>CM040625.1:36972550-37484699 GCA_022817965.1 Solanum lycopersicoides
CATCATATTCATATACATCAGTTCTAACCACATAACAAGAATTTTAGACCAAAGAATCAAATAGTCATTTTTTTCAAAAAAATTACAGTGAGCAGTTCACTAAGAAGCAGTGATTTAGCAACTTTTCCAAAAATGCAATCTTTAGGCAATTCTTTATATAGACATGCTAGAATGCAAGATAACATCATGTAAACACGTCATAAAACATGCTCAAAGCTTCTTAAACACACAATGCAAGAAGTAAATGAAATTCAATTTCAACAAAACTCCTAAACATCATGCACATGCAACAATTCATGAAACTTCTATCCCATCTACAAACCATACTCCCCCACTTAGAAGGAACTCATATTATCAAAAGAGAAACAAGAACTTACCAACATCATCATCACCATCATCCGACTTCTCAATTCTAGTTCGGAGTGCATAGAAACGCCTCTTAGTTGGAGCATCATCCTTTGAAACACTAGGCTCAACTCTCTTGCCCTCCTTCCTAGAAGCATTGTTTAGACAATCTCTCACTTTGTGCCCATCCTTTCCACAACCAAAGCAACTATCGGTACCCAATAAACACTCACCATTGTGTTTCTTGCCACAATTGTCACAAGTAGGCTTGCTATCCTTTGAACCACCTCCTTTCTCAAACTTCTTCTTAGGAACACTAGGTACATCTTGAGATTGAACTCTTTTCTTGAACCTAGGTTGCACTTGGTCACTAGCAACACCCCTTTTCAAACTTCTAGCCATCCTTCTAAGTTTAGACTCCTCAATAGATTGTGCATACACCATGAGTCTAGGTAAGGTCATATTATCATGAAGCATAGCGGTACGACATTCTTCCTTCACCAAATCGGCTACTCCGGTACAAAAGCGACTCATTTCATCTCTTGGATTGGACACAAGAGAAGGAGCATACCTAGACAATGTCGAGAATTTCAAAGAGTACTCCTCAACACTCATGTTGCCTTGCTTGAGATTAATAAACTCCTCCACCTTGACTTCTCTCTCTCTCGGGAAAGTACTTGCCAAGAAAAGCTCCCTTAAACTCTTCCCACTCAATAGGACCCGAATCTTCCGGCCTATTGTCCTTCCATTGAGTGTACCAAATTTGAGACACATCTCTCAATTGATGAAGCCAACTCCGCCTTCTCCCTAGATGTAACCCCCATAGCACTCAACACTTTGTACACACCATCAAGAAATTCTTGGGGATCCTCATTCACCTTAGAGCCAAGAAATAGGAGGATTCATCCTCACAAAGTCTCTCAACCTAGAAGTCATAGTGCTCTCCATCACCCTAGGCACCATACTCAAATTGATTTGAGTAGTTACGGCTTGAGCCAAAGCCCTCAAAGCTTCTCCAATCACCCTATTAGACAACTCCGGTACCTCATTACCTCCATCCACATTAGGAACATGATCACCTTGGGGAGGCACTTCATCACCTTGCCCATCTTGGACACCTTGCTCACTTGAGCACCTTGCTCAACTTGCTCAACTTGGGAAGAACTTCCTCATTCACCCTCTCCTCTTCCATCCTTCTAGCGGCCATCCTTCTAGTATTCATCTCCTAGCAAACACAAGGAAACTCATAAGAAGGATAATCATAACATTTACTCTACCGCACGATATAGGAATAGAAAAGAAGGGAAACTCTATCGTCCTATAGCCTCTCGCCCATAGATGTGTCGCGACTCACACCGATGGTCAAGACTCTACTAGACGTGACTTGATGAGACTTTTTGATACCTAATACTACTTTCACCAACCTATGCTCTGATACCAACTTTGTCACAACCCGAGACCATACCCTAGAAGATAGGGTGCAATCTTGGATTGCGACCGGCGTCGTCGAACTCTCAGAGTTCTAAGACAAGCCTCATTCATATCATTCATCGCATATACATAATGAAAAGTAGTGCGGAATTAAAACTTTTCACTAAAACATAAAATAGTCTTTAAAACTCTTTCATATAGAAATACTAAGTCTCAATCTCATCAACTTACGACACAAGAGTACTTTAATACGAAAAATAGAAATAACATAGTCTTGTACAATACTTCATAAAAGAAACATAAAACGACATATATGCCCTCGAAACAATGAGGACATACTTGAACTCTTCTACTCGGACGATTCTTCTAATGCCCAAGTCTTCTTCTCCAAGCTCCCTTACCTACCAAGGACTATAGATAGAAAATAAAGCATGGAATTAGTACAACCACATGTACTAAGTATGGCTATATGCATAAAAATCATGAAAACGGACTTTATTGGAAATATGCATCTTTTCATTTAGAAATCATAGTTTAAACATAAGAACATCATTTATCAATTAAGAAACACATAAGATAACATTAAACCAAAGATAGCATCTTAAAGACTCACTTTACAGTGAGCTACATTCACTGTACAGTGAATTAATTCACTGTTACAGTGAATCACTTCACCCTTCTCCCTAAGTCTTCCTAGCATGTAATTCTCTCACTTAAAGTCATCCTAAGATTCACTTAAGTCACACAAAGAGAGACCGCCCATACACCCTCTCTAGATGTGCCTAAACGACCCTTAAGATTACCTACGATGAGTCACATACATACTTAGAAAACAACCATAAACATCTATGTAAGATTCCTCTACCAAAGGTGATTCTAAGTCTCACTTGAGTAAGTGTGGAGCGACCGCCCATACAATCCCTTTCACACACACACAAGAGATCCTATAGACTACCTTAAATAGAATCATTCTCACTAAACACACCAACACTTAGATTAGAAGACATTCTCCTTCCAAAGCCTATCAAAAGACCTACTTAAGTAAATCAAGAAGATATTTCCATAGTGCAATGACCTCTCCAAGATTACCTAAATAGTCCTTAAGACTTCCTAAGGTTTAGATCATGTCAACAAGATTAACCAACTTCCCTAACTAGAGTCATCCTCAAGACTTCCAAAGATAAGACATGAAGAGACCATCCTTTCATGTCCTCCTCATACTTTAGCTAAGGAATGCTTAAGTCACTTAGATTAGGTACTCAACCATTTACATAATTACTAACATAGTTCATTAATTCATTAGTTCATTAAGACTCATACATCATATAAGACACTCACATAAATCATCACATAAGACACTCACATAATGGATCACATAATGGTCTTTGGACAAGACCTAGGAACTCCACATAACACCTTCAAAGTCTATTGTGCAATGTCTAGATAGCGTCCCATACCACCACCTAAACCTCATAAACTTATCTAATGCTAAAAGGTATTCCACATGATGAGAATAGGCAATAACCGACATAGACCATGGTAGCAAGACATGGAATCCGAAGTTCTATCCTACTTCGATGAGGTTGTTCTACTTGCCAATGGTAGAACTTGGACACATCCCATGTAGGCACATGGTTAAGGAATATGAAGAGTGTACGAAGCATTCAATCTCTTTCTTTAACTGAATCCACTTCCCCTTACTCATACTCACTCGGTGCTAGCCTTAGTTCTCATAGATTAGTTCACATCAAGGTTCACATAAATAGGTCCTTATCTAGTTCACGACCTCCTTTACATTCACCCTACCAAAGCAAGTTCCACTAGGGCATATCTCACTTTAGCGACAAGAAGCTCATCGCGACTTTCCTAAGGTATGATATGATGCCGTTCCAGCCAACCATCCCTAAGTCCATCACTCATAACATGAAGGATACCATTACGGCTAACTACTTCACAATTCATAACCTCGCCACTAAGTACAAGGTTCCACATAACATTGACCTTCTTATCATCAAGGTCTCACTTATATTATTCAAGACTCTTAACATACTAAGTAAAATCATCACATAATAACGTTCATATAAGCATCAAGCAAGGGACATAAGTCTACCTAAACAAGACACCACATATTTCACTTTAACATACAATACAAGTCATTCTAGAAGTACTTAGGAATAACATCTTATAACCTAACATAACTTCATATAAGAACACATATACTTTCACATATAGATAGACATTATCATACATCACATAATCATCATATACTTCAAGTAATGCCGACAAGGCCATGATCATCATATTGCATAAAGTAACACCGACAAGGCCACATCAATTGCAAACTAAACAAATAACACCGCCACCATAAGTGGACCATACCAATCACAATAGAATCAAAGTATAATTAATATCAAATTAAAGAAAACGGGGCAGCATACCTTCATCCGCATATCCACACCTTTATTCAATGCCAAATCAACCAATTTAACATCACAAGGCCCTTACCCATGGCCATGAACAACAATTCAAAGCAATAACCATAAAACTCAATGAATCTACATCAATTCAATCTAGGTTTAACAATATAATATCAATTACATATCAATTGAACACAATTCTTATATCATTAGAAAGGCCATAAGAAACTACACAACAATTCATCAACATAAGCTTAATATCAAGTAACCCAATAAGTAGTCAAAACTAGGGTTCATCAATTCACATGGGTTCATAGGTAATTTATGTTGAAATCATCAATACAATATCAATTAGATCATAATTCAATGTTTAGAAATCATTTATGCAAGAACCCATGGTAGAATCCCGAAATAGGACAAATCTCTTTAGAAAGCTTTGAAAACATTTTTGAAAGTTGGCTCCTTGATGAAACGAGTTTCAAGGATCAAAAGCCATACCTTAAGGATGATAATCCTTCACTTTGATGAAGAATTCTCCTTCAAAACGCCACACCAAGCGGATCCTTCAAGTTGGACTTCAATGGAGTCTTTGGGTTTTCTAAGGGACTTTGGGGTTTTGATTTTAGAAGAATGAATTATTCTAAGTGTTAAACACTTATATACTCCTTTAAAATACCCAAATATCCCTTAATAAACCGTCCACACTCTTATTTAGTCATGGGGTGAATTTACAAGTTCACCCCTAACTTGGCAGAAAAATCTGCGCAGGAGACCTCTTGTGACGACCTGTCTGTGACGGACCGTCACGGGTGAAACGGTCCGTCATGGACCTCCATATCCAGCTCCTATGGCTTGCCAAGGGTCCCCCCTACACCCTTGGACAAGTCCCCCACGACGTAACCCTTGTGACGGGGCGTCACAGCCATGACAATCAGTCGCAAGCTCCGTCCCAAAGGTTGTCTGGGACAGTCTGCCAACAGATTTTGGGTCCTTTCCTCAAGGACCCTTTGATGGTCCTTGGGGATAATTTCAGGACTTTTCCAACCTAAACATGACCATATATTAGTTTAACACCTCTCACATGAATTTCAACCAAAACGAACACATAAAACTCGACGAAACTCGCCTAGACGTACAAGGTCGACTCAAGGCACATCTTTCGAATGCCTTGGACGTTCTTGATCGTTTGAACTCCAAACTTCACGAAACTTTAACCACTGCCTATACATGCTATAATAACTGTATTCAGAACCTTAAAACAGCAAGAAATACACATAAACACATAGAACCACATTTTAGACATTTAGGAGACTTAGTCGTCAAACGTCTTAGTCATCCCTTGACGTTTGACTTCCAACACCCTTAATACTTTAGCTACTGCCTATATACCACATATTAAACACATTTACGACCTTAGAACACTAAGACCAACATGTTAGACTCTAGAGCACTTAAGCTATTTTCAAGGTCTTACATCACCGGACTTCTCCTGCCCCTCCCTGCCTTTCAGGGCATAGAACATGTTCCTCTTAGGTGGCTCGGCTGCTGCTGCACCCTGTGGATTAGGTCTAGGCTGAGCATTACCTCCAGCTGACCTCTATTCTGTGGGCAGTCTCTAACCATGTGCCCACTCTTACCGCAACCGAAGCAGGAATTAGTACCCTGTCTGCACTCTCCACTGTAAGCTCGGCCACACTTAGCACAATTCTTTTTAGGACGCTGCATCTCACCTCCATTGCCCCTCTTGGGCTCAGGTCTGCCTCCTCTAGGTGTTGTACTCCTCTGAAAGTTAGAGTTCGCAGAACTCTGTTGCCCCTTCTTGAACCTGGGCTGCTCACGGACACCAAAATTGTTTATGTGGCCTCCATGGCTGGGACCTGCCTGATCTTGAGGCTTAGGCCTCCTAGAATCACGAATACCCCTCTTTTTGTGGCTGTTCTCTACCTGCTGGACATGCACCATCAACCTAGAGAGGTCCATATTATCATAGAGCATCGCAGACCGACACTCCTTCTCCAGATTTCCATTGATTCCTGTGAGGAACCTGCTCATGTCATCCCTGTTGTTAGACACAAGTGACGTAGCATACCTGGATAATTTAACAAACTTCAGTACTCACCTTATCCTTGTTGTTAGATACTAAGGAAAGTAGCATACCTGGATAGCTTAACAAACTTCAGGGAATACTTCCTGACTGTCATAGATCCCTGCTTAAGGTTGATAAACTCCTCAATCTTGGCCTCCCTCATTTCTCTAGGAAAGAATCTCTCCAGAAAGGCTGTCTTAAACAGCTCCCAAGTGACTGGAACTCCGCCCAAAGCTCCGCTATCCTGCCACATCTTGCACCAAGTCTGTTCACATAGTTGAGCTGATAGGAAGCCAGCTCAGCCTTCTCAGCATCTGTGGCCCCCATAGCCACCAGAATCTTATGCACCTCGTCCACAAACTCCTGGGGGTCCTCTGAAGTCTTAGACCCTGTGAAAATGGAAGGATTCATCCTCGTGAAGTCTTTCAGCCTGTCAGCCATGCTACGAACCGGTGGATTCTCCATCTGAACATCCTGCCGGTTGACCTGGGTAGTTATAGCCTGGGCCTGCATAGTAATGGCCTGTGCCATCTGGGCCAGAGATGCCCTCACCTCAGCATCAGTCAACCAAGATGGGTTAACTGGTATATCCACTCCTTCAGCTGGAGCCTGGGGTGGAACCTGATTATTCCCAGCAGCTGCTCCTCCTCTCCTCTGACCAACATTCCTCCTAGTATTCATTCTTTGAAAACAATAATAATTGATGTTAGACACGCTCATAACACCAAGAAATTAGACATTAGGAAAAGCACGATAAGATCAGAAGAAGGGAAATTTTCCTACGCATCATGCAGTCTCTAATCCAGGATAGTGGTGCACTTTACTACCATGACTTAGAAACTACTCAATGTGGTTGATGTGAACTCATTATTCTTGGAATTTAACCTAGTGCTCTGATATCAACTTTCTCACGACCAGAATCTAGACTCCAGACGAGATCGGCGTCGTTGACCTCTCAAAGGTCGCAGACAAGCCTACATACGTCATTCTTACTTCATCTAGGTTAATTTTAGCAGAAATTTTGAAACTTTTTGTTTCTTAACTTACTTATTAAACATTCTCATTAATACATAATTGTTCACCATCAACCATCTAATATTAAGATCATCAAATGAAAGAAATACTATAATATAGTAATAAAGATGTACTTGCCAAAATGGCACCAATACAACGTCTGAATAAAACAGGAAAGAAACGCTAGTGGAACATGCTCCACTAGCTCAACTCTAAAGCTAAGCTAGAATATAAATGGCAGCATCCTATAAATGCATGAGGACCTACCAAGTCCAAATGAATGCTCGATGTCCGGATAGCTTCAGCGTCAACCTGTAGCTCTAGCGTCCACCTGTGCCTGCACCTAAAATTGTAGAGTTGTATAGGGTTAGTACACACTTGTACTAAGTATGGGTATATGCAAGTACACACCAAGGACATGCATGATAAAAGATAGCTCTTTCCTAACAACATGATTATGGAAAGTCAAGTCAATGGACTTGCCAAATTGAGATTAGGAAAGTTAGTGAACCTTCCAAATTTGGATTAGGAAAGTTAGTGAGCTTTCCAAATTTGGATTAGTAAAGTCAGTGAGCTTTTCAAATTGGATTAGGAAAGTCATGCCATGAGAGTAACATGCATCATCATAATTATCATACTGCACACAGCACATAACATCTTACACATAGCACATATCATATTGCATATAACACATAACATCTTTCATATCATTGATTAATATGACATGAGACCTTGGAATCATGGACTTAACATTAATACTTCCCAGAATGAGGGCTCAACATATGGGACCTCAACTAGGGAGCCTTCATTAGCAAACATAGAGTCTGCTCCATTCATTCATACGTACTTCATTTCATTTCATTCATAAGCCAGTGTAACGACCAGCTATACCTAGGGTGTAGTTTAAGACTTTCATCAGGTTCGCTGTGCAATTATCAAGAATAACCTAGTGTCATTACCTGATTCTAGCTCACCTCTTGATTATCCTATCCTAACACCTGTGGTATCATTCATTTCATTATGTGCTTCATTTGAGGCTGGCCTCATTCATTCATTGGGAACTTTAACTTTAACCGACATAGATCATGTGAGCATCATGAAATCCAGTGTATCCCCCACACTGAAAAGAGGTGGAATCACCGGCCAAAGTGACCCAAAACATGCTAGAGTACATGGGAATTTAACACCGCCATATCCCTATATTGGCAGTATAGTTTCGAAGACCAGGAGATATAAGGAGACCCATAACCGGCAAGCCGGACAGTCTCATCTCATGAGAGTTACGTGAACCTACGCCCTTCCCGAAAGAAGGCATCACCGCTCATAGCTAGTCTATCGGTGCTCAGTATAAAGTTCCATTACATTCAACTCATACGTCATAGAAGCTGGCTTCTAGTATGAGGACATCATAGCTCAATAGATGATTTCTCATCTCATCATTAGTAATAAGTGTGTTAATCTCAATACTTTCATTAGAGTGTTCATAGAGACTGGTCTCTTCATTAACTTTACACTCTCATAGGTGAGTACGTTTAGGTAACATTTACTTAGGCTCATTTGAGATTATTCTCATCTTTTACATTAGCCTCATATCATGTTGTCACCATATTCATTAACATTAGCACGTTTATTCTTCATAATTACTCACCCCATATTATGTGAATGTTCATTTCATCATATGCCAATATACTTGGTCATTTGTATGTTTCACACTCTTACTTAACCCTTCTAGGGTTTCGTCATTCATTACATAATAATCATTTCATCGTATGCCAATGTACTAGGCCATTTAGTGTGTTTTACACTCAGACTTAACCCTTCTAGGGTGACATCCTTTCATTACATACATCTTAGGTTCACTTCTTTAAAACGTATGCTAGACATCTGAGTTTATACACACAAGCCATGAGACTTCATTCATAATTCGTTAAGTGATTCATTTATTCCTAAGATTGTGTAGTACAAGACTTATGTATCTTGTATATATGCCAAGATCTTGATTTCGATCTAAGTAGGTGGCATTATTCTTTGATATTTTGTTCACGTATGACTTATGTATCAATACGGAAGTTTGGACAAGGAAACCCAAGTTCGAATTACTTGGATAACATTTACATTTTTCATTGATTTTATTTTTAATCTCCATGATATTGGGACTCTAAATTGAACCCCAACATTAACATTGTATCTTTAATTTTCTACTTGGTTTTCCTCTTAGTTTGGCCGAAGGGTTGGGGGTTTGAACCCCCACAACCCCTTTTTTTTTTCATTAACATCTCATTGCCCCTTTTCGCACAAACCAAGAGGTTGTGGGATCAAACCCCCACAGCATCTTTTATTTTATGCTTATATTTCCTTGGAAATTGGGAGGTTGTGGGTTCGAACACCCACAGCCTCCTTGTTTTTGCTTTTAATTTCACTAGAGGCTGTGAGGTGGTGGGTTCGAACCCTCACAACCTCCTATTTTATTTTTAATTAAATTCCCTAGGCTAGGCGCTTTGGTAGTGAGGTTGTGGGATCGAGCCCCCACAACCTCACTTTATTTTTCTTAATTATTTCGCCTTCTCCTTTCAGCCTTGAGGTCGTGGGTTCGATTCCCTCTCACATTTTCTTTTCTTTCTTTTCTCTTCTTTCACTCGCTGCCTGGAGGTCGTGGGTTCGATTCCCACGCCGCCAATTTATTTAATTAATTAATTACTCTCTCCTTTCTCTTCCATCAACCCGAGTTTGATTCCCCCCAGCCCCATTTTTTATCTCATTTTCGCGATTTACAGTAGCTACACGGGTGAGGTCACAGGTTCGAATCCTGGTGGCCTCACCCTTTTAAACCTCATTAATTTCCAGATTTCTCCACTAAAGTTTAGTCTAAATTAATATTGCATAGTTGCTGGAAATTTTGGTCATTTTTCCATTAATTTTTATCAACGTTTTCACTTGATTCATAGGGTGTATTCATATACCATTTTAACACATTTTTAGGCGCATCTTTCATAGTTTTATTTGGCTAGAAGATTGTTATTCAGTCAACCACATTTCATCACAATGAACATCACTTTGTGTACAATTTTTGCACCAAAAATACAAGGATAAAACATGCCATTTCACACCTTCCAACAGTGACTAAGTTCACTGCCAAACGCACACACACACATGATTTTTTTTCGATCACACATTGGTTGTCATTTTCGTGATTTCACGTACATAAACATATTCACATCCAACACAAAAACATCACACATACCTAAATCTACCAGCAAACAAAACCCAACCTATGAATCATTGGGAGCTAGTGATAGGGACATGCAAAGGGGGAACAACCCTAGTTTTCGGAGTGAATATCTTGAATTTTAAGGGGTATCTTGGGAAAGGGACCAAGAGTGAAGAAACCCATACCTTAATTGATGTTCAAACGTAGAAGTTGCTGCCCAAAACCCTCTCCAAAAATCAGTCCAAGCCTCCTCAAGTTTCACCACCAACTCGACGGAATCTTCTCTTTGCCTTAACGTTTTTGGTTTGCTTGCTTTCTTTGATTTTTTTGTGAGTTCTTCAAGTGTGAAGAACTTTTGTTATATTCTCTGTTCTTCACGTAAATTTGGCAGAGAGAACAAGAGAGTTTTGAACGTGAAAGTATGATAGACGTGAGAGAGTGAAACGTGTGAAGTGGTTTAGGATTAGATGATGACTTAGTCAATTTAGGACTCTCCTTAACAAACAAAAATCTGATTTATTTAATTATACGTGAAAGGACCACTTTGCCCCTACAAAAATCAGATTTTAATCAACAATTAAATCATCAATTTGTTGCTTCTAGTGGGGCTCGAACTCGGGTGGAGTGACCCTTGCGAAATGGACCATTTCGGGTCAACCCGAGCCTAATTGGTTCTTTAATTAAATTAATTAATTAATTAATTAATTCCTTAGGGTAATTACGATATTACCCTTGGCCTGGAAAAGACCATTTTACCCCTGGACCCTCAAAACTTAAAATTTCCTCTTTTAAGTCCGGTAAAGACTTTTGATTAAATCTTCATTTTCGACAGCCCTACATGGTTGGTTCCAACCTTTCCAAGCTCAATAAATCCCCAAGTTAGTTGGCTTGGCCGTAGTAAGTTTGGTTCTATGCGTATCAATCCGTGTGAACCTTGGTCTAATCGCAAGCATTCTTGACACCTTAAGCATTTATCTTATTCATTTTTTTAGGATTGTTACAACCTTGATGAAGTCTGAGTAATCAAAGGTCTTGCATCGTGCCACAACGTTAAATCAATCGCTTCTTGGGAGACAACCCAATGTGTATCCTCTTGCCAACAATAGGTTTTTCTTTTCTTTGTGGGAATATTGGCATTTATTTGTTTCGTGTTGTTTTACTCAATGTCACATGTTAATTTTCTTTTAATTTTTTTAGTATGGTGGCTAGAGAGTAGTTTAGAGTCCATGTCTAAAAAGTGTCCAGAAAACAAAAAAATAATGGCTTAATGGGTGCTCAATGTGCAGGGACCAAACCACAAGAATTCTGCATAAATTGGTCTGGTGCACAGATCTATGGACCAACCGACGGCCCATCGTCCCATCGACGGACCGTCGATGGTGTCCGTAGATCCCAGGTATGTTTTACAAATTTTTTAAAGTTTGGGCACAATAGACGGTCCAATCAACGGAACATTGACTGACCTACGGACTGTCAACGGGGAATCGTCAGTTCACTAAACCAGTGACCCGACCCGACCCGACCGGCTATATAAAAAATACCCTTTCAGTTACCTTCCCACACCTTTTAAAATTCTCCACCCCAACCGTTTCCCTCCCCTTATTCCCTTAATTTCCCATTAACTCCCACAATTACTCACTCCCATTTTCTTCAGATTTCCAATTCTCCCAAACTCCCAGAAATCCTAAAACCCTAGTCCCACAGTTTCTCCTCCATTTCCATCGTTTCTCCGGTCGGTGTTTGAAGGCGGGCATGTAGGTTGGTGTTGCAAGATCACCCACTCATTCACTCCACTACAACTTACATGTATTTCATTTTCCTCTACTCAATGAATTCTCGTTCATTTGCTTGTGGAAACGAACATATTGTATGTGGGTCTTGACTTGTTAAAAATTGAGTTCCATGTCCCTTAGAATGATAGAAAATGAATGGGTTGGGGGTGGAATCTGTCTAAATTCAATGTGCTTGTTGTTTGTTTTGTTGTTTTTGTGACTTAGGTCTTGATAGTCTCTTATAATCCATGGTCAAAATTTGCAAAAATGAAGCCCTAGGGATGAAGAATTGGTCGTATGATTATTATTTCATGTTGGGTGAACTGGTATTGTGCTTAAAATTGTCCATTTGTGGGGTAAAAACCAAGTCCTACAAAACTATCTCTGACCAAAAGAACGAGACCCCGTATACGAACCGTCGATGAGGTCTGTTGATGGCTAACCTTTGTATGTGCTTATCTTTGGGACGACGGAAGTAGACTATGGTCCGTCGATTGATCGATGGGTCGTTCTGCATGTCAGTCATTTCTAAGTGAAACTTTGACTTCAGAGAAATTCTAAAAATATTCTAAGTGTCCACCGACGAAAGTGGACTACGGTTCGTCGATTGATCGATGGGCCGTTCTATAAGTCCGTCGTTTCTGTCTGAAACCATGGTTTGTGAAGTTTTAAAATTTTCCCAAGTGTCAGACGACGGAAGTGGACTATGGTCCGTCAATTGATCGACGGGCCATTCTGCACGTCCGTCGTTTCCAATTGAGAGTTATGTAGAATGACGATTTTTTGCTTATTTGCTTATGTTTCCATCGACGAACACTATATATGGACCGTCGATTCATCGACGGGCCATCGATAGTGCCAGTCTCCCAATTCTGAAACTCTGCAGTAACATGTGTCTTGTGTATCCAGGTTTTGTGTTGACTATGTTACGAGTGTAGTTGATTACAATGAAAATAACAACTTCCTTTTCAGGTACTTATGGCCCCAAACCGGATATTCTCTATTCTAGGGACGGTCTAAGTCTGTGGCACCATCCAGGCAGATGATTGGCTCGTCCGATGACGAGAGGGATCCAGAATACATGCCCCCAAGCACCCACACCCCGACACTAGCTGCTAGAGCAACTCGGGGGATGACCAAGAAGGTGGCGTCAGGTGTAGTAACTCTTCCTAGTCTGATGAGGAGCGCACACTGACCGGCACATCGTCTTGGTCTTCTTTGGGTTCTGATGGAGCGTCTTGCTCCGAAGAGGCTTCCGGTTCTGAGTCAGCCCACTCTAAGGGTCGAATGAGGCCACTGCCTCTGGTTTAGGATCACAGGGAGACATTCTCCCGATGTACCTGCCCACCATATCTCATCTTATGAGGCCCAGAGTTCGAAGTCTGCTCCGGCACCCCGGCATGAGGACCCTACACCGGTTGATGATGAGCCCAACCGGTGGTGCATAGAGGGCCATTACCAAATATACAGGGATGCCAAGTTGCTAAACGATAAGGGGGTGATACTCGGACGTTGACAGTTGAGCGGCGGGTTCTTACAGGGAACCTACACACAGTCCCTGCGGTGCATGATTATTTACCTGCCACGAACTCGAGTGGATGGCTAGGAGCGTTGGCTCTTACAGTGAGGAGATGGTGCGAGAGTTCTACGCCTCTTACGTAGCGGCTCTCCGAGGTTATTTGGACAGGAGGTCTAACACCTCCAAACACGCACCGCTCACAGATGTCTGAGTTCGAGGCTGCCGGGTGGATATTTTTTGTCCAGCCATCCGTCGTTTCCTATACGGTGGGGCCAGTGATATCGGGAGGTTTCCCCTCACCCAAGAGTTTGACTACAGGTGGGACGTGGTCAAGAATGTCCATTTTAAGCGGGACATAAATCTCAGAGATTTCAACAAGAGGTGGATTTCCCAGCAGATATCCATAGACGGTGAGGGAGCAGACTTGGTGTTGAACCCCAGAGGCCTTATCAAGAAGCCCAACCTCATGTTTGCAGCCAAGTTCTTCTGGATTTTGGTCTGCCACCGCCTATCCCCCACGGCTGTAGATAATATATTTACTTGGGATAGAGCGGTCTTGGTAGCAGATCTAGTAGCCGGGTTCGAGATTGACTTCGCCAAATTGTTGATCTCCATTTTGCATGAGAGGGATTTTAAGCACTCTACCACTTACCCATTTGCATGTATGATCTTTCAGCTATGCAGGTATGCCGGCGTGCCCATTTGGCATTGTGATGTCCTCCGTACACCGACCTAGAAGTAGATATTGGTCTTATCAGGGATGAGGCCAATGTGGCAGCACCACAGAGAGGGGAACATGTTGAGTTGCAGCCGCTGGGTGAGAATTTGGCGGAGATAGTGGAGTTAGACCAAGGGGATGATCATGCCGCTTTTGAGCCCACGGATACCACCCGGTTGAGTCTTCCCTGTGCACTAGTAGGGCACCGAGTTCCTCCCGGTCTATGCCCCCATCAACAGAACTGGTCCGGATGCTAGGGTCCAGAAGTTAGAGGCCCAGATGGCCACCTTGGTGCACTATATCAAGCCTTGGATGCAGAAGTCCAGTTCCGAGGCTGAGGATCGGATTGAGAAGAAGGTAGATCAGCAGACCGATAGGAGGATTCAGGCGGTCCACCAGTGCCTCGATGCTTTTGAGTTGAAAGTCCTAGCACGCCCATCCCCACCATTGATTTGATGACTCTTCAGGCGTATGTGGCGAGTCTGTGGGCTGATGTTGATGCTATACTTGATGTGAGGGTACCCGAGCCTAAGGCCACACCTGCGGATCTTGAGAAGGATACAGTGCTTGCTGCACTACTCACTACCACCACTGCACCGCCGCCTCCGCCACGTGAGCGTTCTAAGAGGCACCTTTCCAGCCGCACCAGTAAGAGTGAGAATGCTCGGGCTAGGAAGAAGGAGCGAACAGATATGGAGGCTTCTAGGAGAGCCTCATTGGTTGATGAGGAGGCCCGACAGATGAGGGCTCGTGAGTTAGATGATTAGGCGTCTAGCTCCAGATTGGAGGTTGTTGAGAGGAGCACCACTTAGGGTGCAGATATTGCTGTGGGCACTATTGATGGTGTCCCTACTACTGAGGGAGAGGGTTCCAGGAATTCGGACCCGCATGCTTGTTGATCTTCGGTGCTATGCGCCTCAGGTTTGCTTCACCTACCATCACATCTTTATATTTCTTATGCATTTTGGGACAATTGCATGTTTTGTTGTTGGGGGTGGGGTAAATACAAAGTGAGTGCTAGGGTGAAGTCTGAGTAGCCCAACTCACGATCCACTGTTGGTTGTTTTCTTACTTGTGTTCTTTTGCCCCAAGAGACTGATTACTTTACTTTTGAACCAACATGTGTAGTATCTTGTACAAAGTATGAATGTGATATCTGAAGCATGATGGCTAAACATGAATGATATCCCGTTCTAAAAAGAATGCTTGGATGATTAGATATAATGAATTTTGAATGTGTTGGCTCTAAGCATGACATAGAGATGTACCACTGCATGACCCTCAATCTAACACTCGAACTAGGTGTCGAATAATCTTATAGGGTAATGAGGAGTCAAGAGATTGTGAGGAAATTTTATTGTTCCACTGTTGGTACCTAGCTAGAACTTGCCCGGTTAGTCCTGCATAAAGGAATCTGTGTTAGACATTTAGGAAAGGATCATAGGCTGTTGTTCAAATTAGTCAATCTTTAGCCTAAATAAAGGAGAACCAAATGAAATTGATCCCTTTTTGATCAAAATATTTTGATCTTACAATAGACCTTTCTTTTCTACCGCAACTCATCTTCCCTAGGTATAATGTGTTGGCCCTGGTCCTTCCTTGGACATGTGAACCTCAGCTTAGGCCAAAAGCATAAGTTGAGGGTGGCTAATGCATAAAAATGACCTCGTCTTGTCCCTGACACAATCTTGGGTATTGTGTACCTCGACTCATTGCAAAGCCATAAGTTGAGAGTGGATATTATGAGTAATGTCTTAAAAAGTGGGGATGAAAAGATTAATGTGGAAAAGAAAAGAAACAATGATCAAGAGAAGTGATTCAGTCAAAACAATTATCAATTGAGTAAAGAAACAAAAAGAGAGAAAGATATTAAAAAAATTTTAAAAAAAAAGAAGAGGAAAAGATTGTTGAAGAAAAAGAAGTAAGAGTCACTTCCACAAAAGGATAAAGAAAGGAGAAAACAAGGCAAAGATTACAAGAAAAGAAAGAGTAGGGCATAATACAAGATGAAAGAGGTAGGACGCTTAGCCATATGTCAAGGAGGGAAACAAGTCACTAAAATGTACCCATATGTACCATACTCCACCCTGAGCGTACGTTACAAGCCAAGAAAGTCCTATCGTGATCCTAAGAGTCTTATATGGTGAACTGAAGAAGTGAAAATAAGGGAAAGCCTATGGCGATAAGTACCAACTAGGTGTGAAGTTGTTTTGAGCATGAGTATTGAATAATGATCCTTATACTCAAATTTGAAATCACTGTGCAAAAAAGGAGGATATATTTTGAAAGTGAGGGCACTAGTTGCAATACTGGAAAGTTGGTACCTTGGTGAGAGATAAAAGAGTAGAGGTGTCGGTGCGTGGTGAGTCTGTGTCATGGTCAAATCCACATGAATGAGCTTAGTGAGCCTAAGAGTAAAAGCATGCACTAAATCAATGAAAAAAAGTCGGGATTGATAGCCATATGATTGCAAAAGCTTGAAAGAGGATACTTTTGTACATAAGTGTTGTGGTGAGTCATAGTGCGTCGCTTGAGGACAAACAACGAATTTAAGTTGAGGGTGTTGATGCACCGTGGTTTCACGGTAATTTCAATGCTTTTTGCTTAAGTTTAGTGTGTGTCTAGGGCCTTTTTGTAGTAATTTTAATGTGTTCTTATATGTGTTTTGCAGGAATGTTGTCCGAAACTAAAATGTAGAAGGCTGTGAAGAATCAGTGCAGAAGTGACCTGCGAAGACATAGACGGCCCGTCGTCCCAATGATGGACTGTAGGTGGTGACCGTAGATTGGAGGTTCAGGCATCTGGAAGAAACTCGGGGAATTCTGACTAAGTGGGGCTACGAAAGGATCGATGGTTCGTCAGTTGATCGATGGACCGTCCTGGCAAAATATCGATTTGATCAGAGAGATGTCCCAGCACACGATGTTGAAGAAAAGCGTAGTGTGGAACAACGAAAAGCATCGACGGACCGTAATTTAATCGACGGAGCATTCTGTTGGTCCGTCGAATGGATCAGAGAAGATGCAAAAGTGAAGGATGAAGAAAAGGTAAGTCTAGACCAACGGAGGCAGTAGACTGTCCGTCCTTCCACTGACGGACTGTCTGTGGGGTCGTCGATTGAAGCCGTGTTTTTTGAACAAACTTTTCTTATTTGTTTTCCATTTATTTTTGGACAATGTCTTTATAAATAGGGTGTAAATTCTCATTTTTGGGGTTGGATTCTTTATTTATTTTCATACTTTTGTTCTTCGATATTTGACTTTGCAACTTGGGCAATAAATTCAAGTTTTCGGAATCGATTTTCAAGTGAATTTTGTTATTTCAAGTGTAATTTCTGGATTTTCTTCAAACTTGTCAAAGTAAGTTCATGAATTATTGTTTATCAACTATGAATTGTGTTCTTCTAGGCATGGGTAACTAAATCCACAATTAGGGTTGTTGGAACCATGGGTGATTAACAAAGTAAAACTAGTTAAATAACAATTCTCGAATAGGTTCTTGCATGCATTGATAATTCTTTTGCTTAGAAGTCTTTTTAACGAGGGCACGCGTTAGAACTCGCCTTATTTGTACATGCCGGACCAAGGGGATAGTTAATTGGAAAAAAATTATCAACGTAGATTTAGTGGGACACTATCTAATAGGCTAGTTTCGATAGGTGCGAAGTAATAACTAAGCCATACGTCCAATATGATGCTTAATATGAAGTAAAGCTAAGGGTTAGTAACTTAGACACACGTAGCCGTATTAAGGTACGGGGTGAAATTCTCTAAATGTCTGACCAAGGATTTAAATATATCTAACCTATCACTTTGCATGCAAGACACTAGGAAAGAATTGTTATATCTAGGATTACCGTGTTATGAACCTACGGGGAACACTTACACCTTAGTTTCTCTCACAACTTGATAAACACCAAAGTTTCACTTTTGCTACTTGTTTTACTTAGAAATAACTAAACATTTTTTTCCACAAAACTTCCCCTTTAATTGACTGCTTTTGGAAAGGACTTGACCAAATAAACGTAATTGTACATTGAAGTTAAGTCTAGACTATTTTCCTCGTAGGATCGATCCCAACCTACTTGTTGGGTTCTTTACTTGATACAACCGCTTATACTTCTGTAAGGAAGTGTAATTTGAGCGTATCAGTATACTTAGACTTCTTGCATATCGTATATAGGATTTACATAGACCTCTCGCTTATGAAGCTTACATAGGCTTCTCGTTTAACATTTAACAAAATAGTCTAATAGTTCGTCTCACATTTAACCATATAAAAAGTGAATCACAATGGTTTGTGCATAGCCCTTAGTCTAATACAATATGCCCATATAGGCTACAATAAGTCTCAAAATGAGAATGCAATAATTGTCTTAAAACATAGACAAAACTAATAAGACTTGATGAGTGGCTCTATCCTCAGAAATCATGAGGACTCCCCAATTGACTTAGGAAAGTTCCAATTCTTCTTCTCCAATGGCCACAAATCTCCTCAATTGCCCGAACCTAAATTGTTTGGGAAAAGGGAGAAAATATGGGTTAGTACATCACACGCACTATGTATGGCTTCTATGTATATAAATCATCAATGCATGAGAAAAGGACATTTTAGTCAAAATCATGTTTTCTATCAATTTAACTCAACAAGCACATATATATAAGCATAGTAAGTCAATTCAACATAATATCAACCAAACCAAGTAGACAACCCAAGCAACACTTGTGCAATGCCAAGGATAAAGCCCCATAACCCTATCCAAAGCTAAGTATCACATTAAGCAATCCACTTTAAACTTACAACATATATTCATATTTTCATAACATGCTTCATACATCAATACTACTCATAGCAACAAAATCATAATCATAATCATAATCAAAACAGAACACTACTAGAACCATCCCTTAGGATCTCACAAGTGCAATATGTAAGAGAAGTCCCATACCCTCACTCACACTATGTCGTAGCCTTTAAGAAAACCCTAAATAAGAGTTCACATACTTAACTTGTTCATTTACTTTTCATTAGGGAAATAAGTGCAATAATCGACATGAGACCATGTGAGCTACATGGAATCCGGTTTTTCTACTCCCACATCGAAAAGTGAGGGTAAACACTTGCCTAAGGTGTAACCATTCGTACATAGCTATCTAGGTGGATCCACTAAGCTAGAGTCCTATGTGGGCATATAGTTAAGGGTCAAGGAGATTGTTTCTAGAGACCTTGAATTGCTCAACGTGAAGGTTTCAATCTTATGAGACAACACATATCTTGGGAATCCAGAATTACTAACGTGAAGAAACCCGTGTGAGAGGCCTAACTCACTAACGTGAAGAAACCCATGTGGGAGGCCGAACATACTAATGTGAGACCTCCATCTCATTTACATGTCCTTTCGGTGCTAAGAAATTATTCCCCTTTTTAATCATATTATTTCATCATACAAGTTAACATTAGTCTCCTCTATATCCCTATGTAAACATCTATTATATTAGCTCAGAGGTTATCATAAGTGAGAACAATCATTTGACTTTAGACACCAATTCACAAGTGAGTAAACCTTTCACTTAAATTTTATTATATTCATGAGAAACTACTTTCAATCATATAATATTCGTATCATAACATGCATACACAATTAATTTCTAATTCAATGTCTTAGGGTTAAGTATGAGGAATACCTAGCATCACATCACAACAACACATTAGACAGAGAAGCAATACTATCTAACTAACTCATAATTCTTAATTGAATCTAAGAAGAACCAATCAACATACCTTCTTTGCTTATTCCAAGAACCTTTATACTTATATTACCAAGGATACATAAACAAGGTAAATTCAATAAGCAATTACAGAATTATCAACAATTTCGTCAATCTACATGTTCATGATCTTCACAATTGACCATATCAATTCAAGGTTTTAATGAAATTTGGGGAAGGACATGGGTCTAGGGAAATGTCAAAGGAAATCATCAATTAACCATCAATATATACTTAAACAACATTAATTCAACATAATTCATTACAATTGATTCATAATTTTGTTTTTCAAAGAAGACCTATGTGTGGAAGAAAACCCTAGATTTGGGGGATTTAGAAATCATCTTTTGGAGGGACCTCTTGGTCAAAAGAATCCCAAGAGTTAAAGAAACCATACCATAAAGATGAATCACCATGAAATTGAGTAGAAACTTGAGGGATTTGGTCTTGTTCTCCAAGCTTCAAAGCTTCTTCAATGGGGGACGAGTAGAGAGAGAATGTAGAGAGAAGGAAGAGCTTTTGAGATTTGTTTTGGGGTTTTGATTTGAGTGAGATATTGTGATGGAAAACAGATGGAAATCAAGATATAACCCTCCCCTAAAATACCCAAAATACCCCTCACTTAAATTGACTATTTAATGAAGTCAAAATCGAATTCAAATTGCAGATATTTCGTCGAGAAACAAGTCCGCGTCGCGGAGCTGTTCCCTCAAGATTTCCAAAAATAATGTTTTTTGAACCATTAGAGTCCGCGACGTATAGGCGTCGCAGATAAATGTTTTGGCCTTGGGTGTGCCAAGTCGGCGACGCGGACTGGCTCCCTCCATGCACAAAAGTTGTTACCTCTTGGCAGCTTGCTTGGTCCGAAGTGAGGTTCCTTCGTGGACCCCTCAGGCGATCCTTGGGGGATGGGACCTGGATACTTTAACCCTATATACATTCTTTTACCTATTTAGAGTCGTTTTACAAGTTTAAGACTTCATACAACACTCCCAGACCTTCCCAAGACCTAAGGAGGTTCACTAGTTCAATTTCGCTAGTTTACGGATTTCATGGTCGTTTCTTAGAGTTTTGGTTCTAACACTTGTCAGACAACTTTATTAAACTTATTTAGGTCTAAAATCATCATTAGTCATTTTGTGAAGCTCTATTCTAGGTCATAGAATTTCCAGGGTGTGTCAACATTCCCCCACTTAGGAACATTCATCCCGAATGTCACCTTCAGACCTTTATAGGAAGAAGAGACTCAAGACTAGAAGCCCAACAAGAAAAAATATACATCAAATGAGTCACATATCATTGGATAAATTATCCACTCCTTTCAACATATAACCATAGCATTAACACACAGGAACTTAATCCACAACATATCACATACATAAGCTCAACTTTTCATATCATATAAGGAGGAACTACCTTCTCCATTTCAATGTGAGCTCCATATGAACTTGAATAATTTTCATGTGGATTTCCTATCAAAACAACACCTATTATGCTCAATAAAACTTCCATGAATACTTATGTAACAACCCAAAAATGACTATGCTAAGTAAGACCTAAACGTACCTAGAAGGCATAGGTTGACCGGGTTCACACGGCTTGATGCGATTGGAACCAGACCCCTGGACCTATGCACCAGCCAAGCCAACCAACTTGGTGTGTTAGTTGAGCTAGGCAAGGTTGGTTCCAGCCATGTTAGGTCCCCTAACACTAGGACTCACCCGGGTGAGTCTTAATCGGATTTAGAGGGTTAGTCCTAGGTTTTAAGGGTTCTAGGGGTAAAATGGTAATTTTGGGGATAGGGGTAGTATAGTAATTACCCTAGGTTTATATTTGATTAATTAAATAAGGTTTTTAATTAGTCAAATAGGTCAAAGCTTAGTGGTCAAACCAGAGTTTGACCGGATCTCCACACTCGTGTTCGAGCTGAGTTGGAGGCACTAAAGGGACGATTTAAATGATTTTAAATTAGACAAAAATCAGGAGGGGCATTATAGTAACTTAATATGTAGATTGTAATCTGATTTTATCATTTAAATTGTGTTGAATAAGTCAACAACAAACTCCTAAGAGAAGAGGCGCACGACTCCCACTAGGAGTGTACTCAATGTGCACTCTTAATTCATTATATATCCACAAACGTTTTACAGCTAGCTTTACCTTGAAATTTAAAAACAGAAAAATAAAATAAGTCTACGGTTGTAAGAGTTCTCGGCATTCATCAATCAAAAACGAAAAGAAAATTTTGTACGCCTAAGTGTTTTAAGAAATCACGTAAAGAACTTCACTTGTGAACAAGAATCAAGGCTCGGAAGAGAGGTTTGTGTGTGGGTTAGGACGTGTTTCTGGCTAGTTTTCAACATTGAAAAAGGTATGGGTTTTCTTCTCTCTTGGTCCCTTTCCCAAGAGTCCCCTAAGGTTCAGTATGTATTCCAATCGAAAACTAAGGTTGCCCCCGTTGCATGCCCTTGTCATTAGATCCTCTGAAAAGTTGATGCATGCGTTGGTATGTTTGCTTGTAGCTAATCTTAGGAAAGTTTGTGATTGTGTGCAATGTGATGTTTTCGGACAGCGTAAGATAATTTTATGTGTGTCGGATTATATGTATGTTTTATGTACACAATAATGCTAATACCATGTGATGCATATTACGAATTGCTTTCAAGAACGTGGTGAATTATGTTCTTGTAATTGTCGTGTTATTAACATATGATGATGAAACCATGATATTCATGAAAAGTTAAATGAAAGTGATGATCTAAAATGAAATACTAATTGCCGAATTAAAATGAGTCTAAGACTCTCGGCCATGTACATCAATGCACAAAGAAATGGTACGGATATTTGGACGTAAGTCTAGGCTAAAGTAATCGAAACCAAATTGTCTAGACTACAGTGTAAGAAAAATGAACTTGAGGACCTAATGCTAATTAGAGAAGACTCGGCTAAATTCAAATAAAGAAAATGCTACACCTAAGAATCGAACCCGAGACCTCAAGGTTCTAGCACTAGATGAAGAGGTCTTGAGTAAATTAATAAGAGAATAATGTTGGGTGTAGGATGGGAATCGAACCCGGCCTCAAGGCCAAATGTTGAGATACATAAGTCTCATATATAATCAAAAATTATATGCTGCCCAAGGGATTTGAACACGGATCCCCTTGATCGAAAATTTTGAGGCACATAAGTCTTACATACAATAAAATAAAACTCAGCCACTAGGGATCGAACAGGGATTCTCTTGGCCGAATGTGTGAAGACACATAAGTCTCACACGCACACACAATGAAAATAAATCAAAAGAATATATGCTGCCCAAGGGATTCAAACACGGGTAAAGTCTAAGATCACTTAAATCACGAAAGTAAGCCTTATGTATGGTGTAACACGAAAGGGGTACTACCATGAGTGTAAAGTATACTAAAGTCCATGTTCATGACATATGACGTAAGTTAGTTGCAAGATGAATAAATGAACATTCACGTAATGAGGTGAGTAATTATGTTAAACTATGAAGTTAATAGAAGTGGCGACAACATGATAAGAGGCTAAGATGAACGGTGAGACAAGTCTCAACCAAGCCTAAGTAAAGGTCACCAAAAGTACTCACCTAAGAGAGTGTTGAATATTAAGAGACAAGTCTCAATCACATTCTATATGTAAGTGTAAGCACAATTCACACTTAATACGTAAATAATAGATGAAAAATCATATAATGAGCTATGACTACCTCATGCTAGAATCAAAATTCGATGATGTATGAGTTGAATCTAAATAGGAACTTTAAACTAAGCACCGATAGGCTAGTTATGAGTGGTGATGCCTTCTTTCGGGAAGGGCGGAGGTTCACGTAATTCTCATGAGATGAGACTGTCCACCAAGGTGGGTATGGGTCTCCCTAAATCTCTTAGTCTTTGAAATATGTTGCCAACATAGGGAACTAGCTTGGTTCAAACCCATAAAGCTAGCATGTTTTGGTTTCACTTTGGCCAGTGACTCAACCTCTTTTCGGTGTGGGGAGGACACCGGATTTCATGATTCTCACAGGATCTATGTCGGTTAAGGTTGAAAGTTCCTAAAAGTATGAAAGATAATGAAATGAACGATACCGAAGGTGTTTGTGCAAGACAATCAGGAGGTGAAACTGGACTAAAGTAATGACATTAGGTCATTCTTGGTCATTGCACTTCATGATCCCGATGAGAGGCTTAAATTTCATCCTAGGTATAGCTGGTGTTTACATCAGCCTATGAATGAATTAAATGAATAATGTGAAGTACGAATGAACGAATGAAGCAGACTCTGTGTTTGCTAAAAGAGGACCTCGGGTTGAGGTCCCATATGTTGGGCCCTCACTTCAGATGTCTTAATGTTATGTCTATGATTCCAAGGTCTCGTAGATATGAAATGCATAATATATGAAACATGAAATGTATTTTATATGAACCTATGTGTGTATGATGTGTGACATATTCATGGTATGACCTTCCTATTACGAATTAGGAAAGTCAAGAGACTTGACCTTCTAAAAACGCACGTTGATTAGGAAGAGCCATTCTTGTTCATGCATTACCGTTATGTGTTGCTGCATGTACCCATACTTAGTACAAGTGTGTACTAATTTCATACAATATTACTATTTTAGGTGCAGGCTTAGGTGGACGTTGAAGGTATCGTTGTAGCTGTTCGGACTCAGAGATTTCATCCGGACTTTGTAGGTCCTCATGCATTCGAGGATGCCTACCTTTACATTTCTTGCTTAGTAGTAGGTTTAAACTAGTGGAGTATGTTCGACTAGTATTTCTTTCCTATTTTATTCAGATGCTTGTAATAGTGTCATTTTGGCAAGTATTACTTATGACATGAGATTCTATTTCTTTCAAGTTGTATGTTTCTATAACTAGATGGTTGATGTATGAGCAATGAACTTCCTTACAAATACGCGTTTATATGAAGTCTATGTATACTTCAAATACGAATAAAAAGTTTTAAATTTTCTGCTAAAATTAACCCTCTGAATGTGATGAATGCAATAAGAGGCTTGTCTGCGACCTCTGAGAGGTCAACGACGCCAGTTGCAATTCGGATTCCAGAATTCGGGTCGTGACAACATATAGCACACCACATACTTAAGTGAAAGGCAACCATAAGAAACACATTTCATGGAAAAGAAACAAACCTCAACTTAAGCATAAATTTCTACATCAATATGCACACATTAAAAAACATGATAAGTCCAATATTATTTATAATAATCATATTAGAAACTACTAACCTCAGCCTTGTCTAGGAGTTAGAGCGAAAAAGTTAGGATAGAGGGACTTCATGTCAGCCTCGGCCTCCCATGTAGCTCCCTCAACTAGGCGGTTCTTCCATAGAACTTTTACGGAGACAACCTTTGTATTCCTACATTTCATAACTTAAAGATCCAAGATCTCAATCGGGACCTGTTCATAATATAGGTACTCTTTTACCCCTAAACCTTCTAGAGGAAGAATAGAAATTGGGTCCCCTATAAACTTTTTGAGCATAGAAACATGGAATATCGGGTGAATCATGACCAACTCATTGGACAATTTCAACTCATAGGCCACACTCCCGACTCTTTTCAAAATTTCATACGGCCCCACATACCAGGGACTAAGTTTCCCCTTCGTTCTGAACCTCATCACCCCTTTCATGGGTGAAACTTTCAAATAGACCCAATCTCCTACTTCAAATTCTAGGTCCCTCTTTCTATTGTCGGCATAAGATTTTTGCCGACTCTTAGCTGTTTTTAGCCTATCCCTTATAACCCAAACCTTCTCAAGGGCTTCATACACCAAATCAGGACCAAGTAGAGCAAACTCACCTGCCTCATACCACCCAACCGAGGATCTACACCGCCTCCCATAAAGTGCCTCGAAGGGTGCCATAGAGATAGTCGAATGTTATCTATTGTTGGAGGAGAAATCTATCAAAGGTAGGTGGTCATCCCTGTTACCCTTGAAGTCAATGACACATTCCCTCAACATATTTTCAAGAGTAGGAATAGTGCGTTCTGCCTGACCATCTGTCTGGGATGAAAAGCGGTACTAAGCTTCCCCTTTGTACCAATCCCACTTTCGAAAGCTTTCCAAAAATAGGAGGTAAATTGAGTGCCTCTATCCGAAATGATGGATAAAGGGGCTCCATGTAACTTCATTATTTCTTTGAGGTACAATTTGGCATAGTCTTCCTCCAAATAAGTGACTTTGACGGGAATAAAACGTGTCAACTTGGTCAATCTATCCACAATGACCCATATCGTGTTGTGCTGCCTTCGAGTACGCGGAAACCCAATTATGAAGTCCATGTTAATATCCTCCAACTTCCATTTGGGAATATCTATATTTTGAGTTAAGCAACCCGGCCTTTGGTACTTCGCTTTTACTTGTTGGCAATTCGGACACTTGGCAAACAACATCCGATATGTCCCTTTTCATACCATTCCACCAATAAGTTTCTCGTAACTTGAGGTACATCTTTATGGCACCCAGGTGAATGGAATATTGGGTTCCATGAGCCTCTTCCATTATCAATTCCCTAAAACCATCCACATCCGGTACACACAATCTTCCTTGGTGCCTAAGAACTCCATCTTCTCCTTGAGAGAAAGACTCATTACATTTACTAAGGACCGTTTCCTTCAACTCCATAAATAGAGGATCAAAGTGTTGCTTGGATTTCAACCCAACCACTAAAGACAACTCGGAGTTGTGGTGAATCATGAAACAACCCTTTGGAGAGTCTTCTAGTTGGACACCCAAACGATCCCACCTATGAACCTTTTTTACTAACTCTTTCTTATCATCAATCACATGAGTCATACTACCCATGGACACTCTACTCAAGGTATCCGCTTTCACATTAGCTTTTCCGGGATGGTAAAGGACACTCATGTCATAGTCCTTTAAAAGTTCTAATCATCTTCTTTGATGTAGGTTCAAATATTTTTGGGTAAACACATTGTAAACTCTTGTGATCAGTGAATACATAAACATGTACCCAATATGTCACGACCGGAATCTGGACCCCAGACAAGACCGGCGTCGTTGACCTCTCAGAGGTCGCAGACAAGCCTACATACATCATTCTTACTTCATCTAGGTTAATTTAGCGGAAAATTTTTGTTTTCTTATTTCATGCAAAGCATTTTAAACTTAACATCATAGGCGTTCACAAATCAACCATCTAATATAGAGATAATCAAATGAAAGAAACAGTTCATAATTCCATTAAACGTATTTTGCTAAAACGGCACCAATACAAAGTCTGAAATGAAAGTGGAAAGAAACACTAGTGGAATATGCTCCACTAGCTAAAGCCTACATCTAAGCTAGATAATAACGGTAGACATCCTCGAAATCATGAGGGCCAATGAAGTCCGGATGAAAGCTCCACGTCCGGATAACTGCAACGTCAACCTGTAAACTCTAGCGTCCACCTGTGCTTGTACCTAAAAATATAGAGTTGTATGGGATTAGTACACACTTGTACTAAGTATGGGTATATGCAAGCACACACCAAGGACATGCATGAGTAAGAATAGTTCTTTCCTAACAACATGATTTATGGAAAGTCAAGTAAGTAGACTTGACAAATTTAGATTAGGAAAGTTAGTGGACCTGCCAAATTTGGAATTGGAAAGTCAGTGGACTTGCCAAATTGGATTAGGAAAGTCATGCCATGAGAGTAACATACATCATCATACGTATCATATTGCACACAACACATAACATCTTAAACATAGCACATAACATATTGCATATAGCACACAACATCCTTCATATCGTTCATTCATACGCCATGAGACCTTGGAATCATGGACTTGACATTAAGACTTCCCAAAATGAGGGCTCAACATATGGGACCTCAACTAGGGAGTCTTCTTTAGCAAACACAGAGTCTGCCTCATTCATTCATACGTACTTCATTTTATTCATTCATAAGCTAGTGTAAACACCAGATATACCTAGGATGTGGTTTAAGACTCTCATCGGGTTTGTTGTGCAATGATCAATAATAACCTAGTGTTATTAGTTGAGTATAGCTCACCTCTTGATTATCCTATCCTAACACCTTTGGTATCGTTCATTTTATTATGTGTATCATTTGAGGCTGGCCTCATTCATTCATTGGGAGCTTTAACTTTAACCGACACAGATCATGTGAGCATCATGAAATCCAGTGTCTCCCCCACACTGAAAATAGGTGGAATCACCGGCCAAAGTGACTCAAAACATGCTAGCGTACATGGGAATTGAACCCCGCCAGATCCCTATATTGGCAGTATAGGTTCGAAGACTAGGAGATATAAGGAGACCCATACCGGCATGCCGGATAGTCTTATATAATGAGAGTTATGTGAACCTCTGACCTTCCCGAAAGAAGATATCACCGCTCATAGCTAGCCTATCGGTGCTCAGTATAAAGTTCATTACATTCAACTCATACGTCATGGAAGCTGGCTTCTAGTATGAGGACATCATAGCTCAATAGATGATTTCTCAGCTCATCATTAGTTTTAAGTATACATTATTCTCAATACTTTCATTAGAGTGCTCATAGAGACTGGTCTCTTCATTAACTTTACACTCTCATAGGTGAGCACGTTTTGGTAACATTTACTTAGGCTCATTTGATATTGCTCTCATCTTTCACATTAGCCTCTTATTATGTTGTCACCACATTCATTAACATTAGCACATTTGCTCTACATAATTACTCACCCTTTTTTACGTGAATGTGCATTTCATCATATGCCAATGCACTTGGCCATTTGTGTGTTTCACACTCTTACTTAACCCTTCTAGGGTTTCATCATTTCATTACATAGTATTCATTTCATCGTATGCCAATGCAGTTGGACATTTGGTGTGTTTTACAGACGTACTTAACCCTTCTAGGGTTACATCATTTCATTACATACATCTTAGGTTCACTTATTTTTAAACGTATGCTAGACTTATGGGTCTATACATACAAGCCAGGAGGCTTCATTCATAGTTCGTTTAAGTGATTCATATCTTCCTAAGATTATGTGGTACAAGACTTATGCATTTTGTAGGCATGCCAAGATCTCAATTTCGATCTAAGTAGGCAGCATTATTCTTGAACATTTAATTCACGTATGACTTATGTATCAATACGGAATTTGGGCAAGGGAACCCAATTTCGAATCCCTTGGACAAGACTTACATTTTTTTTTAATTTTAGTTTGATCCATACGGCTTGGGGACCCAAGATCGAGCCCCAACACCTTTGTTTCCTTTTAATTTCTTTTCTTTGAACTTTCTCTTTCTTGGCCGGGGGGTTGTGGGATCGAACCCCCACAGCCCCTTTTTATTTAAATTCCTTTTTCCTTGAATTTTTTTGAGTTGACCATGAGGGTGTGGGATCAAATCCCCACAGCCTCACTTTATTTTTCTCTTTAATTTCCCTTAACCAACCTAGAGGTCGTGGGTTCGATTCCCACACGCCTCAACCCTTTTATTTTTCTTTTACTCTTCCTTAAATCTGATTGAGAGGTGGTGGGTTCGAATCCCACTCCTCTCATTTCTTATTTTTAGAGTTACATTTTCCAGCCAATACCATGGTTCGAATCCCCCTCACCACAATACTTTTAACTCACTTATTTTCATGGTTTTTAACATGGTGAGGTCACGGGTTCGACCCTCAGTGACGTCACTTCTTTTTCTTCATTTTTCATAACATTTTAAACCATATTAACTTGACCGAAATTCATCAACTTTTGGCTGGAAATTTTGTAATTTTTTCAGCATCTTTTTCATCAATTTACACATTAGTTCTTAGGGAAATTTCATGGTTCATTTATAACGTTTTAGGTGCATTTTCATGGATTCGTTTAGCCAGGTTTCTCACTCAATTCAACCACATAACATTTCATATGAACATCACGACTTACCTCAGTATGTGCACGTAAAATACAACCATAATACATCATTTTTTTTAGCCTTAAACCCGAGGGCTATAGCACACTTACACATAGTTCGGAAAACATGGGTTGTTATTCATACGATTTAAAACATACATTCATGAACATATTCGTCACGAAAACACATTACACGCCTAATATTTACCAGCAACCATACTCAACCTACGAATCAATGGGAGCTAGTGACAGGGACATGCAACGGGGAACGATCCTAGTTTTCGGATTAGAATATACTGAACCTTAAGGGGTCTCTTGGGAAAGGGACCAAGAGTAAGAAAACCCATACCTTTTATGACGTTCAAACCTTGAAGTTTCTGCCCAAACCTTCTCCAACACTCACGTCCAAAACCAAGTTTCAACACCAAACTTTCGACGGAAAACCCTCCTTTGCCTAACGTATTTTTCTTAGCGTTTGATTTTATTTTTCGTTGTGAGTTCTTCAAGTGTGAAGAACTTTGGTAAATTTTCTGTTGTTCTACGTTATTTTGGCAGAGAGAAAGTGAAAGAGAATGATAGAGACGTGAGAGAGAGATGAGCGTGAGAGATGAGAGTTTTCTTAGGCTTAGAAGTCTAGTTTAGGACTTAGTCAAATAAGGTTTTTATTAAATGATAAAAATCTGATTTCCCTATTATTTTAAATCAGACAATAAATAATAAATATTAATTAATTACTTTAATTTACCAACTATAATAAAAACAATTTAAATCATGCTTCCACCTAGGTTTGAACCCGGGTGGAGCAAGACTTCACTCTAAGAGCCAATTTTCGGCCCTCTCTCCCCAAAATGCCCCTCCACCATATTAATTAAATAATTAATTATATATTTAGGGTAATTAAGATACTATCCTTAGCCTGGAAAAAAACCATTTTACCCCTAGACCCTCCAAACCTAAGATTTTCCCTTTTTAAGTCCGGTAAAGACTCATTCGAGTAAATCTTAGTATTCGAGAGCCCTACATGGCTTGACCCAACCTTTCCTAGCTCAACTAACTACCCAAGTTAGTTGGCTTGGCTGTAGCAAGGGTTAAGAGGCTTGGATCTACACACATCCATCTGTGTGAACCCGGTCTAATCGTAGGCATTCTAGACACATTAAACATTACTTAGCATAGCCATTTTTTTAGGGTTGTTACATTATCCCCCCCCTTAGGAACATTCATCCCCGAATGACACTACTAACTATCTAGCACAATGTCAGTCATAACATAACATAATCACTATGCACAGTCAAGCAATAGCAACAAGAATGGAGAGATAAGGAAACTTAGACTTAAGAGTAGGAAGTCTAACCTCAAGAGCTAAAAAGATGAGGGTAGCGGGATCTCATATCGGCCTCAGCCTCCCATGTAGCACCCTCAACAAGATGATTCCTCCACAATACCTTCAATGTGGAAATCTCCTTGTTCCTCAGCCGCTTGACCTGTCTGTCTAAGATCTCAACAGGTACCTCCTCGTAGGACAAGTCTTCATCGACCCCCAAACCTTCCACAGGTAGAATCGATGCTGGATCACCTAGGCACTTCTTTAACATGGATACATGAAAGACTGGATGGATAGAAGCTAGCTCCGCAGGCAATGCCAACTCATAGGCCACCTCACCCACACGCTGTAGGATCTCATATGGCCCAACATACCTCGGACTCAACTTCCCCTTCCTGCCAAACCTCATCACCCCCTTCATAGGTGATATCTTCAAATAGACCTGGTCACCAACATCAAACTCTAAGGGCAGTTTTCTGTTGTCTGCGTAAGACTTCTGCCGACTGTAAGCAGTACCCAACATGTCCCTAATTACTCTGACCTTCTCTAAGGCCTCATGAATGATCTCTGCACCCAAAATGGATGACTCTCCAACCTCAAACCACCCAACTGGAGATCTACATCTCCTACCATACAGTGCCTCTGACAGTGCCATCCCAATGCTGGAGTGATAGCTGTCTATCAAAGGCAGATAACTACCTCTGAAGTCAATCACACACGCTCTCAACATGTCCTCCAATTTTTGAACGGTGCGCTCTGCCTGCCCATCAGTCTAAGGATGAAAGGCAGTACTAAGATTTACCTGCGTGCCTAAGCTCTTCTGGAAAGATCTCCAGAAATGTGAAGTAAACTGAGCTCCTCTATCTGAAATTATAGACAAAGGAATCCCATGCCATCTCACAATCTCATCAATGTAGAGTCTCGCATAATCGTCGCCTCTGTAAGTAGACTTCACAGGATAAAGTTGGAAGACTTAGTCATCCTGTCCACAATAACCCATATGGAGTCATGTTGTCTCCTAGTCCTCGAAGACCAACCACGAAGTCCATATTAATTGCCTCCCACTTCAAAGTCGGAACCTCAATAATTTGAGTAAGACCGCCAGGCTTAAGATGTTCTACCTTAACCTGCTGACAATTAGGACACTTGGCCACATATTCTGCAATGTCCTTCTTCATTCCATCTCACCAATAAATCTGCTTAAGATCTTGATACATCTTGGTGGAACTTGGATGTATGGAATATCTGGATCCATGGGCCTTTGCATCAAAACTGGTCCGTAAATCATCCACATCTGGTACACACAGCCTGTCCTGATACCTAAGTATGCCATCACCTCCCAAAGCGAAAGACTCATTCATCTTTATCAACACTGAGTCCTTCAGCTCCATCAACAAAGGATCGAGATGTTGACCCTGCTTGACTTCAACTACCAAGGATGATTCAGAACTAGGATGAACTGAAACACCCCCACTAGTAGAGTCAACCAATCGCACACCCAGTCTGGCCAGTCTGTGTACATCTTTTACCAACTCCTTCTTCTCATCCTCAACGTGGGTTGTACTTCCCATGCTCATCCTGCTCAAAGCATCAGCTACAACATTAGTCTTACCTGGATGGTAGTGAACATTCATGTCATAGTCCTTCAACAGCTCCAACCATCTCCGCTGACGTAGATTCAACTCTCTTTGTGTGAACACGTACTGGAGACTCTTGTGGTCTTTGAACACATCCACATGCACTCCATACAAGTAGTGCCTCAACATCTTCAGTGCAAACACCACAGCTTCCAACTCCAGGTCATGAGTGGGATAATTCTTCTCATGAACCTTGAGTTGTCTGGACGCATAAGCTATCACCTTACCAACCTGCATAAGAACACAACCCAAACCAACCCTAGATGCATTACAATAAACAGTGTAATTCTCAACACACTTAGTCAAAGTAAGCACCGGGGCTGAAGTGAGTCTGTCCTTGAGCTCCTGGAAACTCTTCTCACAAGTCTTCGTCCATTCAAACTTGGCCTTCTTCTTAGTCAAAGCTGTCACGACCGGAATCTAGACCCAGACGAGACCGGCGTCGTTGACCTCTCAGAGGTCGCAGACAAGCCTACTTACGTCATTCTTACTTCATCTAGGTTAATTTTAGCGGAAAATTTGAAACTTTTTGTTTCTTAACATACTTATGAAAAGATTCTCATTAATACGTAATTTTTCACCGTCAACCATCTAACATTAAGAGGTAAGCAACTGAAAGAAATAGTTCAATTCTTATTAAGTGTATAATTGCCAAAATGGCACCAATACATAGTCTGAATAAAATAGGAAAGCAACGCTAGTGGAACATGCTCCACTAGCTCAACTCTAAAACTAAGCTAGAATATAAAACAGTAGCATCCTCGAAAGCATGAGGACCTACCAAACTGGATGAATGCTGGACGTCCGGATAACTGCAGAGATGATCTTGTAGCTCTATCGTCCACCTGTGCCTGCACCTAAAATAGTAGAGTTTGTATAGGGTTAGTACATACTTGTACTAAGTATGGGTATATGCAAGCACACACCAGGGACATGCATGAGAAAGAATAGCTCTTTCCTAACAATATGATTTTTGGAAGTCAAGTCAGTGGACTTGCCAAATTGAGATTAGAAAAGTTTCCAAATTTGGATTAGGAAAGTCAGTGGGCTTTCCAGATTTGAAATAGGAAAGTTATGCCATGAGAATAACATACATCATCATACTTTTCACATTTGCACACAGCACATAACATTTACACATAGCACATATCATATAGCATACAACACCTTTTTGCATGTAGCACATAACTTCTTTTATTGTCATTCACTCATATGCCATGAGACCTTGGAATCATGGACTTAACATTAAGACCTTCCAGAAATGAGGGCTCAACAGATGAGACCTCAACTACGGAGTCTTCATTAGCAAACACAGAGTCTGCTTCGTTCATTCATACGTACTCCATTTCATTTCATTCATAGACCAGTGTAAACACCAGTTATACCTAAGATGTAGTTTAAGACTTTCATTAGGTTCGTTGTGCAATGACCAAGAATGACCTAATGTCATTACTTGAATCTAACTCACCTTTTGATTATCCTATCCTAAAACCTTTGGTATCATTCATTTCATTATGTGCATCATTTGAGGCTGGCCTCATTCATTCATTGGGAACTTTAACTTTAACCGACATAGATCATGTGAGCATCATGAAATCCAGTGTCTCCCCCACACCGAAAAGAGGTGGAATCACAGGCCAAGGTGACCCAAAAACATGCTAGCGTACATGGGAATTTAACCCCGCCAGATCCCTAAATTGGCAGTATAGGTTCGAAGACTAGGAGATATAAGGAGACCCATACCCGGCATGCCGGACAGTCTCATCTCATGAGAGTTACGTGAACCTCCGCCCTTCCCGAAAGAAGGCATCACCGCTCATAGCTAGTCTATCGGTGCTTAGTATAAAGTTCCATTACATTCATCTCATACGTCATGGAAGATGGCTTCTAGTATGAGGACATCATAGCTCATTAGATGATTTCTCATCTCATCATTCGTATTGAGTGTGTTAAGCTCAATACTCTCATTAGAGTGTCATAGAGACTGGTCTCTTCATTATCTTACACTCTCATAGGTGAGTACGTATTGATAACATTTACTTAGGCTCATTTGAGATTGATCTCATCATTACATTAGCCTCATATCATGTGTCACCACATTCATCATCATTAGCACCTTTGCTTTTCATAGTTATTCACCTCTTATTACGTAAATGTTTATTTCATCATATGCCAATGCACTTGGCCATTTGGTGTGTTTCACACCCTCACTTAACCCTTCTAGGGTTTCATTATTTCATTGTTCATTTCATCATTTCATTGTTCATCTCATCATATGCCAAGCACTTGGCCATTTAGTGTATCTTAAACTCATACTTAACCCTTGTAGGGTTCATCATATCATTTCATACATCTTAGGTTCACTTACTTTTTTGAACATAGTTAGACTTATGTGTCTATACATACAAGCATGAGGCTTCATTCATAGTCTGTCTAAGTGATTCATGTTTACCCAAGATTATGTGGTACAAGACTTATGCATCTTGTAGATATGCCAAGATATTGTTTCAATCTTTAGAGGAAGCATTCATTAAATATTTACTTACGTATGATTATGTGTCAATACGGAACTGGCAAGGGAACCCAATTCGAATCCCTTAGGCAACACTTAATCTCTTGTATTTTTTCAGATTTGGGGGACCCTAGTTCGATCCCCATCAGCCCCATAATATTTCCTTTCTTTTTTTCTTTCTCTTTTTCGTCCAAGGCATGGAGGTTGTGGATCAATCTCCCACAAGCTCATTCTTTTTCTCTTAATTTATCTATTAACTTCTCACATATCCAAGAGGTTGTGGTTCAATCCCCATTCACCTCATTTTAATTTTCTCCTTTACTTTCCTCCTAACTCTCTCATCTATTCAAGAGGTTGTGGGTTCAATCCCCACTCTCCACATTTATTTTCTCCTTTATTTTTCTCCTAACTCTCTCATCCATTCAAGAGGTTGTGGGTTCAATCCCACTCTCCACATTTATTTTTCTCTTTATTTTTCTCCTAACTCTCTCATCCATTCAAGAGGTTGGGGGTTCAATCCCACTCTCCACATGTTATTTTCTCCTTTATTTTTCTCCTAACTCTCTCATCCATTCAAGAGGTTGGGGGTTCAATCCCCACTCTCCATATTTATTTTATTAATATAAAATTCCCTCCTTCTCTCTTGTTTGGCCGAGAGGTTGTGGGTTCGAATCCCACACCTCTCATTTTTTTTTCCAGCTTTCATGTAGTGAGGTCTTGGTTCAATCCCACTGACCTCACATATTTTAAATATTATTTGTAAAACCTCTCAACCTTAAGTATTCTGCCGAAAATTCCATCACAAGTGCTGGAAATTGTATTAAATTTTCTGCGCCTTATTAACAACATTCATACGTTCGTTTTGAGGTACTTTCACGATTCGTTTAACACATTCTTAGGTGTAGATTCATTGTTGTTTTAGCTTAGATATTCACTAATCAGCCACCTTACACTTCATTTAACATCACAATTTGCACACCTTATGCACAATAATTCCAATCATCAAACAAGCCATTTTAAGACTTCAAAACAGGAGAACAACAACAAACATTTTACACATTGCACCACATCATTTTCGGTTGACATCATTGAACATGCTTGCTATTTCCAAACATAAAATCACAATGAACATCATATTTCACACTTAGCTACCAGAAACCATACCAACAACATGATTTCTAAACTAATTTAGATTGAAATCGGAAGGAGACTAGGGACAAGGAGTTCAACATTCAAGGGGACAGCCCTAGTTTCATATGTCGACTTTGTAGAAAGAAATTCCTCTTGGAGAAAGGATTCCAAGAGAGAAAACCCATACCTTGTTGTAGCTTTCCACACCTTCAATTGCTGGCAAACTCCTCCCCTAAACCTTCAACACAAACCCGTCGAGAAGATGATGCAAAGTTTTCATTTCTTAAGTTAGCTTGCTTGCTTGTATATTTTTTTTGTAAGTTCTTTTGAGCTTAGAGAACTTTGATTGCTTTCTAATGTTTTTATCTTCTGTTTTTGCAGCCAAGAAAATAATTTGATTGAGAGAGAGAATATTTAGGCTTGAGGGAGAGAGATAGTTGTGAGATAGTGCATCTTAAAACTAGGATAGTTGGCAAGACTTAGTCAATTTAAAAAAAACATTAATTAATAAGTAAATAAATAATAAATAATAATAAAATCTGATTTTCCTTTTTACATCAGCCATTAATTATAAATTTATTAAATTAATTCACCAATAATAAAAAAATCATATTAAATCCTTGCTCCCACCTAGGTTCGAACCCGGGTGGAGCAAGACTTCATTTCAAGAGACCAATTTCGGCTCTCTCTCCCCAAATTGCCCCTCCACTTTATTAAATAATTAATTAATTATATTTTAGGATAATTACGATATTACCCCTAGCCTGGTAAAAGACCATTTTACCCTTAGACCCTCAAAACTTAAAATTTCTTCTTTTTGAGTCCGGTAAAGACTCCTTCGATTAAATCTTCATTTTCGAGAGCCTTACTTGGTTGGTTCCAACCTTTCCAAGCTCAACTAACTCCCCAAGTTAGTTGGCTTGGTCGTAGTAAGGGTTCTGAGGTCTGGTTCTACGCATATCAATCTGTGTGAACCTTGTTCTAATCGCAAGCATTCTTGACACTTTAAGTATTTATCTTATTCATTTTTTTAGGGTTGTTACATTATCCCCCCTTAGGAACATTCTTCCCCGAATGACACTACTTCTTACTAACAATAAGTATGTCATCTATATAACGTACACATACATAGGTACTTCAATACTTCCACCGGTGAATATCTGATTCACATATTAACATGATGGTACACATCCTTGAAACCTACTAGTAGCTTCACGTTAATAGACTAAGGAATTCTTCCATAAACTAGTCTCATCAATACATACAACATAAGTCAACATATAAGTCATATAAATCAGCAACCAACATGATGACTTCAAACATATTAACCTCATACTAGTGCATAAACACAATATACAGTCAATTATATGAAAGAATAATTAAGGCTACGTACCCGAGGCTTCATCAGAAGTGCCTTCCCCTGAACCCCTAGACTTGAGTGCGAAGAATCGTTGCCTCCTTGGAGCCTCTTCATTTGGGTCATTAGTCTGAACTCTCTCCTTCCCTTGTTCTTGACTTCTCCTATTCGGACAATCCTTCACCATGTGTCCCGGTTTTCCACAGCTGTAACAAGCGTTAGAGCCCATCATACACTCTCCTCCATGCTGTCTACCACACTTCTTGCAAGGTTGTCCTTCCTTAGGTGTATATACTTCCTTGTTTCTCTTATCTCTGGACTCGGAATTCCTATCATAGAGACCACTGCATGAACTTGACTCCCTTTGGTGGGAGAGTCCCTTCTTAAACCTTGGCTGCTCACGGACGCCAAAGTTGTTTCTGTGGCCTCCGTGGCTGGGACCTGCCTGATCTTGAGGCCTAGGCCTCCTAACATCACGAATACCCCTCTTTCTACGGCTGTCCTCCACCTGCTGTACATGCACCATCAACCTGGAAAGGTCCATATTATCATGGAGCATCACAGACCGACATTCCTCCTCCAGGTCTCCATTGATTCCTGTGAGGAACCTACTCATTTCATCCCTGCTGTTCGAAACCAGGGAAGTAGCATACCTGGATAATTCAACAAGCCTCAGTACTCTCCTCAATCTTGCTATTAAATACTAAGGAAAGTAATATACCTGGATAGCTTAACAAACTTCAGGGAATACTCCCTGACTATCATGGATCCTTGTTTAAGGTTGATGAACTCTTCAACCTTGGCTTCCCTCATCTCTCTGGGAAAGAACCTCTCCATAAATGCTGTCTTGAACAGCTCCCAAGTGACTGGCACTCCACCTAAGACACGGCTATCTTGCCACATCTTCCACCAAGTCTGTGCAACATCCTTGAGCTGATAGGAAGCCAGCTCAGCCTTCTCAATATCAGTGGCCCCCATAGCCACCAGGATCTTATGCACCTCATCTACAAACTCTTGAGGATCCTCCGATGTCTTAGCCCCTGTGAATATGGGAGGGTTCATCCTCGTGAAATCTCGCAGTCTGTCAGCCATGCTGCGAACCGGTGGGTTCTCCCTCTGAACATCCTGCCGGTTGACTTGGGCAGTCATAGCCTGAGCCTGCATCGTGATGGCCTTTGCCATCTGGGCCAAAGATGCCCTCACCTCAGCATCGGTCAACCCAGCTGGGTTAACCGGCATGTCAACTCCTTCAGCTGGGGCCAGGGGTGGAACTCGATTGCCCCCATCAGCTTCCCCCCTCCTCCTCTGACCAATAGCCCTCCTAGGGTTCATTCTCTGAAAAACAACAGGGGTTGATGTTAGACACGCTCATAACACCAAGAACTCAGACATTAGGAAAAGCACGATAAGATTAGAAGAAGGGAAACTTTCCTACGCATCATGCAGTCTCTAATTCAGGATAGTGGTGCACTTCACTACCATGACTTAGAAACTACTCAATGTGGTTGATGTGAACTCATTATTCTCGGAATTTAACCTAGTGCTCTGATACCAACTTTGTCACGACCGGAATCTAGACCCAGACGAGACCGGCGTCGTTGACCTCTCAGAGGTCGCAGACAAGCCTACTTACGTCATTCTTACTTCATCTAGGTTAATTTTAGCGGAAAATTTGAAACTTTTTGTTTCTTAACATACTTAGAAAAAGATTCTCATTAATACGTAATTGTTCACCATCAACCATCTAACATTAAGAGGTAAGCAACTGAAAGAAATAGTTCAATTCTTATTAAGTGTATAATTGCCAAAATGGCACCAATACATAGTCTGAATAAAATAGGAAAGCAACGCTAGTGGAACATGCTCCACTAGCTCAACTCTAAAACTAAGCTAGAATATAAAACAGTAGCATCCTCGAAAGCATGAGGACCTACCAAACCGGATGAATGCTGGACGTCCGGATAACTGCAGAGATGATCTTGTAGCTCTATCGTCCACCTGTGCCTGCACCTAAAATAGTAGAGTTTGTATAGGGTTAGTACACACTTGTACTAAGTATGGGTATATGCAAGCACACACCAGGGACATGCATGAGAAAGAATAGCTCTTTCCTAACAACATGATTTTTGGAAGTCAAGTCAGTGGACTTGCCAAATTGAGATTAGAAAAGTTTCCAAATTTGGATTAGGAAAGTCAGTGGGCTTTCCAGATTTGAAATAGGAAAGTTATGCCATGAGAATAACATACATCATCATACTTTTCACATTTGCACACAGCACATAACATTTACACATAGCACATATCATATAGCATACAACACCTTTTTGCATGTAGCACATAACTTCTTTTATTGTCATTCACTCATATGCCATGAGACCTTGGAATCATGGACTTAACATTAAGACCTTCCAGAAATGAGGGCTCAACAGATGAGACCTCAACTAGGGAGTCTTCATTAGCAAACACAGAGTCTGCTTCGTTCATTCATACGTACTCCATTTCATTTCATTCATAGACCAGTGTAAACACCAGTTATACCTAGGATGTAGTTTAAGACTTTCATTAGGTTCGTTGTGCAATGACCAAGAATGACCTAATGTCATTACTTGAATCTAACTCACCTTTTGATTATCCTATCCTAACACCTTTGGTATCATTCATTTCATTATGTGCATCATTTGAGGCTGCCTCATTCATTCATTGGGAACTTTAACTTTAACCGACATAGATCATGTGAGCATCATGAAATCCAGTGTCTCCCCCACCGAAAAGAGGTGGAATCACCGGCCAAGGTGACCCAAAAACATGCTAGCGTACATGGGAATTTAACCCCCAGATCCCTATATTGGCAGTATAGGTTCGAAGACTAGGAGATATAAGGAGACCCATACCCGGCATGCCGGACAGTCTCATCTCATGAGAGTTACGTGAACCTCCGCCCTTCCCGAAAGAAGGCATCACCGCTCATAGCTAGTCTATCGGTGCTTAGTATAAAGTTCCATTACATTCATCTCATACGTCATGGAAGCTGGCTTCTAGTATGAGGACATCATAGCTCATTAGATGATTTCTCATCTCATCATTCGTATTGAGTGTGTTAAGCTCAATACTCTCATTAGAGTGTTCATAGAGACTGGTCTCTTCATTATCTTACACTCTCATAGGTGAGTACGTATTGGTAACATTTACTTAGGCTCATTTGAGATTGCTCTCATCATTTACATTAGCCTCATATCATGTTGTCACCACATTCATCATCATTAGCACCTTTGCTTTTCATAGTTATTCACCTCTTATTACGTAAATGTTTATTTCATCATATGCCAATGCACTTGGCCATTTGGTGTGTTTCACACCCTCACTTAACCCTTCTAGGGTTTCATTATTTCATTGTTCATTTCATCATTTCATTGTTCATCTCATCATATGCCAATGCACTTGGCCATTTAGTGTATCTTAAACTCATACTTAACCCTTCTAGGGTTCATCATCTCATTTCATACATCTTAGGTTCACTTACTTTTGAACATATGTTAGACTTATGTGTCTATACATACAAGCCATGAGGCTTCATTCATTGTCTGTCTAAGTGATTCATGTTTACCCAAGATTATGTGGTACAAGACTTATGCATCTTGTAGATATGCCAAGATATTGATTTCGATCTTTAGAGGAAGCATTCATTAAATATTTACTTACGTATGACTTATGTGTCAATACGGAACTGGGTAAGGGAACCCAATTTCGAATCCCTTAGGCAACACTTAATCCTTTGTATTTTTCAGATTTGGGGGACCCTAGTTCGATCCCATCAGCCCCATAATATTTCCTTTCTTTTTCTTCTCTATTTTTCGTCCAAGGCATGGAGGTTGTGGGATCAATATCCCACAAGCTCATTCTTTTTCTCTTAATTTATCTATTAAATTTCTCACATATCCAAGAGGTTGTGGGTTCAATCCCCATTCACCTCATTTTATATTTCTCCTTTACTTTCCTCCTAACTCTCTCATCTATTCAAGAGGTTGTGGGTTCAATCCCCACTCTCCACATTTATTTTTCTCCTTTATTTTTCTCCTAACTCTCTCATCCATTCAAGAGGTTGTGGGTTCAATCCCCACTCTCCACATTTATTTTTCTCCTAACTCTCTCATCCATTCAAGAGGTTGTGGGTTCAATCCCCACTCTCCACATTTATTTTTCTCCTTTATTTTTCTCCTAACTCTCTCATCCATTCAAGAGGTTGGGGGTTCAATCCCCACTCTCCACATTTTTTTTATTAATTTAAAATTCCCCTCTTACTCTCTTGTTTGGCCGAGAGGTTGTGGGTTCGAATCCCACACCTCTCATTTTTTTTCCAGCTTTCATGTAGTGAGGTCTTGGGTTCAATCCCCACTGACCTCACATATTTTAAATATATTTGTAAACCTCTCAACCTTAAGTATTCTGGCCGAAAATTCCATCACCAAGTGCTGGAAATTTTATTAAATTTTCTGCCTTTATTTAACAGCATTCATACGTTCGTTTTGAGGTACTTTCACGATTCGTTTAACACATTCTTAGGTGTAGATTCATTGTTGTTTTAGCTTAGATTTTTCCACTAATCAGCCACCTTACACTTCATTTAACATCACAATTTACACACCTTATGCACAATAATTCCAATCATCAAACAAGCCATTTTAAGACTTCAAAACGGAGAACAACAACAAACATTTTACACATTGCACCACATCATTTTCGGTTGACATCATTGAACATGCTTGTTATTTCCAAACATAAATCACAAGGAACATCATATTTCACACTTAGCTACCAGCAACCATACCAACAACATGATTTCTAAACTAATTTAGATTGAAATCGGAAGGAGACTAGGGACAAGGAGTTCAACATTCAAGGGGACAGCCCTAGTTTCATATGTCGACTTTTGTAGAAAGAAATTCCTCTTGGAGAAAGGATTCCAAGAGAGAAAACCCATACCTTGTTGTAGCTTTCCACACCTTCCAAGTGCTGCCAAACTCCTCCCCTAAACCTTCAACACAAACCCGTCGAGAAGATGATGCAAAGTTTTCATTCTTAAGTTAGCTTGCTTGCTTGTATATTTTTTTTTGTAAGTTCTTTGAGTTTAGAGAACTTTTGATTGCTTTCTAATGTTTTTATCTTCTGTTTTTGCAGCCAAGAAAAATAATTTGATGAGAGAGAGAGATATTTAGGCTTGAGGAGAGAGATAGTGTGAGATAGTGCATCTTAAAACTAGGATAGTTGGCAAGACTTAGTCAATTTAAAAAAAACATTAATTAATAAGTAAATAAATAATAATAATAATAAAATCTGATTTTCCTTTTTACATCAGCCATTAATTATAAATTTATTAAATTAATTCACCAATAATAAAAAAAATATTAAATCCTTGCTCCCACCTAGGTTCGAACCCGGGTGGAGCAAGACTTCATTTCAAGAGACCAATTTCGGATCTATCTCCCCAAATTGCCCCTCCACTTTATTAAATAATTAATTAATTATATTTTAGGATATTACATATTACCCCTAACCTGGTAAAAGACCATTTTACCCTTAGACCCTCAAAACTTAAAATTTCTTCTTTTTGAGTCCGGTAAAGACTCCTTCGATTAAATCTTCATTTTCGAGATCCTTACTTGGTTGGTTCCAACCTTTCCAAGCTCAACTAACTCCCCAAGTTAGTTGGCTTGGTCGTAGTAAGGGTTCTGAGGTCTGGTTCTACGCATATCAATCTGTGTGAACCATGTTCTAATCGCACGCATTCTTGACACCTTAAGTATTTATCTTATTCATTTTTTTAGGGTTGTTACAAAAGCTATCAGTGGGGCAGCAACGGAACAAAATCCCTCTATGAACCTGCGGGAGTAACCAGCCATTCCCAGAAAGCAACGGATGTCAGTGGGAGTAAGAGGTTTTGGCTAGTTCTTAACAGCCTCAGTCTTCCTGGGGTCCACCTCCACACCCTGATCGGACACAACATGACCCAGGAAGGTTACTGATCTAAGCCAGAATTCACACTTGCTGAATCTGGCATACAACTGATGTTGTCTAAGTACCTGCAAGATTAGTCTCAAATGATGTTCATGATCTTCCTTGGTCCTAGAGTAGATGAGAATGTCATCAATGAATACTATGACAAAAGAGTCAAGGTATTCATGGAAGACCCTGTTCATGAGATCCATAAATGTAGTAGGTGCATTCGTGAGACCAAATGACATAACTAAGAACTCATAATGACCATAATGGGTACGAAAGGCTGTCTTTGGGATATCTCCATCCCTAACCCTAAGCTGATGATACCCTGAACGAAGATCAATCTTAGAGAAGAAGCTACACCCTTGGAGCTGATCGAACAAATCATCTATTCTGGGAAGTGGATACTTATTCTTTATAGTGACTTTGTTGAGTTGTCGATAATCGATACACATTCTAAGGGTTCCATCCTTCTTTTTCCCAAACAACAGTGGAGCGCCCCAAGGGGATATGCTTGGATGAATGAAACCCTTATCAGTGAGATCTTTTAACTGCAGCTTCAACTCTTTGAGTTCAGCTAGAGAAATTCGGTAGGGAGGAATTGAAATTGGTTTAGTATCGGGTTCTAAGTCGATACCAAAGTCAATCTCTCGAGGGGGAGGGACTCAAGGCAAATCATCAGGAAATACATCTAGGAACTCATTCACTACATGCACTGAGTCTATGGAATGAATGTCATGATCTAAATCATTAACACTCACAAGATGAGACAATAACTCCTTGGACATCATTTTATTGGCCTTAAGGTTCGAAATCAAGGGATTAGGACGACTCAAGTTGTACCCCTCCCAAACCAGCTCTACCTCATTAGGGAAACAAAATCTCACAACCCTACTACGGCAATCCATATAAGCATAACAACTATGAAGCCAGTCCATGCCAAGAATGATGTCAAAATCGTTCATAGGTAACTCAACCAAGTCTGCACACATAGTCCTACCACATACAACTATTGGGCAATCCTTGTACACTCTATCAGCTCTTACATTTTCTCCTAAGGGTGTACTAACCACTATAGGATCATGCAAAACTTCAGGCAATATCTCAAAAGTGAGAGCAAGCAAAGGAGTTACAAAGGAAAGCGTAGACCCTGGATCAAGTAAAGCATAAACAGAAGTTGAGAATACCTGCAGCATACATGTGACCACATCAGCGGACTTCTCCTACTCCTCCCTGTCCTTCAGGGCATAGAACATGTTCCTCTTAGGAGGCTCGGCTGCTGCTGCACCCTATGGATTAGGCCTAGGTTGAGCATTACCTCCAGCCTGACCTCTGTTCTGTGGGAAGTCTCTAACCATGTGCCCACTCTTACCGCAACCGAAGCACGCATTAGTGCCCTGTCTGCACTCTCCACTGTGAGCACGGCCACACTTAGCACAGTCCTTTCTGGAACGCTGTATCTCACCTCCATTGCCCTTCTTGGGCTCAGGTCGGCCTCCTCTAGGTGATGTACTCCTCTGACAATTCGAGTTCCCATAACTCTGTTGCCCCTTTTTGAACCTGGGCTGCTCACGGAAGCCAAAATAATTTTTGTGGCCTCCATGGCTGGGACCTGCCTGATCTTGAGGCTTAGGCCTCCTAGCATCACGAACGCCCCTCTTCTTGCGGCTGTCCTCTACCTGCTGGACATGCACTATCAACCTGGAGAGGTCCATGTTATCGTGGAGTATCGCAGACCGACACTCCTCCTTCATATCTCCGTTGATTCCTGTGAGGAACCTGCTCATCTCATCCTTGCTGTTAGATACAAGGGAAGTAGCATACCTGGATATTTTAACAAACTTCAGTACTCATCTCATCCTTGATGTTAGATACAAGGAAAGTAGCATACCTGGATAGTTTAACAAACTTCAGGGAATACTCTCTGACTGTCACTGATCCCTGCTTAAGGTTGATAAACTCCTCAACCTTTGCCTCCCTCATCTCCCTTGGAAAGAATCTCTCCAGGAAGGCTGTCTTAAACAACTCCCAAGTGACCATAACTCCACCCAAATCTCGGCTATCCTGCCACATCTTGCACCAAGTCTGTGCTACATCCTTGAGCTGATAGGAAGCCAGTTCAGCCTTCTCAGGATCTGTGGCCCCCGTAGCCACCAAAATCTTATGCACCTCGTCCACAAACTCCTGGGGATCCTCTGAAGTCTTAGACCCCGTGAAAATAGGAGGATTCATCCTCGTGAAGTCTCTCAGCCTGTCAGCCATTCTATGAACCGGTGGGTTCTCCCTCTGAACATTCTGTCGGTTGACCTGGGCAGTCATGGACTGGGCCTGCATAGTGATGGCCTGTGCCATATGGGTCAGAGATGCCCGAACCTCTGCATCAGTCAACCCAGCTGGGTTAACCGGCATAGCCACTCCTTCAGCTGGAGCCTGGGGTGGAACCTGATTGCCCCCGGCAGCTGCCCCTCCTCTCCTCTGACCAACGTTCCTCCTAGTATTCATTCTCTGAAAACAATAAGAACTGATGTTAGACACGCTCATAACACCAAGAAATCAAACACTAGGAAAAGTACAATAAGATTAGAAGAAGGGAAATTTTCCTACGCATCATGCAGTCTCTAATTCAGGATAGTGGTGCACTTCACTACCATGACTTAGAAACTACTCAATGTGGTTGATGTTAACTTATTATTCTCAAAATTTAACCTAGTGCTCTTATACCAACTTTGTCACGACCGGAATCTAGACCCCAGACGAGACCGGTGTCATTGACCTCTCAGAGGTTGCAGACAAGCCTACATACGTTATTCTTACTTCATCTAGGTTAATTTTTGCGGAAAATTTGAACTTTTTGTTTTCTTATTTCATGCAAATTATTTTAAACTTAACTTCATTGGCGTTCACAAATCAACTATATAATATAGAGATAATCAAATGAAAGAAACAGTTCATAATTGCTTTAAACGTATTTTGCCAAAACGGCACCAATACAAAGTCTGAAATGAAAGTGGAAAGAAACACTAGTGGAACATGCTCCACTAGCTAAAGCCTACATCTAATCTAGATAATAACGGTAGACATCCTCGAAAGCATGAGGGTCTACCAAGTCCGGACGAAAGCTCCACGTCCCGATAGCTGCAACGTCAACCTGTAAACTCTAGCGTCCAGCTGTGCCTGCACCTAAAAATATAGAGTTGTATGTGATTAGTACAGACTTGTACTAAGTATGGGTATATGAAAGCACACACCAAGGACATGCACAGTAATAATATCTCTTTCCTAACAACATGATTTATGGAAAGTCAAGTCAGTAGACTTACCAAATTTGGATTAGGAAAGTTAGTGGACCTGCCAAAATTTGGATTTGGAAAGTCAGTGGACTTGCCAAATTGGATTAGGAAAGTCATTCCACGAGAGTAACATACATCATCATACGTATCATATTGCACACAACACATAACATCTAACACATAGCACATAACATATTGCATATAGCACATAACATCCTTTATATCATTCGTTCATATGTCATGAGACCTTGGAATCATGGACTTGACATTAAGACTTCCCAAAATGAGGGAACAACATATGGGACCTCAACTAGGGAGTCTTCTTTAGAAAACACAGAGTCTGCCTCATTCATTCATACATACTTCATTTCATTCATTCATAAGCTAGTGTAAACACCAGCTATACCTAAGATGTAGTTTAAGACTCTCATCGGGTTTGCTGTGCAATGATCAAGAATAACCTAGTGTTATTACTTGAGTCTAGCTCACCTCTTGATTATCCTATCCTAACACCTTTGGTATCGTTCATTTCATTATGTGTATCATTTTAGGCTAGCCTCATTCATTCATTGGGAACTTTAACTTTAACCGACATAGAGCATGTGAGCATCATTAAATTCAGTGTCTCCCCCACACCGAAAAGAGGTGGAATCACCCGCCAAAGTGACCCAAAACATGCTAGCGTACATGGGAATTGAACCCCACCAGATTCCTATATTGGCAGTATAGGTTCGAAGACTAGGAGATATAAGGAGACCCATACCCGGCATGCCGGACAGTCTCATCTCATGAGAGTTACGTGAACCTCCGCCCTTCCAGAAATAAGGCATCACCACTCATAGCTAGCCTATCGGTGCTCAGTATAAACTTCCATTACATTCAACTCATATGTCATGGAAGCTGGCTTCTAGTATGAGGATATCATAGCTCAATAGATGATTTCTTTTCTCATCATTAGTATTAAGTATACATTATTCTTAATACTTTCATTAGAGTGTTCATAGAGACTGGTCTCTTCATTAACTTTACACTCTCATAGGTGAGTATGTTTTGGTAACATTTACTTAGGCTCATTTGAGATTGCTCTCATCTTTCACATTAGCCTCTTATCATGTTGTCACCACATTCATTAACATTAGCACATTTTCTCTTCATAATTACTCACCCCTTTTTACGTGAATGTTCATTTCATCATATGCCAATGCACTTGGCCATTTGTGTGTTTCACACTCTTACTTAACCCTTCTAGGGTTTCATCATTTCATTACATAGTATTCATTTCATCGTATGCCAATGCACTTGGCCATTTAGTGTGTTTTACACTCGTACTTAACCCTTCTAGTGTTACATCATTTCATTACATACATCTTAGGTTCACTTATTTTTAAACGTATGCTAGACTTACGGGTCTATACATACAAGCCAAGAGGCTTCATTCATAGTTCGTTTAAGTGATTCATATCTTCCTAAGATTATGTGGTACAGGACTTATGCATCTTGTATATATGCCAAGATCTCAATTTCGATCTAAGTAGGCATCATTATTCTTGAACATTTAATTCACGTATGACTTATGTATCAATACGGAATTTAGGCAAGGGAACCGGATTTCGAATCCCTTGGACAACACTTACATTTTTTTATTTATTTTAGTTTGATCCATACGGCTTGGGGACCAAAGATCAAGCCCCAACACCTTCGTTTCCTTTTAATTTCTTTTCTTTGAACTTTCTCTTTCTTGGCCGAGGGGTTGTGGGATCGACCCCCCACAACCCCTTTTTATTTAAATTCTTTTTTCCTTGAATTTTTTTGAGTTGACCATGAGGGTGTGGGATCGAATACCCACCTCACTTTATTTTTCTATTTAATTTCCCTTAACCAGCCTAGAGGTTGTGGGTTCGATTCCCACACGCCTCAACACTTTTATTTTTCTTCTACTCTTCCTTAAATCTGATTGAGAGGTGGTGGGTTCGAATCCCACTCCTCTCATTTCTTATTTTTAGAGTTACATTTTCCAGCCAATACCATGGTTCGAATCCACCTCACCACAATACTTTTAACTCACTTATTTTCATGGTTTTTAACATGGTGAGGTCACGGGTTCGACCCTCAGTGACCTCACTTCTTTTTCTTCATTTCATAACATTTTAAACCATATTAACTTGACCGAAATTCATCAACTTGTGGCTGGAAATTTTGTAATTTTTTCAGCATCTTTTTCATCAAGTTACACATTAGTTCTAAGGGAAATTTCATGGTTCATTTATAACGTTTTAGGTGTATTTTCATGGATTCGTTTAGCCAAGAGTTTCTCACTCAATTAAGCCACATAAAATTTCATATGAACATCACGACTTACCTCAGTTTGTGCACGTAAAAATGCAACCATAATACATCATTTTTTTAGCCTTAAACCCGAGGGCTATAGGCCACAGTTCACATTTTGCACACACTTACACATAGTTCGGAAAACATGGGTTGTCATTCATACGATTTCAAACATACATTCATGAACATATTCGTCACTAAAACACATTACACGCCTAATATCAACCAGCAAACATACCCAACCTACGAATCAATGGGAGCTAGTGACAGGGACATGCAACGGGGAACAATCCTAGTTTTCGGATTAGAATATACTGAACCTTAAGGGGTCTCTTGGGAAAGGGACCAAGAGTAAGAAAACCCATACCTTTTATGACGTTCAAACCTTGAAGTTGCTGCCCAAACCTTCTCCAACACTCACGTCCAAAACCAAGTTTCAACACCCAACTTTCGACAGAAAACCCTCCCTTTGCCTAACGTATTTTGCTTAGCGTTTGATTTTATTTTTCGTTGTGAGTTCTTCAAGTGTGAAGAACTTTGGTAAATTTTCTGTTATTCTACGTTATTTTGGCAGAGAGAACGTGAAAGAGAATGATAGAGACGTGAGAGAGGGATGAGCGTGAGAGATGAGAGTTTTCTTAGGCTTATGAGTCTAGTTTAGGACTTAGTCAAATAAGGTTTTTATTAAATGATAAAAATCTAATTTCCCTTTTATTTTAAATCAGCCAATAAATAATAAATATTAATTAATTACTTTAATTTACCAACTTAAATAAAAACAATTTAAATCATGCTTCCACCTAGGTTCGAACCCGGGTAGAGCAAGACTTCACTCTAAGAGCCAATTTTCGGCCCTCTCTCCCCAAAATGCCCCTCCACCTTATTAATTAAATAATTAATTATATATTTAGGGTAATTATGATACTACCTTAGCCTGGAAAAAGGCCATTTTACCCCTAGACCCTCCAAACCTAAGATTTTCCCTTTTTAAGTCCGGTAAAGACTCATTCGAGTAAATCTTCGTATTCGAGAGCCCTACATGGCTGGACCCAACCTTTCCTAGCTCAACTAACTCCCCAAGTTAGTTGAATTGGCTGTAGAAAGGGTTCAGAGGTTTGGTTCTACGCGCATCCATCCGTGTAAACCCGGTCTAATCGTAGGCATTCTAGACACATTAAGCATTACTTAGCATAGCCATTTTTTTAGGGTTGTTACACCATAGAGATAACGTCTCCAAATTTTCAATGCAAATACCACGACCGCAAGTTAAAGGTCATGAGTTGGATAATTCTTCTCATGAGGCTTGATTTGCTTAGAGGAATACGCTATTACTTTGACATGTTGCATAAACACAAACCCTAGACAAACTCTGGAGGCATCACAATAAACCACAAACCGATCGGTTCCCTCCGATAAATTCAATACCGCAGCGGAGGTGAGTCTATCTTTCAATAATTGGAAACTCTCTTCACATTGTTCCGACCATTCGAACCTGGATTTCTTTTGGGTCAAAGTCGTTAATGGAGATGTGATGGACGAAAATCCCTCAACAAACCTCGTATAGTAACCGGCCAACCATAGAAAACTTCGTATGTCGGTAGGATTAATAGGTCTTGGCAAATTCTTTACCACTTCCGTCTTCCTTAGATCAGCCTCTAACCCTTCAATAGAGACAATGTGGCCAAGAAATGCAACCAACCTCAAACAAAATTCACATTTACTAATTTAGCAAAAAGTTTGTTATCCTTGAGAACTTGCAGAACTATCCTCAAATAACTCATATGATCATCCTCACTCATCGAGTATATAAAAATATCATCAATAAAGACAATCACAAACAAATCAAGATACTTTCTAAAAACTTGATTCATAAGGTCCATTAAAGTCGCCTGGCCATTAGTTAGACCAAATGACATAACTAGGAATTCAAAGTGACCATATCTTGTTTGAAATTTCATCTTTGTAATATCAACCTCCCTCACTCTAAGTTGGTGATAACCCGATCTCAAGTGAATCTTTGAAAAGTAACTCGCTCCTTAGAGTTGATCAAATAGGTTATCAATCCTAGGGAGCGGGTACTATTCTTAATGGTGACTTTGTTCAATTGACGATATTCGATACACATTCTCAAAGACGCATCATTCTTCTTCACAAACAATACTGGGGCACCCCATAGATATATGCTTGGTTGAATAAAACCCTTATCAAGCAAGTCTTTGAGTATAGCCTTTAGTTCTTTCAACTCGGTCGGGGCCATCCGATAATGAGACATTGAAATAGGTTTTGTATTTGACAAAATATCTATGCCGAAGTAAATATCCCGTTCGATAAGAATCCCGGGTAGGTCATCGGGAAAGAACTCCGGAAATTCCTTCTCTACGGGTACCGATTTTAAGGGAGGGACCAAGGATTCAAGATCCCTAACTCTAACTATGTGATTGATACAACCCTTTTCAATCAATATGTAGGCCTTTAGACACGAAATGATCTTACCCCTAGGATTTGAGTTTCCTCCCTTCCACTCAAAAATGGGTTCATTTGGAAAATTGAAATATGACTTCCCTTGTCCTACAATCAATAGAGGCAAAGCAAGCATGCAACCAATCCATTCCTAATATGGCATCAAAATCTAGCATATCAAGTTCAATCAATGTTACGACCCAAAGTAACCCCTAGGCGTAACTGGCGGCGACGTCCACTAAGAGGACTAAGACTAGCCTTTAGCATAGATCATAGCAATTTATACTATTCATAGCATATCAACATAATCGTAATCATAATCATACTATTCATAGGATATCAACATAATCGTAATCATAATCATAATCATAAATGAAAGCTACTAGAATCATCCCTTAGTATCCCACATGTGCAATGAGTAAGAGAAGTCTAATACCATCCCTGACACTATGTAGTAGCCTTCACGACAACCCTAATAAGAGTTCACATACTTAACTTGTTCATTTAATTTTTACATTAGGGAAAGAAGTGCAATGATAGACATGCTACCATGTGAGCTACATGGAATCCGGTGTTCTACTCTCACACCACAAAAGAGAGGGTTAACACTTGCCTAAGTTATAACCATTCGTACGTAGATATCCAGGTTGATCCACTAAGCTAGTGTCCTATGTGGGAACATAGTTAAGGGTCAAGGAGATTGTTGCTAGAAACCTGACTTACTAACGCGGAGGTTTCTATCTCCTAAGACAACACATAACTTGGGAATCCGGACTTACTAACATGAGGAAACCCATGTGGGAGGCCGGACTTACTAACGTGAGAACTTCATCTCATTCACATTCCCTTTCGGTGCTAAGAAAATATTCCCTTTAGTTATCATATTACTTCATGATACAGGTTCACATTAGTATCTTCTAGACCCCTATGTGAACATCTTATCATAATAGCTCATAGGAATTCATGAGTGAGACCTATCATTTCACTTTAGAAACCACATACAAGTGAGTAAACCCTCACTCAACACTTTATTATAATCATGAGAAACTACTTTAAATCATATAATAATTATATCATAACATACTTACATAATTCAAAACCAATTGAATAGTCTATGGTTAAGGATGAGGAATACTTAGCATCAACATCACAACCACATATTAGACCTAGAAGCATTACTATCTAACTAACTCAGAATTAATAATTGAACCCAAGAAGAACCAATCAACATATTTCATTGACCTTCTAAGGACATTCCTACTTACATTCCAAAGAATACATAACCAATTACATAAACAAGGTAAATTCAAGAAGCAATTACATAATTAACAACAATGTAGTTAATCTACATGTTCATGATCTTCGCAATTTACCATATAACTTTAAGGTTTTCATGAAATTGGGGGAAGGACATGGGTCTAGGGAAATCTCATTGGAAATCATCAATTAGCCATCAATATATAATTAACAACATTAATTCATCATAATTCATCACAATTGATTCAAAAATTCGTTTTTCAAAGAAGACCCATGTATAGAAGAAAAACCTACATTTGGGGGATTTAGAAATCATCTTTTGGAGGGACCTCTTGGAGAAAAGAATCCCAAGAGTGAAAGAAACCATCCCTTAGTGATGATAAATCCATGAAATTCAAGTGAAACCCTAGAGAAATTGGTCTTCTTCTTCAATCTTTCTTGCATATTCAAAGGAGGATTTAGGGAGAGACAAAGTAGAGAGAGATAAGAGATTTTGGGTTTTTGTTTTGGGATTTGATTGGAGTGGGTAAAAATGACATAAAACTGACCCTCAATCAATATATATTCACCCCCTAAATTACCCAAAAGACGCCTCACTTAGTTGGGTCTTTTTGTGAAGTCAAAATGCTTAACATACAACATTAACGAATCTGGGAAGTGGCTGCGCGTCACAGGATCAATTTCAAATTTTATTGTTGATATCCGGGCAGAGGAATTGGACCTCGTGTAGACCCCGTGTCGCGAGGACACTTTTTGATCCCCACGTATTGGCTGTGTGTCGTGCATCAGCTCCCCATTTCTTAGTTGCGCGTGGGCTGCTTTGGCAGCCTGCTCGCCCATGTTCGGGTTCTCCTCAAGGACCCTTCCGGTGGTAATTGTAGAGTCCTGACTATACTTTTTTACCCTCTATACTATATTTTATCTATTTAAAGTCTTTTTACAAGCTTTAGACTCAATATGACACTCCGAAACCTTCACCAAACCTTGGGACGTCTACTAGTTCAATTTTGCTAGTTTGGGACGCTAAGGCCTTTCTTTGATGTTTTTGATCTAATACTTCTCGAACATGTTATTTAAACTTATTTAGGTCTAAAATCATCGTTATTCAACATATTATTCTCTAGTATAGGTTATGGAATTTCTGGGGTGTGTCAATACTTCCCCCCTTAGGAACATTCGTCCCCGAGTGACACTCTACACCTATATAGAATAAGAAGAGACTCAAGAGAGCATCCCAACAAAAAACAATTTATAAAATGAGTCACATATCATTGGAGGAATTATCAGCTCCATTGAACATATAATTATAGCATCAACATATAGGAACTTAATCCACAACATACCATATACTCAAGGTCAACTTTTATATCCCGTAAAAAGGTACTACCTTCTCCATTTCAATATGAGCATCAATATGAACATTAAGAGTTCAGATGCTTATTTATTATAAAAACAATATCAAACATGCTCAATACAATTTCCATGAGTTCTTATAGCACACCGCATACTTAAGTGAAAGCCAACCCTATGAAACATATTTCATGGAAAATAATAAGAACTCGACTTAGACATGAATTTCTACTATAATATGCACATATTTAGAAAGGCATGATAAGTTCAACATTATTTGTAATAGTCACATAAGTAATTACTAACCTACATCTTGTATAGGAGTAAGGGTAAAAAGATGAGGATAGAAGAACTTTATGTCTGCCTCGGCCTCTCATGTTGCACCTTGAACAAGGTGGTTCCTCCATAGAACTTTTACGAAGACAACCTCCTTATTCCATAATTTCTTAACTTGGTGATCCAAGATCTCAACCGGGACATCTTAATAGGAAAGGTCCACTTTTACACTCAAACCTTATAGAGGATCAATGGAAACAGGATCACCTATACATTTCTTAAGCAAAGAAACATGGAACGCCGAATGAGTCATGGCCAACTCATTTGGAAAATTCAACTCATAGGAAACACTCTGAATCACTTCAAAATTCCATACGGGCCCACATAATGGGGACTAAGTTTCCCTTTCTTTTCGAACCTCATCACCCCTTTCATGGGTGAAATTTTTAATTAGACCCAATCTACTACTTCGAATTCAATGTCCCTCTTCCTATTTTCGGCATAAGATTTTTGCCAACTTTGAGATGTTTTTAGTCTATCATTTATGACCCGAACATTCTCGAGGACTTCATATAAAAAGTCGGGACAAAGTACAGCAAACTCACCTACCTTATAAAACCCATCCGGGGATCTAAACCTCCTCCCATAAAGTGCCTTGAAGGGTGCCATAGATATAGTCGAATGTTAGATATTGTTGTAGGAGAACTGTTCTCTAACAAAGGCATGTGGTCATCCCAATTACCTTAGAAGTCAATGACACAAGACCTTAACATATTTTAAGGGTTTGAATAGTGCGTTCTGCTTGACCATCCATCTTGGGATGAAAAATGGTACGAAGATTCATTTTTGTACCAATACCACTTTGGGAAGTCTTCCAAAAAAGGGAGGTGAATTGAGTACCTCTATCTGAGATGATGGACAAAGGGGCCCTTGTAACTTTACTATCTCTTTGATGTACAATTTGGCATAGTCTTCCACCAAATATGTGACTTTGACAAAAGAAAATGTGCAGACTTGGTAAGCATATCCACAATAACCCATATCGAGTCATGTTGTATTTTAGTACGAGGCAACCCTACTACGAAGTCCATTTTAATATCCTCCCACTTCCATGTAATGTCTATATTTTGAGTCAAGCCACCCGGCCTATGATGCTCTGCTTTGACTTGTTGGCAGTGTGGACACTTAGCAACAAAATTCGCTATGTCCCTTTTCAAACCACCACCAATAAATTTCTCGTAAGTTGCGGTACATCTTTGTGGCACCCGGATTGATGGAATACTGGGAGACATGAACCTCTTCCATCATCAATTCCCTTAAGACATCCACATATGGTACACACAACCTACCTTGGTGCCTAAGCACCCCATCTTCTCCTTGAGAGAAAGACTCATTAGATTTACTAAGGACCGTTTCCTTCAACTCCATCAATAGAGGGTGAATGTGTTTCTTGGATTTCACCACAACTAGTAAAGATGACTCGGAGTTGTGGAAAACCAATAAACCACCCTTTGGAGAGTCTTCTAGTCGAATCCCAAATTGAGACAACCTATGAACCTCTTTCACTAAATCCTTCTTATACTCAACCACGTAAGTACACTACCCATTGACACTCGGCTAAGTGCATCCGCAACAACATTAGCTTTCATGGGATGGTAAAGGAAGCTCATGTCATAGACCTTTAAAAGTTCTAACCATCTTGTTTGGCATAAATTTATGACTTTTTGAGTGAATAAATATTGCAGACTCTTGTGATCGGTAAACACATCAACATGTATCCCATAGAGATATTGTCTCCAAATTTAAAAGGCAAATACCACGGACGCAAGCTCAAGGTCATGAGTTGGGTAATTCTTCTCATGTGGCTTGAGTTGCCTAGAGGAATACACTATGAATTTACCATGTTTCATAATCACACATCCTAAACCCACTCAAGAGGCATCACAATACACTACAAAGTCCTCGGTACCCTCCGGTAAGGTCAATACCGGAGCGGATGTGAGTCTATCTTTCATTAATTGGAAGCTCTTTTCACATGATTTTGACCATTCAAACTTGGACTTCTTTTGGGTTAAGGCCATTAATGGAGATGCGATAGACAAAAATCCCTTAACAAACCTCCTATAGCAACCGGCCAACCCTAGAAAACTTCGGATGTCGGTAGGACTCAAAGGTCTAGGCCAACTTTTGACCACTTCCATCTTCCTAGTATCAACCTCTACCCCTTTACTAGAGACGATGTGACCAAGAAATGCAACAGATCTCAACAAAAATTTGCACTTGCTAAACATAGCGAAAAGTTCGTTATCCTTGAGAACTCGCAAAACTATCCTCAAATGGCTCATATGATCATTCTAACTCCTATAATATATCAAAATGTCATCAATGAAGACAATCACAAACAAATCAAGATACTTTCTAAAAACTCTATTCATAAGGTCCATGAAAGCCTCCAGGGCATTTGTTAGACCAAATGACATCACTAGGAATTCAAAGTGACCATATCTTGTTCAGAATGCCATTTCAGAATATCAACCTCCCTCACTCTAAGTAGGTGATAACCCGAAATCAAGTCAATCATTGAAAAGAAATTCGCTCCTTGGAGTTTATCAAACAAGTCATCAATTCTAGGGAGCGGGTACTTATTCTTTATAGTGACTTTGTTCAGTTGAGAATAATCAATACACATTCTCAAAAACCCATCCATCTTCTTCACGAACAATATCGGGGAACCCCATGGAGATATTCTTCATTGAATAAAACCCTTATCTAGAAAATCCTTGAGTTAAGCCTTTAGTTCCTTCAACTCGGTCGGGGCCATCCGATAAGGTGCAATTTAAATAGGTTGTGTATTCGGCAATAAGTCTATACCGAAGTCAATCTCCCGTCAGGGAGAAATTCTAGGAAGGTCAGTGGGAAAGACCTACGGAAATTCCCTCACTACGGGTACTGACTCTATGGGAGGTACCTCGGATTCAAGATCCCTAACTCTTACTTTGTGGTAGAGACAACCCTTTGCAATCAATTTTCAAGCTTTTAGACACTAAATAATCATTCCCCTAGGATTTGAGTTTCCTCCCTTCAACTCAAAAATGATATTCATTTGGAAATTGAAATTTGACTCCCTTTGTCCTACAATCAATAGAGGCAAAGCAAGAATGCAACCAATCCATTCCCAATATGACATCAAAATTTAGCATATAAAGTTCTATCAAGTCAACTAATGTAACTCTATTGGGCAAGGAAATAGGACAATCTTTATAGACTCTCTTAACCAACACGGAATCACCAACCGGGGTAGAAACTGAAAAAGGTCGGTCTCATATGTCGAGTAGTATATCAAATTTCATACCTACAAGAGGTGTCACAAATGAAAATGTAGCTCCAGGACCAAGAAAAGAATATTCATTAAAGGAAAATAATTGTACCATACCGGTAACCACATCCGGTGAGCTCTCTTGATCATCTCCGGATTGAAGAGCATAAAAGCAATTCTTTTTAGAAGCATCCGGATTTGGGGCATTTGCTTGTGCTTGAGCATTTTCTCTTCCTTGAGTCTTCATCTTAGGGCAATCTCTCTTTATGTGACCACTCTTTCCACCACCATAGCAATTACCCGTGCCGACTAGGAACTTACTATCATGTTTTCTACCACATTTTGAACAAATAGGCTTCTAAACATAAGAACCACCACCTTTCCCCTCTTGGGACTTAGGAGTAGACACCTTACCCTTGTTGACACTTGGACCATTAGGAGGGACTTGGTTGGAAAACCTCCTTTTGAATCTTGGTTTGTCTTGAACCTCAAATTTAGTATTGGAAGAATTCCCATCTTCGGTTCTTACCTTCTTCAACTCCCTACCAACTTGCATAAGATTTCGCTCTTCAATTTGTTCGAAATGATCCATGAGACGAGAGATGTCCATGCTAGGAATCAACATAGCCGACATACATTTATTAACCACAAGATCGGATGTCCCCATGACGAATTTGTTCATCTTAGCTCTAGAATCCGCAACCATAGTAGGAGCATTCTTTGATAGTTGAGTGAACTTGAGGCTATACTCTTTCACACTCATACCCCCTTGATGAAGGTTTATGAACTCTTGAATTTTCCTCTCCCTTAATTCCAAGGTAAAGAACCTATCAAGGAAAGTCGTCTTGAAAGCTCCCCAAGTAATCTGGTCTTCTCTAACCGGTCTGTAATCTTTCCATTGCTCATACAAAACTTGATCCACATCTTTGAGTTGGTAGGAGACTAGTTCCGCCTTTTCTTGAGAAGACACACCATAGCATCAAGAACTTTGAACATCTCATCAATGATCCCTTGTGCGTCCTCCTCTACCTTGTAACCATAGAAAGTAGGGTGATTCATCCTTTTGAAATCCCTAATTCTTGAAGCGGTAGTTCTAGCATTGGGGTTCACTTGCACCCTTGCATCCCTAGCAACTTGGGTATCCAACACTTGAGTCAAGATATGAATAGCCGCCCTTATCTCAACATTAGTCATAGCCCCTTCTTCAATAGGAAATTGAGGGTTTTGAGGAGCTTGAGGGGGAACCACCTCATTCAAATTATCCTCCTCGGGCCTTCGAGCATTGTTCCTCCTTGTATTCATTTTCTATAAGCACAATAAAAGGATTAGAAGAAAGGACTAGATAGGGTTACGACTCTTAGGCACGACTAAGGAATAACAAGAAAGTGAAAGTTCCTAAGCATCACATAGTCTCTCATTCATAAGTGTGGCACGCTTCACAGTTATTAATAAGACTCTACATAGACGTGGTTTAGTGAGACATCAATCCTAAGATTACTAAACCTCATGCTCTGATACAAAGCTAGTTACGACCCAAAGTACCCCCTAGGCGTAACCGGCGTCGTCATCCTCTAAGAGGACTAAGACTAACCCTTAGCATATATCATAGCACATCATAGGTCAACATGCAGAAAAATTTAAAAACTTTCATCCATTTCATCAGGTTTACATAGAGCTCTCGCTTAAACATAATATATATATATACAGAGGAAGTTTACATACACTTCTGACATATGAAGCTTACTTAGGCTTCTCGCATAGAAAACATAACCAACATATAGGAATTAGTCTAATACTTTGTCTCACATTAAACCATGTATAAGAGTATAAAGGTTTGGACATAGCCAATACAAAACAATACGCCATTATAGGCTTACATTAATTTTCTCAATGGTAAAAGAAGGAATAACGTTTCTAAATGTAAACAACATCATAGCTAGAGTGGAACTTGGAAAATTTTTCGGACATGAGGACTCACCAATGACTTGGTGAAAAGATCCAAGTCTTCCTTGCAATCGACCACGAACTTCGCAATGGCCCGAACCCTAAATGTTTGGGGGAAAGGGGGAGAAATATGGGTAAGTACAAACCACATGTACTAAGTATGACTTCTATGTACAAAAATCATATTTTCTATAAACTTAACTCAACATGCAATTATAATAAGCATAGTAAGTTAATTTAACATAATATCAACCCAACACATAAGAAATTCAAACAATACTTGTGCAATGCCAAGAATAGAACCCCATAATCTCATTCCAAGGTAAGTATCACATTAAGCCACCCACTTCAATCTTCAATCATATTCTCATACTTTATCAATACATGCTTAATACATCTATAGTATTCATAGCATATCAACAAAATCGTAATCACAATAATAATCATAAAAGAACACTACTATAATCATCCCTTAGGATCCCACATGTGTAATGAGAAAGACAAGTCCCACACCCACCCTCACCCTTTGTAGTAGCCTTCACGACAACCCTTATAAGAGTTCACATACTTAACTTGTTCTTTTACTTTTTATGATAGGGAAATAAATGCAATAACCGACATGAGACCATGTGAGCTGCATGGAATCCAGTTCTCTACTCTCACACCGAAAAGAAAGGGTTAACACTTACGTAAGTTGTAACCATCCGTACGTAGCTATCTAGGTGGATCCACTAAGCTAGAGTCCTATGGGGCACATAGTTAAGGGTCAAGGAGATTTTTGCTATAAACATTGACTTAATAACGTGGAGGTTTCCATCTCATGAGACAACACATAACTTCGTAATCCGTACTTACTAACGTGAGGAAACCCATGTGGGAGGCCGGACTTAGTAACGTGACCTCCGTCTCATTTACATGCCCTTTCGGTGATAAGGAATTATTACTATTAGTAATTATATTACTTCACCATAAAAGTTCACATAAGTCTTTCCTAGACCCCTATGTGAACATCTTATCATAATAGCTCATCGGAATTCATGAGTTAGAACTATCCTTTCACTTCAGAAACCACATACAAGTGAGTAAGCCCCTCACTCAACACTTTATTATAATCATGAGAAACTACTTTGAATCATATAATATTCATTCATAACATACTTACATAATTCATAACCAATTCAATAGTCTAGGGTTAAGGATGAGGAATACTTAGCATCAACATCACAACCACACATTAGAGCTAGAAGCATTACTATCTAAGTAACTCATAGTTCATAATTGAATCCAAGAAGAACCAATAAACATACCTCATTGCCCTTCAAAGGACCTTCATACTTCAATTACCAAGAATACATAACCAATTACATAAACAATGTAAATTCAATAAGCAATTAAATAATTAACAACAATGTATTCAATCTACATGTTCATGATCTTCACAATTCACCATATCTAAAGGCTTTCATGAAATTGGGGGAAGGACATGGTTCTAGGGATATATCATAGGAAATCATCAATTAACCATCAATATATACTTAAACAAAATTAATTCATCATAATTCATCACAATTTATTCATAATTTCGTTTTTGAAAGAAGACCCACGTATAGAAGAAAAACGTTGATTTGGGGGATTTAGAAATCATCTTTTGGAGGGACCTCTTGGGGAAAAGAATCCCAAGAGTGAATGAAATAATACCTTGATGATCAAGCCACGAAATTGAAGTGAAACCCTATAGAAGTTGATCTTCTTCTTAAAGCTTTCTTGCTTATTCAATGGAGGATTTAGGGAGAGAAAAGTAGAGAGAAATGAGAGCTTTTGGGTTTTTGTTTTGGGGATTTGATTGGAGTGGGTAAAAATGACTTAAAACTGACCCTAAATAAATATATAGTCACTCCCTAAATTACCCAATAGACCCCTCACTTAATTTGGTCTTTTTGTGAAGTCTAAATGCTTAAAATATGACATTAAGTGATCTTTGAAGTGGTTGCGCGTTGCTGGGTCAATTTCACATTTTATTTTTGAAATCCGAGTTGATTCACTGGACCTCGTGTAGACCCCGCTTTGAGAGCCACTATTTGATCCCCACGTGTTGGCTGCGCGCAGGCTGCTTTGGCAGCCAGCTCGCCCATGTTCGGGTCTCCTCCTCAAGGACCCTTCCGATTGTCCTTGGGGAGTTGTGACTGTACCTTTTGACCCTCTATACTATATTTTACCTATTTAAAGTATTTTTACAAGATTTAGACTCAATATGACCCTCTGTAATCTTCACCAAACCTAGGGACGTCTACTAGTTCAATTTCGCTAGTTTCCGGATGCTAAGGCCTTTCTTTGATGTTTTGGCTGTAATACTTCTCGAACAAGTTATTTACCATTATTTAGGTCTAAAATCATCATTATTCCACATATGAGGCTCTAGTATAGGTCATTGAATTTTCTGGGTGTGTCAATCAAGTCAACTAACGTAACTCTATTGGGCAAGGAAATAGGATAATCTTTATTGACTCTTTTAGCCACCACGGAATCACCCACCGGGGTAGAAACCGAACAAGGTTCGTATAATATGTCGTTTAGTATTCCAAATTTCATGGCTACAAGAGGGGTCAAAAATGACAATGGAGCTCCGGGATCAACCAAAGCATATACATCAAAGGAAAATAATTGTAACATACCGGTAACCACATCCGGAGAGCTCTTTTTATCACCTCGGGATTTGAGAGCATAAAAGCGATTTTTTAGGAGCATCCGTATTTGGGTACTTTATTGTGCTTGAGGATTTTACCTTCGTTGATCTTTCACAATATGGCAATCTTTGATCTTTCACAATATGGCAATCTCTCTTTATGTGACCACTCTTGCCACAACCATAGCAATTTCCCGCGCAAACTGGGCACTTACCCTCATGTCTCTTATCACATTTTGCACAAAGAGGCTTATCAATATAAGATCTACCACCTTTTCCCCTTGGGGATTTGGAGTTGACACCTTACTCTTGTTGACCCTTAGAGCATTATGAGGGTCTTGATTGGAAAACCTCTTCTTGAACCTTGGTTTGTCTACTATTTAAAGAATTCCCCTCTTCTGTTCTCACCTTCTTCAAATCTCTACCAACTTGCTTAAGCTTTTGCTCCTGAATTTGTTCAGCATAAATAATGAGATGAGAGATGTCCATGATAGGAATAAACATATCCGACCTACACTCATTAAGCACAAGATCCGATATTTCCATGATAAATTTGTTCTTCGTAGCCCTAGAATCCGCAACCATAGTAGGAGCATGTTTTGATAGTTGAGTGAGCTTGAGACGATAATCATTCACGCTCTTACCCCCTTGACGAAGGTTGATGAATTCTTTCATTTTTCTCTCCCTTAATTCCAACGGAAAGAACCTATCAAAGAAATCCATCTTGAAAGCTCCCTAAGTAATTCAGCCCTCTATAACTGACATCTCATCCTTTGATTGCTCATAACAAACTTGAGCCACATCTTTGAGTTGGTAGGCGGCTAGTTCCGCTTTTTCTTGAGAAGAAACACCCATTGCATCAAGAACTTTGAAAACTTCACCAATGAACCCTTGTGGGTCCTCCCCTACCATAGAACCATAGAAAGTAGGAGGATTCATCCTTGTGAAATCCCTAATCCTTGAAGTGGTGGTGTTAGCATTGGGGTTCTCTTGCACCCTTGAATACCTAGTAACTTGGGTAGCCAACACTTGAGTCAAGCTATGAATAGATGCCCTTATCTCGATGTTCGACATATTGTCACGACCCGAAAGCACCCCCTAAAAGTTAGGGAAAACCTTCAAATCATGACCAGGCGTACTTGACCCCTTTGGGGTCTCGTACAAGCCCTCTAACTAGCATTCATAACATAAAGCATGAAAAGTAGTGCGGAATTAAAACTTTTCACGATAATAATAATAAAAGGAGTCTTTTCATAAATACTAGGAAATCTTATCGTCACAAGCCAACTTGAAGACACAACTTGGAATCTTAGGGACACGGCCCTTTACAATAAAAGTAAATACATTTTTTTTAAGTCTTAATTAAGAAACTAAGAAACATAAAACTATGTCCTCGAATATATGAGGACATACCCAATTCTTGAGAGATAGAATTCCCAAGCTTCAACTCCGATCCTCCAAAAAGTCTTCCAACCTATACTCATAAGGTATATAAAAGTATGGGGTTAGTACAACAATGTACTAAGTATGGCATATGCAAAAACATATGAAAAGGGACATTTTAGTAAAAATAACTAAGAATGTAATTTAAGCAATATTCATGAATCTAGAAACAAACCAACATAAGAATTGACAATCGACACTTTATGGCAACTTTACCAAAACTTAGAGTAATCAAAAGGAATATTTCAATAAACTTACTAAACTTACAATGAAAATTGAATAAAGCATCATAGTGAACATTTTGAATTCTTACAATGGAGACCTTACAGTGAATGGCACGGTCCAAGTCATATGAACTCTTTTCCTTTGAAGTTGCCCTAACCCAAGGTTATCCTAAGACTCCCTAAGGTGAGCCAAGAAGGGATTTTCATTACACCTCCCTTCAAAGCACACCAAAGCGACCCTTAAAACTACCAAATCTTAGGCTTACTTCGTTGGAATCAAATCCACACCCTTGGCTAACATATGCAAAACACTCATGTAAATATAGGTCACACCAAGTGCAATGTGAGAGTAGCATCCCATACTACCACTCCCACTTAGTGCTCCTAATGGATTCCATTTACTCAAGTACTCCACAATAATCATCCATAACACTACACCATAGTACTTATTCAAACGGATTTCATGAAGGTACTCTTCTCCCATAGTAGGTATAGGTCACACCAAGTGCGATGTTAGAGTAGCATCCCATACTACTACTCCCACTTAATGCTCCTACTCGGTAACAAATGTGGATTGAGCACTTCACAATATACATACACAAATTCAACAATATACAATATAATTAGTTTTAAATCAATTCTTTTGTGGGAGTTAGCTTAACCGACAAAGTCCATAGGAGCTAGACATGGAATCCCAATATTAACCCCTATCGGATGAGGGATCCTTACTTGCCTAGTGTAAGGTCATGCTTCTTAGCGTTTACATGCATTTTCCAATAGCTACACCTATGCGGGCACATAGTTAAGGGATAAGGAGATTGCTACTAAGTAACTCACTCTCTACTAACGAGGAGTACTCATCTCAAGAGGTACTTTGGATTACAACATCTCAACTCACGAAATGCAATCTACCTCCCCTTCATATCCTCTCGGTGCTAGGCATAACTCCCCACGGATTTCTCAATATAATAGTCTATCTTAGAAAGCTCACTAGGAATGGAGAGGTTGCTACTAGACACTACATCTCAACTCACGAAGTGTGTCCACCTCAAGATTCCCCTTTTTGCTCAACTTGGTAGAATACATTCTTTAAAGTGTGTGTGTGTACACTTTGCATATAAGTATCATCTCATTATCAACAAGTTATACGCATACTTTAACCTCGATTCATCGAGTTACACACTCTACATGCTTCTCATAATCATATACTTTATTTAGACATAAACTAGGTCAAGCATGCAATTCAAGCTACACCAAACACAATAGAAGACCCATATACAATATATCTTCATTTAACATATTAGACCTTCAATATTACCTACTCAACACATACTAATCAACATCAAGCTCATCAATTAGCACCGCCACCCATAAGGTGGACCATACCACTCAAATAGCAATTCATAATAAGAAATATACAATGATAACAACTTATCAACAATTCAAACCATCATCACCCATAATCAATTTATCAACATTTCACCATATTAAGGCCCTTAGGGCAGTAGCTACACCAACATGACATACACAAGAAGACCCAAGTTCATACCTTACTCAAATCATGCTCACATAACCCATTTTTAAGTCAAAAGTTGAAGTATGCATAAACAAGAGTTTCATGGAGTTTTTAACATCAAATTCATCAATTCAAACCAAGATAAATACATTTAAACCATTAGAACTTAAATACAAGAAGACCCATACTAGAAATCAAAGTTAGAAGAAGTTTGAGTTTAGAAACCCTTTTTGAAAACCATTTTGGGAAGTTGGCTTCTTGAATGAAAAGACATTCAAGAATGGATACCATACCTTTAAGAGAAGGAAACCCACTAATTTTGATGAAGAAACAAGTCCAAAGCAGCCCTCCTTTCCCTCCTTGAGCCTTGGCTTCAATGGTGACTTTGAGAGAGTTTTCTTTTTAGAGAGAGAGTTTGAATGTTGAAGTGAGGGGGTCTTGTCTAGGTCTAGGGTTTAAAACTCATTTAATATAACCTAAAAATACCTTAAAAACCGTCCAAACTCTTATTTAGACGTGGGGTGAATTTACAAATTCACCCCTGACTTGGCAGAAAAATTTGCGCACAGGGGCAAGGCTTGCGACGACCTGCTTGTGACGGGGCGTAACGGGTGCAACGGCCCGTCCTGACCATCCGTTGCAAACTTCATAGGCTTTACAAGGGTCCCCTATACACCCTTGAACAAGTCCCCCACGATGGAACCTTGTGACTGGGCGTCACAGCCATGACTGGTCGTCGACTGCTCCGTCGCCAAGGCTGCCTGGGACAGCCTGCTTACCAGGTTTTGGGTCCTTCCTCAAGGACCCTTCGATGATCCTTGGGGATAATTTCTCGGACGTTTCCAACACAAATATGATCATATATACGTTTAACACCTCACACATGAATTTCATCCAAAACGAACACATAAAACTCGACGAAACTCGTCTAGACGTACAAGGTCGACTCAAGGCATATCTTTCGAATGCCTTGGATGTTCTTGGTCGTTTGACCTCCAAACTTCACGAAACTTTGCACACTACCTAAGGAAACTAAACTAACTACGTTTAACTTAAAATTGACTCAAGAAACAATCATGGGGCTCTAGTTCATCTTAGTTCATTTTGGGGCGTTATACATATCCCCTTCTTCAATAGAAACTTGAGGGTTTTAGACAAGCCGTTAGCATTCGTCATAGCATATCATAGGTAAAGAAAATTAACTTTTCTATATAGTGAAGTATAATTAGACTTCTCGCATATCGTATATGGGATTTACATAGACCCCTTGCTTATGAAGCTTACATAGGTTTCTCGTTTAACAATTAACAACATTATAGTCTAATAGTTCATCTCACATTTAACCATCTAAAAAGTCAATCACAATGGTTTGGGCATAACCCTTAGTCTATAACAAGATGCCCATATAGGCTACAATGAAGTCTCAACATGAGAATGGAATAATGTTATTAAAACATAGACAAAACTAATACGGCTTGATCAATGTATCTATCCTCGGAACTCATGAGGGCTCACCAATTGACTTAGGAATGATCCAAGTCTTATTCTCCAATGGCCACAAATCTCCTCAATGGCCCGAACCTAAATTGTTTGTGAAAAAGGGAAAAAATATGGTTTAGTACATCACACGTACTAAGTATGGCTTCTATTCATAATAATCGTCAATGCATGAGAAAAGGACATTTTAGTGAAAATAATGTTTTTTATCAATTTAACTCAAGATGAATATATATATAAGCATATTAAGTCAATTCAACATTATATCAACCAAACCAAATAAACAACCCAAGCAACACTTGTGCAATGCCAAGGATAAAGTCTCATGACCCTATCCAAAGCTAAGTATCACATTAAGCAATCCACTTTATACTTACAACATATTATCATATCTTCATAACATGCTTCATACATCAATACAACTCATGTATTATCAACATAATCGTAATCATAATCATATGAGAACACTACTAGAACCGTCCCTTAGGATCCCACATGTGCAATGTGTAAGAGAAGTCCAATACCCTCCCTCACACTATGTAGTAGTATTTAAGACAACCCTAATAAGAGTTTGCATACTTAACTTGTTCATTTACTTTTACATTAGGGGAAAAAGTGCAATAACCGACATGAGACCATGTGAGCTACATGGAATCCGGTGTTCTACTCCCACACCGAAAAAAGAGGATTAACACTTGCTTAAGGTGTAACCATTCGTACATAGCTATTTAGGTGGATACACTAAGCTAGAGTCCTATGTGGGCACATAGTTAATGGTCAAGGAGATTGTTTCTAGAGATCTTGACTTGCTGAACGTGAAGGCTTCCATCTTATGAGACAACACAGATCATGGGAATCCGGACATACTAACGTGAAAAAACCCATGTGGAAGGCCGAACTCACTAACCTGAGACCTCTATCTCATTTACATGCCCTTTCGGTGCTAAGAAATTATTCCCTTTTATAATCATATTATTTCATCATACAAGTTTACATTAGCCTTCTCTAGACCCCTATGTAAACATCTATTATAATACCTCATAGGTTATCATAAGTGAGAACAATCCTTTAACTTTAGACACCAATTCATAAGGGAGTAAACCTTTCACTTAAACTTTATTATAATCATGAGAAACTAATTTAAAACATATAATATTCATATCATAACATGCATACAAAATTTATGTCTAATCCAATGTCTTAGGGTTAAGGATGAGGAATACCTAGCATCACATCACAACCACACATGAGACTTAGAAGCATTACTATATAAGTAACTCATAATTCACAATTGAATCTCAGAAGAACCAATCAACATACCTTCTTTGCCCTTTCCAAGAACATCCGTACTTCAATTATCAAGGATACGTAACCAATAACATAAAAAAGGTAAATTCAAGAAGCAATTACATAATTATGAACAATGTAGTCAATCTAAATGTTCATGATCTTCACAATTCACCATATCAATTCAAGATTTTCATAAAATTGGGGGAAGGACGTGGTTCTAGGGAAATCTCATAGGAAATCATCAATTAACCATGAATATATACTTAAAGAACATTAATTCATTGTAATTCATCACAATTGATTCATAATTTCTGTAAGACCCCCAAAATGAGTTAGGTTTTCTAGATACTAAAATGGTTTTATTAAGTTTATAAGTTCCTAAAATGACTTATAATATGGTTTAGAGTCATTGTATAAAGTTTGAGGTGATTTGGAAGTCAAACGTCAAGGGTCGGCCAAAACGTTTGATGACTAGTCACCTATGTGCCTCATGTGGCTATGCATGCTTAAAATTGTATTAAATGAGATTACCAAGTCTTAAAATGAGTTATAATGATGTTTAATTGTATTATATGAAGTTTTGTGATGTTTGGAGGTCAAACGTCCAAGACGTTCCAAAGATAGCCTCGAGACATGCATGTATGTGTCTTGATGGTGACTTGCATGTTTGGACGTGTTGCAGGTGTTTGTTTTTGGTGAAACTTATGTGGAATATATAAACCTTGTTAAGGGTTGTATTTACATTGGAAACGTCCGGGTACGACTTCTAAAGGGCCCCGCAAAAGGCCCTACAAGAAGGACCCAAGGCTGGTCGAGACACTGCCTTCGCAGTGTCAATCGACGGACCAAACGACGCCCAGTTAGTCAACCAACGTCCCTTAGGTGAGGTATCGTCTATTGGTACTTATCTTGGGCATTTATCAAGCCAAAAATTGTCCAAGGACCAATCCACGGAAGCCAATGCACGTCCCATCGACTAACCAACGGCCAGTAGATTGTTCCGTCGATGGTGGCCTGCAACCTGTGCCTGCATACTGTTTTATTAAAGGGTGAATGGAAAATTTACCCCACATCCTAAAACAACTCTAATTGAGTTATTTACCTAATTATCGGTGTATATAAGTCATCAAACACGTGAATCTCCCATTCCCAATCCCATAAACACATAAGAAATCTTTCCCTCAAAATATCTTCTCCCTAGAAACCTCCTTTGTTGTTGAAGCTCAAGAACAGCTTGGAGATTGGAAAGTCATGATTTATTCACCATGTTTTAGAGTTATTCATGTACGTAAAGGTATGGTGATCTTCATATCTAGTTATCCTTCCATCTATAGAGTTAAATCTCAAAGTTTCAAAAGAGAAAAATATGATCAAACATCTTCCTCTTCAATCTGCCTTGGGTTCTTTCTTTAATTGATTTCAAAGGCATAATATGAATGTGTTAGTTATTATATACTGATTTGGATGTGGTTTTCAATCCAATTGCATGATGAACCCATGCTCCATCACAAACTCGATTTTAGTCTATGTATGGCTTTGTGATCTTGATTTGCTATCTATTGAATTGTTATTCTATTACGTTGAAGTGGTTATATCTACTATTATTTACATGAATTAATGTTTAATTGATGTTTAAGGATCCATATGGATCAATGTATGAAGAATTCCACATGACTACTATATGATATATGTATTCACTGTAAGGTTGGCTTGATGTCGATTGTTGTATGACTTTGGATTATGTTAAGTTGCTTGTAGCTACTGTTTTAGGTTATATAATGATTGAATTATGGATAGTAATCCTGTATGATCAAAGTAAAGAATGATTGGCATGAATTGATGTAGTCCTTCTAATCTATCGATTGAAAATACTATGTATGTGATGTGGTCTATATCTTTAGATTATGTGAAGCATGATTTCCTTGAGTAATGGTAAAATAGCTACTTAATAACATGTACAATATAGTTAAAATATGATTGATGATCAAGGTCTTAGAGAATCAATAGTATCGGCTAATTCCTCTCTAGTCTAGCGAATTAATAAGCCTAATGCCTATGTTGGAAGCTTGATCTTGAAGTGCTTTAAGCATGATTTTGTTATGAATAAGTGTTTGATTAGCTACTGCCTTTGATTGATATTATTGATGAAATATGATCTATAATCCATGTAAGTGAAATTAGTTGATGGTCTATGTCCTTCTACATTCTAACATGTTAATGATATGTTGTATTAGTTGTAGTATGGCCTTGTAGAAGCTTGTGCATGATTTCTTACATGATTATTATGTTAGATATTTCCTTTACTTGTAGTATTGATGAAATAGTAGTAATGATCAATGATGACCAAAGGCTAAAGGATTGGTAAGAATGCTTATCTCTTCTACTTTTCTATATTAATATAGTTGATAAAGCCTTGTATGGTATTGTGTGGTATGGTCCACTTATGGTGGCGGTGTTTACTTTATTGTCATTATATATGTGTTGAACATGTCCTTGAAGTCAAATTGATAAACATATGAACATGTGTTCATGATGATACTATGAGAAGTTTATGCCTACTTTCCTATTCTAGTTGCGATCTAGGTTGTATGCTATTGTATAAACATGTGTATATACATGTTAGGGTAAAGTATAGGTGCTACCATTGATGTGTTAAAATGGCTAATAATCCCTTACCTATGTACCCCTATGTGATTGCATGAATAGTGCAAGTTAGGATTCTTAAGTGTAATATGAAGTTGACTTGTCTCCTAATCTATTGTGTGTTGTGTTGTCTATGCTTGAAAGAGTATTATGGTCTAAGAGGGTGGATGCCTCAATGTGTTGTTGATAGCCATTATGTGATCATGTACCAATGTAAACACACTCACTTTACATGCATGTTACAAGTAGTATAGGTCAGGGTGTCTAAATGAAAGGTAGTTCTCATATTCACTAGTGTCTACTATTATGTATGTTAAGATGATGTTTATGAAAGTATGATATGTGTTTCCTTATCTAGGATGATTTGATAGGTGTACTAGTATGGGCAAGGGTATGGGACCTTGTCTATGCATTGCACATGTGTACCTTGATAGGATAGTTCCTAGGTTTTGTTTCTATGTACATGAATATGAATGTATGGTCATGTGTGGTTTTAAGGTGTTATGTGAAAGGTTTGTTCACATCTATGTATACACTCACACACTTGTATGATGGTCTAGCAAGTAGAGGGGCCTTGAGAGGGGTACCCAAGATTACTGTAAAACTAGATAGGTGCTTGAGTATGTTATAAGCATATGAGAATCAAATATTCTAAGCCTATGTTTTATGAAAAATGTAATAATGGCTTTTCAATAAAAGGAAACTTAGCTTAGCACCGAGTGAACTTGACATTGAGAGGTATTGACTTTCCTTGTAGGAATATTCACCATTTGTCCCTTATAGATTGTTGACTTCCCTTAGGAACACTCACTTATGGACCCACATGAGGTGTTGACTTCCCTTTGAGGAATATTCACCCATGTTTTCTCATGAGATGAGCCCCCAATTGTCCAATGGCATGTTGAGGGAATTACCTATCTCTTAGTTCCATAAACTATGCTTGCCACATAGGATCTAGCAAAGTGAATTCACTTAGGATGCTAGGAGATATGTTAATGATTCTACCTTGGCTAGGTAGGAACACCTTTCATTGGTGTAAGGCTCTACAACATCAAATTCCATGTTTAGCACCCATGGTCTTAGTGTCGGTTAAGGCTATAGAATCCCTAAAGTAAATTGGACAATGGACGTAAATGACTAGGACCCTAACTAGGATGACTTAAGGGAGGTTACTTAGGATAGGTGGAAGTAATGAACCCATCTAGACATTGCACAAGTAGCTCCTTAGGAAGTCTTAGGAAGGTGTTCTAATACATGTCACTATGTATATATTCTTTATGCATGACTTTGTAGTATTGGTCTACTTGTTATGAAGATGTGTGCATGGTATGAGTATATATGCATGATGTTGATATTATTGACTATGTGAGGAAGGTCTTGTATTGACATGAATGAAGTTGTCTTTGCTTACTTGTTGATGTATGAATTGGATGGTAAGTCTTGTGGTCTTATGATAGGTTTACTAAGTATGTGTGAGGTTATGGGTCTTCACATATACATTGCACTAGTAGGCTTAGAATAGGATTGTGAGTAAGGTTTTATAATGCATGAATGTGAAGTAAAGTTGGTATATGTGCAAGTTAAAGGTAGTTACTGTAATTGTCCTATGGTATGGGTTTAAATATGTCTAAGTTGTACTATACTTCTATGATGATATGTGTTGGATTGTTTAGATGATATGTATGTTTCCTTTTGGCCTTAAGGTGACCCATTACACCAAATATCACTCGAGGTTTACTTTGGAAGTTAATGAATAAAAGGAAATAAAGCTCACTGTTAAGGGAAAGAGAGCTCACTGTAATGTGACTCAAAAATGTCATAAAATCTATATGTGATCCTATGAAATGTTTGGCATTTGAATATGTTGATATGAAGTATGTGAATGATATAAATGTTATTGAATTAAGGTTTTATGATGATTTACTCAAAATGGCATGAAGTATGATTTCAAAGAAAATGTCCTTTTAAATGCATGTTTTTGCATGGTTGTCATACTTAGTATATTCTTGTGCTAATCCCATTCTTTTCTACTTTTTACACAAAGTGTAGGTTATGGATGCTTAAAGGATGTCTTGAATGGTGAAGAGCTTGATAGATTATTCCCAAGCTCAATGAAAGGAATCCTTAAGTTCAAGGATCTCCTGCTTATGTCTTTAATGTGAAGTCTTCAAATATTGTATAGTCATGTAATGTGTCTTATGGGTTGTGTCCCTAATGTAATCTAATGATGTTGAGTCTAAGATGGCAAAGAGACTTAAGGTCTATATATGTATTATGACTTATGTTTTATCTATATATGAGATGAAGTTTCTAGCATATGATGTGCTATAAAAAGTTTTAAATTTTCCTCAAATTTACTATGTCAATGCGATGAATGATAACTATGGGCTTGTATAAGACCTCCGAGAGGTCAAGTACGCCATGTTACTTCTAGGGGGTGCTCCCCGGATGTGACAATTTCATTCTTCAAAGAAGACCCATGTGTGGAAGAAAACCCTAGATTTGGGGGATTTAGAAATCAGTTTTTTGAGGGACCTCTTGGGGAAAAGAATCCCAAGAGTGAAAGAAACCATACCTTAAAGATGAATCACCACTATATTGATTAGAGACTTTAGGATTCTGTCTTCTTCTCCAAGATTCAAAGCTTCTTTAATGGGGGATGATTAGAGAGAGAACGTAGAGAGATGGGAGAGCTTTTGGGATTTGTTTTGGTGTTTTTATTTGAGTGATTGATTGTGAGGGAAAACTGAAGAAAAATCAATACATAACCCTCCCCTAAAATACCCAAAATACCCTCACTTAAATTGACCATTTAATGAAATCAAACTCGAATTCAAATTGTAGATTTTTCTTAGTGAAAGAAGTCCGCGTCGCGGAGCTGTTCCCGCAAGATTTCCAAAATTAATATTGTTGAATCAGAAGAGTCTGCAATGTGTCCATGTTGAAGACCAAAGTTTTGGCCTTGGGTTTGCCATGTCCGCGACGCGGACTGGCTCCCTCCATGCACAAAAGTTGATGCCTCTTTGCAGCTTTCTTAGTCCAAAGTGGGATCCCTACGTGGACCCCTCGGGTGATCCTTGGGGAGTCGGAGATTGATACTTTAACCTATATATACATTATTTTACCTATTTAAAACTTTTTAAAGAGGTTTAGACTTCATACAACACTCCCAAACCTTCCCAAGACCTAAGGATGTTCACTAGTTCAATTTCGCTTATTTTCGGACGTCATGGTCATTTCTTAGCGTTTTGGTTCTAACACTTCTTAGACAAGTTTATTACACTTATTTAGGTCTAAAATCATCATTAGTCATTTTGTGAAGCTCTAATCTAGGTCATAGAATTTTCTGGGTGTGTCAGCACATCATATTAATCATTTACATAGCTTTCATTAACCTTAGACATAGACCAACTTTCTTCATTAACATTAGACAAAAAGACAAAAAGATTCATTAACATCATATAGTTACCCATTCATTCATTAACATTAAAAGGACACACCAAGACTCCCTCAAAACGTCTACTTGTGGAATGCTTAGATGGCGTCCCATTCCCCCACCTACCCTAAGTAGTACACCCTTACGAAGACCTAGTTTATTACATTCATTTGTGGGGATTAGATTTAACCAACATAGACCATGAGATCTTGACATGGAATCCAGGTATTAACCCCTACCGGATAAGGGATCCCCACTTGGCTAAGGTAGCATCATTCTTTCAACCTTTATATGGATCACCAATAGCTAGACCTATGTGGGCGCATAGTTAAGGGATAAGCATATTGCTTGTAAGTACTACATCTAAAACTCACGAAGAGTATTCATATCAAGAGGTACATTGGATACAACATCTATACTCACAAAGAGTATCCACCCCTTCTTCAAATCCTCATGGTACTAAGCATAATTCTCCATAGAGTTTTAGACATTCATTAGCTATAGGTTAAGATATTTCTACCAATTACTAAATCTCAACTCACGAAGAGTACTTATCTCAACCTATCATTCATTCCTTGGAAAGCTCTTGAGAATAGTGAGGTTGCTACTAGACACTACATCTCTACTCACGACGAGTGTCCACCCCAAAACTCCCCTTTTTCATTCATTAGAGTTCTTAGCAATATTAAGGTTGGTACTAGACACTACATCTCTACTCATGAGAGTGTGCACCCCAAATCCCCCATTAATTTATTAAAGTTCTATTTACAAATCCATTTCGGTAGACTCTCATTCATTACATATTCATTTGCTTCATTTATTCATTGTGTGTGTGTGAGTATATGTGAGAAGGCCTTACACATAATCACCACCATTCATAACATTGTGTCCTAATCATGATCATACCCAATTCATCATAATCCACACACAAACATACCTCACATTCACATAATACTTCAATTAGACATACAATCTTCAAGGTACACATTCATAACTTCATAAGACATCTATATACTTATACTTCATTACATAAAACCCTTCAAGTCAATAATAACAATGCACATATACATTCTTAGACATCAAGTAAACACCTCCACCATAAGTGGATCATACCATACAAGATCTATTCATGAAGACTAGAACACTTGAGGTCAGCTTAACCTTAACCCAAGCCTTCATCACCATTACTCAATTCTCCAACAATTCATGAAAATTAGGCATAATTGAAAGTATATAATCATAATAGAACATAGTATAAACACAATAATATCAGTATAAACACAACTAAAATAATATCCAATCACATTCATCAAACCCACTTCATAAGCAAAAATTAGAGAATTAGGATGATCACGGGTTCATGGATTTTTTTTATCAGAACTCATCCATTAAAACCTTTTAATTAAATAACCCATGCTTAGAATTATAATTAAAAGAATTTTGGATTTTGAAACCTTTTGAAAAAACCTTTGGATTGGCTCCTTGAATGAGAGAAGAATCAATGATGAATTACCATACCTTATCGGTAGAAAGCACACGAAATTAGGATTGAAACCTTGAAGAATTTTATCTTCTTCCTTGGAACTTAAAGGTTCTTCAATGGAGTATCATGACTTGAGAGAGAATTTAAAGTGAACGGAGAGCATATTTTTTTTTATTCTAATTGGGGGTTGGATTTTTTTTACTAGAGTAATTGGTGCTCAATGACCTAAAATCAATATATAAAACACCCCCAAAAAGAATTCCTTTCCTAGAGTAAATATAGGTCTCTTCTCTTATTCCTTATCTTCCCGCTTTAGTTGATGGAAAAGCATTAAATGGTCCCTTTTAAACAAGTCAATTTTAACTTACATTTTTGGAATTATCGTTAGGGAACAAGTCCGCATCGCGGAGCTTTTCCCACAAGATTTTTGGAATTAAATTTTTGGACAGTAGATTACACGACACGTCGGCAACGGGGATCAAAACTTTGGCCTAAGGTGAACAAAGTCCTCGACACGGGGTAGTTTCTTCGATGAGTAATCACCTGCTCGGAAGCTTGTTGGCCAATAGTCGGGTCCTCCTCAAGAACCCTTAGGTTGGTGCTTGGGGAGTCATAACTAGACTTTTTGACCCTAAACATGTCCCTCTAGGTTTTAGGGTCATCCTCACGCATGTTAGACCTCAAACAACACATAAAAACACACACAACATACAAGGATACACTAGTACACACTCAAGACTAGTTTTCGGACGTCTTGGTCGTCCTTTGACGTTTGACTTTAAGACTATTTAAAACTCACTTCAAAGCTATTCTTCATTATTATAACAATTTATAAACTCATTAAACCCACGTGAGGCTCTAGTTTATCCTAGTTCACTTTGAGGGTTGTTAAACATTGCCTCAACCCTCTTTTGCCTTTAAGATATCCATAGCCTTCCCCATTGCGTTTGACGATGAATTTTGGAGTTGATGCACATATCACTATCCTATATATGAATTTAGTTGGAATACCAAATCCTTTTAAATCTTCCTCCCAGAATTCCCATATCACCATGTTATATGCCTTTGTGAGGTCTATTTTAATTAAAAAAAAACTAGGAGTGGTCTTCATTTTATAGTTCCTAAACAAATAATGACAAAATCAGTATATTATTTACCATGGATCTTCCTTAGGCAAATTTTCAAGACCCAGGGTAACCCCTAGATGTAACAAGGCACATAGATCCTCAAAAGCCCCATGTAAACCACTTAGCATATCATAACACAAGCATAGAACAATAAAGAGAAAATGCATTTCAAGTCCAAAATTTTCATAAAGGAAATCGGGTGTTTAGACATGTCAAATATAGACATCTATTAAAATAGTCAAAATGAAAAGGGTTGGAGCCCATACAACATAGTCCAAAAAGGAAATACAAAGAGAGAAACTAAGTGAAAACATTTGTCCTCAAATTATGAGGACTCACAAACAAGCTAGGAGAAATGAGAAAATCCAAGCTTTAGCCACAATGAGGACCACCTTGAGAACCATACCCTACTCTTGGGGAAAATGTAGGAAAATATGGGTTAGTACAAAAATGCACTAAGTATGATAGTCATGCATAAAAACCTTGAAAACATACTAAAAGGGACATTTTAGTTTAATGCATGGAATTTACTAAGTTAAAGTATCATTTTGAAGATAATGGCTAAGCATAAGTCATAAGCATATTCATTACATAGATCATCACATCATAAAAGAAACGTTCCATAAGTATTCTCAAAGCATACTTGTGTAATGCATGAATAGGATCTCATATTCTCACCCATACTAAGTAATGCTTCTTGAGTATCCATAGTTCATAAGTAATTTTCTTAGCATAGTGGTAATAAGCCTTAAGCGACATAAACCATGTGAGCTCAACATGGAATCCGGTGTTACCCACATCGAAAAGGGTTGTCCTACTTGCTTAAGGTAAGACCATCATTTTTTTGAGCTTTAGGTGGATCCACTAGCTAAATTTCATTTTGGGACATGTATTTTGTGGTGTAAGGAGATCGTTACCAGAAACCCGACCTTTTCTTAACGGGAGAGCTTCCATCTCATGACATTGCCTCTAGAAACTCGACCTTTCTTAACGGGGACCTTCTATCTCATATTCAATATCTACTTGGTTCTAAGAATTTATCCCACAGAGTACTTATTAATTCATACCTTGTTTTATTAGGATAGCTTATTATATCATGCGTGAAAATAACCTTTCATTGTTCATGTCTACATGTAACATTAGATTTACTTAAGGGAGAAGCCTTCCATCCTAGAATCTCAATTATGTGAGAAAACCTTTCACATTACGTTCATTATGTGTTAATGAGAATATTCTTTCAATAAACACAACAAAATTATCATAATCATGGACATTTCACTCTCAAAGTGTTCTTAAAGCATATACATAACCTTCATAAAACATGTATAATATCATATCTTGTATTTTCAAAGATCAAAGATCATATCACATCAAAAAATCTAGAATTACTACATTAGGTTTGGATAATAACCTGATTCAAATAACTCAACTACTACAAGCATAATCTCATAATATCCTTATTTCATCAATTCACCCACATCTCAAGGTCCTAAAATCTTAAAAGGGGGATTTCATGGATTCTTGGGGAATTCAATATAAAAACCATGATCAGTCATCTATTCCATCATAATATATTGTAATTAAATCATTAGTATTGTTTTTGAAAGGAATATGTGACTTAGAGTAAAACCCTAGTTTTTGGGAATTACTATCTTTGAAATTGAGTTTGGAGGGACTCCATGGATGAAGGACTAAAATACCTTAGCAATAAAAACCAAAGAATTTGAGAAAAGAACTTTTCTCCATCAACCCTAGCTCCAACTTTCTTCTTTTTCTTCCTTGAAGTTCTAGAGAGATAATTTTTGGAAAAGTTGGTTTTGATTTGGGATTTCGTAATTATGAGAAAGATGACTTAATTTAGGGGTCTTAAATCATTATACATTTAGCATAAATTATTATAAAACGATGTCACTTAATATTAAGTAAAACCTGAAAACCCCAAAACCCCCCTAAACTTAAATGCCAAAAAGTAGTTCAAGGCCTGAACGACGAGCCACCACTGACTGACTATAATAGGACCCATGACCCTTGCTGGTAAATAGTGGTTTAGGTTAAGAGACCTGGTTCCTGAGCCTGTATCAATGACCCCTCACGCATGGGCACGGATGGACCTAAATTATTTAGGAAACCTCCTGGGTGACTCTCCAGACCATTTTCTAGAGTATTACCTCAAGGATCCATGGTTGGTCCTTAGGGATCGTCCCTTGACGTTCTAACACGAAACCCTTTATTTCTAAGTATGGGAAGTTACATTTACGACTTTAACCCTCATGTTAAAATCTAGTTTATCCTACTTGTTTTTGAAGAGTTACAATATCTCCCCCTTGGGGACATTCGTCCTCGATCAATGATCTAGACACCTTACGGAAGTAAAGACTCAAAACTAGCAGCCCATCATGCATGAAACATCAAAATAATGCACAATTCAAAGGAGGAAACATCAACTAAAACATATTTAATACTACACAATGAAGTAGGAACTACATCTAACAACTCATTATGCATGAAAATCAACATCTATTATATTCATAGGAGGAACTACCTTCTCCAACTAAAATCATGCTCAACACAATATCATGGAGCCAATATGCAATTACTCTCAAAAGCATTCTAAAGCAATTTCATCAACTCATCTCATAAAGTCAACTAGGGAACTCATACGTAATACACAACAACATAAGGTACATAAATCATGAAAACTCATTTTATTAGTAAATATAATTTCATCAAGAACATGCATAACATAAGTAAATCACAGGGAAAACACATATAACACACATGACTCCCACAACACTAAAACTCAAGAGAAATTATTTACCTCAATCTTGAATAAGGGTAGAAGGAAAGAGATGACGATATCAGGACTTCATAACGGCCTCGACCTCTCAAGTAGCACCCTTAACTAAGTCATTTCTCCATAAAACCTTCAGACAATCAATTTTATTGTTTCTCAATATCTTTACTTGGCGGTCTAGGATCTTTACCCGTACCTCTTCAGATGTAAGACTTTCGTCAACTCCCAACCCTTCCAGGGGAATAATGGGTTCCAAATCTCTAATACACTTCTTAAGCATAGAAACATGAAATACCATATGAACCGGGGCCAACTCATTTGGAAAATCCAACTCATAGGCAACCTTCCAATACGTCCAAAATTTGATATGGGCCTATATATCGAAGACTAAGTTTCCCTTTCTTTCCAAATCTCATCAAACCCTTCACGGGTGAGATCTTAAAATAGACCCAATCATTAAACTCAAATTCTAGATCCCTTCTTCTCACATCGGCACAAGACTTTTGCCTACTTTGAGCCATTCACAACCTCTCTCTAATAAGCCTAACTTTCTTAGTGGCATTATAAACTAGCTCGGGATTTTTCAAAGAAATTTCACCTACCTCAAACCAACAGACCGGGGACCTACATATCCCACCATAGAAGGCTTCAAAGGGAGCCACATCGATACTTCAGTGATAGTTATTATTATAGGAAAACTCTATTATTGGCAAGTGGTTCTCCCAATTAACCTTGATGTCTATAACACATGTTATGAACATTTCTTATAATAATTTGATGGTATGCTCTGGTTTTTCATCAGTTTGGGGATGAAAATTCTTTCTAAGATTGACCTTAATACCAAGGTTATTTTGGAATGACTTCCAAAAGTGTGAAGTAAATTGAGTACCCCGATATCAAATAATAGATAAAGAAACCCCATCCAACTTCAATATCTCTCTTATATACAACTTGGCATAGTCTTCCGCCGAAACAACATCCTTGACGGGAATAAAGTGGGTTGATTTTGTCATCAATTCTATAGCTACCCAAATAGAATCATGTTGCCTTCAGCTGAGAGCCAAACCCACAATAAATTCCAAATTTGCATATACCAACTTCATAGTGGGAATACTTATATCTTGAGACAAGCCTCCCGGCCTTCGATTCTAAACCTTAACTTGTTGAAAATTAGGGCATTGGGCTACAAATCTCGCAATATCTTTCTTCATACCATTTATCCCATAGATCACAGTACATCTTGGTGTCTCCTGATTGAATATAATATCGAGAATTATGATCTTTCTCTAATTTTTTTGTTCCCTCTACCAATCAAAATCAAAAACAAATAACCGACCTTGGTACTTAAGCACCCAGTCTCCCCTTGGGAGAAAGCCTCAACAGAATTCTTAAGTACTGACTCTTTCAACTCAACTAATATAGGATAAAGGCCTTGCTATACTTCACATCCATCAAGAAAGACGATTCAAAACTATTACGGACCATGACACCACTCTTAGTGGAATCCACTACTTGGACACCTAGTCGGGCCAATTTATGCACCTCACGAACCAATTCATCCTTTTAATCCTCTACATGAGCCAAACTACCCATGGACAATATACTAAGTGCATGTGCTATAACATTATCTTTTCCATGGTGGTAAAAGACCCTCATGTCATAATACATTAATAATTCTAACAATCTTTATTGATAAAGATTCAAGTCCCTTTGACTGATCACATTTTGAAGACTATTGTAATCAATTAAACCATCCACATGGACCCCATACAAATAATGCTTCAATATTTATAAGGCAAACACAACCGCCACTAATTCAAGATCATTGGTAGGACAATTCTTCTCATGGAATTTAACTTTCTTTGAAACATAGGAAATTAAATTACCGTTTTGCATAAGGACACAACCCAAACCGACTCTAGAGGCATTACAATACATCACAAATACATCCGTACCCTTTGGTAAGGTCAACATCGGAACAAAAGTATGTCTATCTTTAAAATCTTAGAAACTTTTCTCACAAGCTTCTGACCTCACAACTTAGCTTTCTTTTGAGTAAAATTCGTCACTGGAAAAGCAATGGAGGAAAACCCTTAACAAACCTCTTATAGAATCGTCCAAACCCAAAAGTCTTCTAATGCCGGAAGGAGTTAAAGGTCTAGGACAACTCTTGACCGCATCTGTATTCTTAGGATTTACCTCAATACCCTTACTTGACACAAGCTGACCAAGGAAAGCTACACACCTTAACCAAAATTCACACTTATGGGCTGACCAGTATGGGATCTATGAGGTTCACCTTAACCCTCTCAACAAAAAATTACACGGTATATATAAGGTAAAATTTCAATATTTTTGTAGATATATAAATTTTGTACCCACTTAATGATAAGGAGGAGTTGATAGCGTAGTGGAAAGTTACCCTGAAATTTACCTTCACACCATTTGTTTGAATCCCAATGATAGCATCTATTTTTTCCTTTTAAATTTCATTTTTTGTCTTTTTAAAAATATAATTCAAAAAATATGCTAAAAGTGTCATTTAAAACCCAAAAGAATTCAAGGATCCCATTTCTATAGGCTTATTTACACATTTATTCTCTTCTTTTTTGAACCCCCTCAATGAAATTCCTGGATCCGCCATTGTTCACACTTGCTAAACTTTTCAAAAAGTTGTTGTTCCTTTAGAACTGCAACACAATTCTCAAATGCTCCACATGTTCATTCTCACTCCTTGAATAGATCAACATATCATTAATAAACACAATCATAAACATGTCTAGGTATTGCCTAAACACTCTATTCATCAAGTCTATAAACGTCATTGGAGCATTGACATAATCACAAATTCAGATTGACCATACCGGGTTCTAAAATCCATATTTAGAATATAAACCCCTTTCATCCTCAATTTGTGATAACCCAAGTGAAGATCAATCTTAGAAAAATAGCTAGCCCCTTTAAGTTAGTCAAACAAATCATCAATTCTCGTTAGAGGATATTTATTGTTTCTGTTCACTTTATTAAATTGAAGATAATCAATGCACATTATAAGAGACCCATCCTTATTTCTAACAAGAAACATTGGAGAACCCCATGGAGTGATACTCGGTTGGATGAAGCTCTTATCTAATAAATCCTTTAATTCCTCCTTCAACTACTTTAACTCCTCCGGAGCCATTCTATAAGGAGGAATAGATAGGGTTGTGTATCCGAAAGAGGTTCAATACCAAACTTTATTTCCTACTCGAGAGGAATAATGAGAATATCATCGGGACAGACTTCTGAGAACTCATTTACTACTAGAACCTATTCAAGAGATAGAGTTTCGGGATCTACATCCCTTACCCTAACAAGATGGTAAAAAAACTCTTTGGAGATCACCTTCCTTGCTTTAAGACGAGAAAATTTGACCTTTAGGCATAGAATCCCCCCTTCTTTCCACTCTAAGATAGGATCATTTGAAAATCAAAATCTAACCACTCGAATCCTACAATAAAAAGAGGCATAACATGCATGCATCCAATCCATACCCAAAATAAAATAAAATTCCATCATGTCTAACTCTACAAAATCCACCAAAGTAACTTTATGGGAGAAGCAAATAGAAGAACTTATATAAACCTCTTAGACACCACATAATCACCAATCAAGGTAGAGACCGTAAAAGGTTGTAATAAGACTTCAGGGAGCATATCAAACTTCATGGCCGCATAAGGTGTGAAAAAGGAAAAAGTAACAACGTGATCTAATAATACATACACTTTAATAACAAAGACTTTTAACATACCAATTAGCACATCCGGCGAGCTCTCTTTGTCACCTCGGGGTCAAAGAGCATAAAAGTGGTTGTGCTTTGAAGCATTAGAGTTTGAACCACTAGGAGGAGCTTTCTTGCCTTCTCTCCCTTTGGTCTTAAGGTTACAAAATTCTTCAATTGATGGCCACCCGTACAAAAACCAAAACAAATGTCGGTGTCGTCTAGGCACTAACCATGATTATTCCCATATTTTGCACAATTAGGCATATTTATATAAGATCCACCGTCAGTTTATCCTTGATGTTTAAGGTTAGACATCCTATCCTTGTTAACCTTGGGAAGAATTTGAAGAACCTTTGTTGGAGAAGATTTGTTTGAATTGGTTGGACCTTTTCCATAAGACCTTTGGACGAATTCCCATAATCGGTTATAGCTCATTTCATCTCTCTATTATTTTCCTTGAGTTTCTCTTCTTAAATTTGTTAAGAATGCACCATGAGACGTGAAATACCCATACTCGAGATATGCAATTTCGTATGTAATTCTTTAACTACCATGTCGGACACTACCATCAAAAATTTATTCATCTTGGCCCTTGAATCCGCCACCATACTTGGAGCATACTTGGATAATAAAGTAAAATTTAGAGCATATTCTTTCACACTCATATCTCGTTGATAAAGGTTAATGAACTCTTGCATCTTTGCTTCACTCAAATCTAGGGGAAAGAATCTATCAAGAAATACTTATTTAAACGATTCCCATTCTACCGGTCCCGCTACTACGGGTCTCTCACCTTTCCACTAATCAAACAAAACTTAATCCACATCTTTTAGTTGTAGGTGGCTAACTCTACCTTGTCCTCCAAAGACATCCCCATAATACAAAGTACTTTATAAACCTCATTGATAAATCTTTGAGGATCCTCTTCCACTTCGGAGCCATGAAATTAGGGAGGGTTGATTCTTGAAAACTCCCTAACCGACATTAGCATTCACATAAGTCACAACATATCTATTGGCCTGAGCCGTCACTGCTTGAGCTTGAATCGTCATAGCTTGGGACAATTACTTGAAAAGGTGACCTAACCTCCATATCTGAGATAGCTAATGGATTAATCAGAGCTTGCTTACCTTGATGATCTTCACAATTAACATTGTAACCCTCCATTTTTCTTGCGTTATCCCTTCGTATATTCATAACCTGAAAATATAAGAGAAAGATTAGGATAAGGACTTTATAAAGTTAAAGACTACCATACGACTTAAGAGTATTGAAAGAAGTGTAGTTTGATAATCATCTTGTAGCCTCTCATTCATAAATGTGGTGCTCTTCAAACCTATGAACAAGACTCTATTAGACGTGGCTTCTGAGACATCAACTTAGAATCATTCTAAACCTTCTGCTATGATTACCATGTTTGTCACGACCCAGGGTACCCTAGATATAACAAGGCACATAGAACCAACGAAAGGCCTCATGTAAGGTACTCACGCATATCATAACAAAATCATAGAATAATAAAGATTAAAAAGGAATTTTAAGTTAAAACTTTTCACAAAGGAAAGCAGAACTCTAGATTGTCTCAATTTAGCCATTTATTACAGTAGTCGAAATAAAAAGGGACATGCCCCATACAACATAGTCCAAAAAGAAAATACAAGGAAAGAAAGTACTAAGTGAAAAAAATTGTCCTCGAGTCATGAGGACTCACCAAAAATCTAGGAAAAATGAGCAAATCCAGGCTTTAGCCACAATCAGGACCACCTGGAGAACCGGACCGTACACTTTGGGAAAATTTAGGAAAGTATAGGTTAGTACAAAAATGAAAAGTATGATAGCCATGCAGAAAAACCTTAAAAACATGCTAAAAGGGACATTTTATTTTAATGCATGCAATTTACCATTTTAAAGCATCATTTTGTAGATAATGGGAAAGCATAAGTCATAAGCATATTCATTACATAGATCGTCACATTATATGAGAAACATTACATAAGTACCATCAAAGTATACTTGTCAATGCATGAATAAGATCCCATAATCTACCCATACTAAGCAAAGCTTCTTGAGTTGGCATAGTTCATAATTCATATTCTTATCATAGTGGTAATAAGCCTTAACTGACATAGACTACCTAAGCTTAACATCGAATCTGGTGTTACCACACGGAAAAGGGTTGTTTTACTTGCCTAAGGTAAGACCATCATTTGATAGATTTAGGTGGGTCCCCTTGCTAAGTATCCTATGGGGGCATGTAGCTTATGAGATAAAGAGATTTTTTACTATGAACCCAAACTTTCATAATAAGGGAGCTTCCATCTCATGAGAATGCTTCTAGAAACCCGGCATTATTAATGTGGGACCTTCCATCTCATATTCAGTATCAACTCAATGCTAAGACTTTATCCCACAGAGTACATATTAAGTCATTGTCACGATTGGAATTTAGACCCCAGACGAGACCGGCGTCGTTGACCTCTCAGAGGTCGCAGACAAGCCTACATACGTCGTCGTTACTTCATCTAGGTTAATTTTAGCGGAAAATTTGAACTTTTCATTATTTAACTTTATATTGGAAAACATTGATCTCGCATAATACTATCTACGTAAACTCATAAGCGTCCACAACAACCATCTAAATCAAGATAAACAAATGAAAGATATAGTCATAAATATAGAGTTGCCAAATGGCACCAATACAACGTCTGAAAGTAAATACGAAAGAAACGCTAGTGGAACATACTCCACTAGCTCATGCCTATGTCTACGCTAGAATAAGCCAGTAAGAATCCTTGAAAGAATGAGGGCTACCAAATCCGGATGAAAGCTCAACGTCCGGATAACTTCTGTGTCGACTCGTAAGCTCTAACGTCCAGCTGTACCTGCACCTAAAAGTAGATAAATGTATGGAATTAGTACACATTTGTACTAAGTATGGGTATATGCGAGCACACACCACGGACATGCATGATTTAGAATAGCTCTCTCCTGACAATATGAGTTATGGAAAGTCAAGTCAGTGGACTTGCCAAAATCGGATTAGGAAAGTCATGCCATGAGAGTAACATGCATCATCATACGTATCATATTGCACACAGCACATAACATATTGCATATAGCACATAACATATTGCATATAGCACATATCATATTTCATTTCATTCGTTCATATGCCATGAGACCTTGGAATCATGGACTTAACATTAGGACTTCCCAAAATGAGGGCTCAACATATGGGACCTCACCTAGGGAGCCTTCTTTAGCAAACACAGAGTCTGCTTCATTCATTCATACGTACTTCATTTGATTTCATTCATAGGCTAGTGTAAACTCCAGCTATACCTAGGATGTAGTTTAAGACTCTCATTGGGTTCACTATGCAATGACTAAGAATGACCTAGTGTCATTACATAGGTCTAGTTCACCTCTTGATTATCCTACCCAAACACCTTTGGTATCGTTCATTTCATTGTGTGCATTACATGAGGATGCCCTCATTCTTTCTTTGGGAACTTTAACTTTAACCGACATCGATCATGTGAGCTCCATGAAATCTTGTGTCTACCCCACACCGAAAAGAGGTGGAATCACCGGCCAAAGTGAAACCAAAAACATGCTAGCGTATATAGGGGATTGAACCCTGCTAGATCCCCATGTTGGCTGCATAGATTCAAAGACTAGGAGATATAAGGAGACCCATACCCGTCTGGACGGACAGTCTCATCTCATGATAATTACACAAACTTCTGCCTTCCCGAAAGAAGGAATCACCACTCATAGCTAGCCTATCGGTGCTCAGTATAAAGTTCCATTACATTTCTCTCATACATCATAGAAGTTGGCTTCTAGCATGAGGACATCATGCCTCATTCGATGATTTATCATCTCAACATTAGTATTAAGTATGCATTAACTTTAATACTTTTATTAGAGTGTTCATAGAGACTGGTCTCTTCATTAACTTTACACTCTCATAGATGAGTAAGTTTTGGTAACATTTACTTAGGCTCATTTGAGATTGCTCTCATGTTTCACATTAGCCTTTTATAAGGTTGTCACCACATTCATTAGTCTTAGCACATTTGCCCTTCATAATTACTCACCACTTTTTACGTAAATGTTCATTTCATCATATGCCAATGCACTTGGCCTTTTAGTGTGTTTCACACTCTTACTTAACCCTTCTTGGGTCTCATCATTCATCACATAATATATTAGGTTCACTTTCTTTATAAACGTATGCTAGACTTATGAGTCCACACATACAAGCCATGAGGCTTCACTCATAGTTCGTCTAAGTGGTTCATATTTATCAAAGATTATGTGGTACAAGACTTATGTATCTTGTAGGTGTGCCAAGATATTGATTTCGATCCTTAGGGGCAGCATTCATTAAATATTTGTTTACGTATGACTTATGTGTCATTACAGAATTGGGCAAGGTAGCCCGATTTTGAATCCCTTGAGCAACACTTAATCTTATATTAAACTTGATAATTGCATTTTTCAGATTTGGGGGACCCTAGTTCGATCCCCGTCACTCCCATAATATTTTCTTTCTTTTCCTCCTCTCTTTCTCGTTTAAGGCAAGGAGGTTGTGGGATCAATCCCCACAAGCTCATTCTTTTTCTCTTAATTTATCTCTTAGCTTTCTCACCTATCCAAGAGGTTGTGGGTTCAATCCCCACTCACCACATTTATTTTCCTCCTTTATTTTTCTCCTAACTCTCTCATCTATTCAAGAGGTTGTGGGTTCAATCCCCACTCACCACATTTATTTTCCTCCTTTATTTTTATCCTAACTCTCTCATCTATTCAAGAGGTTGTGGGTTCAATCCACACTCACCATATTTATTTTCCTCCTTTATTTTTCTCCTAACTCTCTCATCTATTCAAGAGGTTGTGGGTTCAATCCCCACTCACCACATTTATTTTCAATGCATTTTCTCCTTACCTTCTCATTCGGCCAAGAGGTTGTGGGTTCGAATCCCACATACCTCATTTTTATTATTTCTTTATTTCATTTTTCTCCACTCTCCTTCATCCGCCCAAGAGGTTGTGGTTTCGAACCCCACACGCCTCCCTTCATTTTCTTTCATTTTCCCCCTAACTTTTCACTTGAGCTTTACCCCATTTCGAATCCCCCTTACCAAATTTTTATTATTTAATTTTTATAACATGTATATGGTGAGGTCTTGGGTTCAATCCCCACTGACCTCAAGCATTTAAAAATTATTTTTGAACGTGGCTTTTCTTTACAGTAAGCTGCCCAAAAACAAATTTCCAGAATGCTGGAAATTTGTTCACCCTCTTTGCATTCCATTTTCTCAACTTTTAGATGTTAGATTTAGGATAAATTTTCTGTAACATCTAGTGCATCTTTAGGTGAGTTTTCATGGTTATTTTCGAGAATTTAATCACCTTTTTGCAGTCCATTTTCTCACCCTCTTTCACGTTAAACATCAAGACATTTCGAGTAGTTTTTAGGGAGATCTTTAGGTGCATTTTCAAGGTTATTTTCAATCAAGAATTATCATTCAATTCAGCAACTTTGAACTCATATGAACATCACGTTTTTAAAATATTTATATACGTAAAATACAACATTTTAACATGTAAAAATCCAGGCTTCAAACCATGGCGAACTCACGGCACACACATGCATAATCAAGTTAACGTAATTCATTTTTTCGGAACACATCTTTCATTTGTCACATAATTTCCAAATACACATTCAAACACGTAATCACAACCATCTCTAAAATCATCTACCAGAAGTCATACCAACACATACTTTAAATCTTTCAAAGGATCTAATGACAGGGGCATGCAACGGGGACAACCTTAGTTTTTTTTACTGGAATTAAGTTGAACTTAGGGGTCTCTTTGGGAAATGGACCAAGAGAGAAGAAAACCCATACCTTAATGTTATTCAACACTTGTTTCAATGCTGCCAATTCCCACGACACCACTGCCTCACCACCAAAATCCCAAGCACAATCTGTCGAGAAGAATGCTTTTTTTTGTTGTTTTTAGCTTAGCTTTTCGTTTGAGTTTTTGTGTGTAAGTTCTTCAAGAGTTGATGAACTTTATTTGCTGTTCTTTTACTGATAAAAAACGTGAGAGAGAGTGGATAAAGACGTGAGAATGAGATATCTTAGGATTAGGAGATTTAGGTGGAGACTTAGTCAAAGTAGGACTCCTCATTATTACTTTTTAAACTTTATTATTAAAAATCTGATTTTCCTTTACTTAAATCAGAAAATTAGATGTTAATTAATTTAACTTATTCACTAAATACTAAGTAAATCAATTTAATCATTGCTTCCACCAAGGCTCGAACCCGGGTGGAGCTAGATTTCGCATAAAGGGTCAAATTCGGTCAACCCCTACCCGAATTGCCCCTTACTCACATTAATTAATTAATTAATTAATACTTAGGGTAATTAAAATACTACCCTTACCCTGGAAAAGACCTTTTTACCCCTAGATCCTCCAAACCTAAGATTACCCCTTTTAAGTCCGGTAAGACTCATCCGGGTGAATCTCTCCAATTCGGGTGCCCTACATGGTTGGTTCTCACCTTGCCTAGCTCAACTAACTCACCAAGTTGGTTGGTTTGGCTAGTGCATAGGTTCTGAGGTCTGGTTCTACGCGCAACAAGTCGTGTGAACCCGGTCTAATCCATGCATTCTAGGTACGTTTAAGCATTACTTAGCATAGTTATTTTCGGGTTGTTACAGTCATAACTTGTTTCATTAGGAAAACTCATTAGATCATGCATGAGAAAAACCTTTCACCGTCCATGTATACATATAACATTAGATTCCATTAGGTGAGAAAACCTTTCATCTTAGAATCTTCATTATGTAAGAAAACTTTTCGCATTATGTTCATATACATAACCTTCATAAAGAATGTATAGCATCATAGCATGCCTTTTCAAAGGTCAAAGATCATATCGAATCAACATATCTTGAATTACTTCATTAAATGGACAATAACATGATTAAAATAACTTAATTACTACAAGCATAATATCATAATATCATTCTTTTATCAACTCACCCACATCACAAGGTCATCAATTAGGAATATGGGAACGCCACAGATTCTTAGTGATTTCAACATAAGAATCGTAATAAATCATCAATGCAATTATAATATAATTTAATTAAACCATTAGAATAATTTTTGAAAGGATCATGGTTTGGAGTAACACCTTAGCTTTTGAGGAATTACCCTCTTTGAAATTGAGTTTGAAGGGATTCCATGGATGAAGGAATACCATACCTTAGCAATGAAATCCACTGAATTTGAGAAGAAAGCCTTGATCCTTCAACCCTAGCTCCAACTTCCTTCTTCTTCTTCCTTGAAGTTCTAGAGAGAGAATTTCGGGAAACAAATGGTTTTGATTCGGTATATTGGAATAATGAGGAAGATGACTTAATTTAGGGTTCTTAAATCATTATATAGTTAGTCTAAATTAGTATAAAATTGTGTCACTTAATATTAACTAAATCAAGCAACCCCAAAGTGCCCCTATACTAAACTGGCAAAAAGCAGTTCCAGGCCTCACCCACAACCGACCACTAATGGACCGTGGTCGGACCCACATCCCGTATTGGTAAACCATGGTCTGGGTTCAAAAATATGGTTCCTAGGGACTCCATCCACGACCCCTCACCCACCGATGCGGATGGATCTAAAGGACGTAAGTCCCCTCGTGGGTCAGTGTCAAGTCCATTTTCTACGGTCTTTCCTCAATGACCCATGGTTAGTCCTATGGGATCGTACCTTGATGTTATAACACGAAATCCTTTATTTCTAAGTGACTGTAACCCTTATGTTGAGATCTATTTTAGCCTACTAGTTTACGTAGTTTTACACAAATGAAGCTTGATTTTCAGCAACGAAATGACATATAACAACTTTTAACCTGGTACAAATAATTTTGAAATGTTTATAATGAGCCTTACAATATGCTATAGTTCTAACTTGGCTAACATGTTCTGGTGCATCCACTTTCGGAATAAGTGCAATATTAGTAGACGTAATTTGCTTCACTAGTTTCCCATTCTGAAAAAAAATCCAGGAAAGCTTTAGTTATGTCGGCCCTAATCATCTCCCAAGCAACATTATAAAGTCCACTGCCATAACCATCAGGGCATTTGTTTGGTTTATCTTTAGCATGGCCTAACTTGGGCCCATTATTTAGTAGTGTCTCACTTTCTTGCACCCTGCATATATTTTTTCAACAAAGAGCTTCTTGTAATGAGTACAAAGATCTGTGCTATCTCACTTTTGTAAGTCTTCTAGTCTCCATTTTCACATTTTAGTTGTGTAGTTTCTAGGTTTAATATTCTTTGTTTTATTATAGAATAGAAATATCTGGAATTAGCACTTATTTTGCATCCTTGAATGATAATTCCCCATCCTTCATTCACCAGATCTTTATACCGTGTTATTTTTTCCCATACATTGCAATATAGAAAAGAAGATTCTTTCCTAAACCTCTCCTCTGTAAGGCTTAGCTTGATTGGACAATGGGTACTAATTCATTTAGATAGGAACGTACACTTGCTTGAGGGAATGTTGGTTATCCATTTATCATTGATTAGGGCCCAATCAATTTTTGAATATACCCTATCGTTTGTGCCCTTGTCACTACAAGTGTATTTGTTTCCTTCATGAGGTAGTTCAATCAGCCCACACTCATCTACACAGTCTGCAAAATCCATGACGTCTACCAAAGACACTTGACTGCCACCTATCCTATCCTCAACATGAAGTATTGAATTAAAGTTTCCCAAAAATAATCATGGCTTCCTGTTTGATATGTATATTTCCTTCAGAGTCGACCATAATGCCTTCCTCTCTTCTATTGTTGCAAAAGAATACACAAAAGATACTATAAAAGTCAATTTCTTAGGTTTATACTCTAGTTCGCATGTTATTTCTTGGGATGTCATGTTCACTGCCCTAACTGAAGAGTAATATGGACTCTAAATAACAAGTATTCGCCCATTGTAATGCCTCTCCAAATTATGTATGTGTTTCCAACCACCAAACATGTTTTCAACAACATTATCCATATAATTCCTCTTTAATTTAGTTTCAAACAAGCCTATAAAACCTACTTGTTCTTTATTGCAGAGGAACTTGACTTTCTTCTGCTTATTAGACCCATTCAGCCCCTTACATTACAACTTAGAATATCAACCACTCTTTTAAAAGACTTTTTTTGGACTCACCTCAGGACTCGCCATGGGGCGGGGCTCTAGAGAAATGCCGTGAGACTCAAGTGTGGGTCTTAGTTCTATAAGACACACTCCCTAAGCGCCCGAGTGTACGACCTGAGCACGCCCAAAACTCTGGGCTCGCCTTATAGATACTGCACAAATTATGTGTTAGAAACATTAACTAACATTGTGACCCTAATAATTCTCGAATAAATGAATGATTCTTAATAATTTTTTAATCTAAAGAGATAAGAAGATCGCGAGTAACTCAAATAACAAGTTGTAGTATCACATCTTTACTATTTTTTAACATTGTGACGGTGATGATTTAGTACATAACATTTCTTTTTAAGGTAGCAAAATTTTACTTCTCCACTTTTTATTGGTTTTCATGCTTTGATCATATGTCTCAAAATTATCATTTATTTTGCTATCTGGAAATAATTTTATGTTTATTCATGATTGAGTGATGCTTTATTATAATAGTAGTAAGCTTTTTTTGATTATTTTCTTTTAGGGGGTCCGGGGGGGCGGGGGGCGGGGGGGCGGGTAAATTATAGAGTAGGATAAAAGTATTTTTAGAAATAAAGATTCTTTCATTAAAAAAAATAATGCTATTAGATTATTTATACATATATAATAATGTTTGAGGTTTAATTTTCTATGAGTTTTCTTAATCATGTTGGAAATTATCTCAAATTATTGATGATTTTTTAATATTTTTGTGTTATTATAGTACTATACTATATTGTAAATTAAAATTTTAAAGATCCATATGGATTAATCCCCACATCTCAAGGCTTACGCCTCTCCCTAGACTAAGTAAAATGCCCCGCCTCACGCCCCATCCTTTAAAAACACTGATATCAACCATTCGCTTGGGATGAGGTTTCTCTCCTCTTTTGGTCGTTCTCTTCTTCTTCCTACCATATCATTGGTTGTACTGCTAGTAGAGCTCTTTTTTTGTACACATGAGCCACTCACTTAGGTGTGATCCTTTAACACTACGGAAGCACAATACCTAATCCAGAGACTCACATGAAGAGAAAAGACGTAGAACACTATTTTAAGGCTTAAAATAATGTATATGAAACAATTAGGAAGTGTTAGAGTCAAAATATCAAGGAACGTCCATGACATCCGGTGAATAGTTAAATGTGCACTAGTGTGCCTTGGCATGTTTCATGGGGTTTTAAGACTCGGAAATTAACAAAAATTGGTAAAAATGTGTTAAACATGTGTTAGAGGGTTTTAAGGGTCAAACTGTATGGGTACGACTCCCCAAGGACCACCATAAGGGTCATTGGAGAGGAACCTTCAATTTGACCAAAAAGTTGTTTTTGACAATGTGCAAGCGACGATCCGTCCATTGTTCGACGCTCCGTCATTGCCCCTTCGTCAAACATTTAGTCAAATATACAAAATTGTAAAAAGGACCACTCTCTGTCACCACCAACGATTGTGCAGTACGGTGGCGTAGACTGACCTACGGACCGTAGGTTGAGGTCCCGTAGATCAGGGCCTGGTTTCACCGTTAATTTTATGATTAAGTCTTTTAATTAGTTAGTTAGTTTCTTTGTGAATTAATGGTTTGGGGATGTATAATAAACTTAGTTAAGAGACTATATAAATACATAACCCTCATTAAACTAAACCAACTCACTTCATTTCCCAAAATTCCAAATCCACTTCCTTCTCTTTACTTTCTCTCTCCCCAAAGAACACCATTGAAGACCAATGTCAAAAGGGTTTAGGGCTGAAATAATTCAAATTTCTCTCCATCAATCTCCAAGTATTTTTAAGGTATGGGAACTCTTCACCTTTAGGACTCCTTTCCCCAAAGGGTTCTTTCAAATTGATTTCCAAAAGTTGTCAAAAACATGGGTTTCCTTCTAATTCCGAAATTGATCTTTCAAATTGAAATGTTATTGGTTTACTTGGATTATCAATGATAGAATATGACTTTTCATGGGTTAAATGTTGTAGTTCTTGATCATTGACTTAGTTGTGATAAATTAGATCTTTTACCCTAATCCTAGTTATGAATTGGACATGATGATGGTTAGAATTGTTAGAATTGGTTATGTGATTACTTAACTCACTATATTATTATGTTGATGAGTGAGTTATGGATAACTGTGATGAATTGAGGGTGAGATTCTCAATGAAAGCTATGGAGGCTATTTTGTAAGACATTGTCGTTCTGTACTCTTTACTTCAATTATGATGGATTGTATTTGGCAATGATGTTGTGCAATTGATATATTGAATGTGATTACATTTGGGAAGATATGATGTGATGAATATGATAATGCATGATATGATTATGATGGATGTAAGATCATCTTGAGGCTATGTTAATGCAAAATTGAAGACGATTTCTCTTGTATGCCTTGGATGATAAGATGGCAATATGTTGATCTCACTAGTGGTGGTTGTGTGATGAAAGGAAGTTCTCACCCTATGCCTAATGAGCTAAATGATATGCTTTACAAGGGGGTTATTCTCCTATGACCTAAATTAAGCTATGATTGTCAAATAATGACTTAATGGCATTTCAAAAAGGGACTTTAGCTTAGCACCGAGTGAACTTGACAATGATAGGTGTTGACTCCCCCATAGAAAGGAGATTCACCAACGGTTCTCACGAGATGGTGACTATGATGCGATTGTGCATAAAAAGAGTCCAACCTATGTCTCCTAGTTCTTGAACTATGCTTTCCCCATAGGAAAACTATCTAGTGGATCCACCTCGAATGCTTTGTTGATATTTTGGTCCTACCTTGGCAAGTAGACCGTCTTCTTTCGGTGTAGGGTTTCAAGACACCGAAATTCATGTTTAGCTTACATAGTCTATTGTCGGTCAAGGCGATTGTTCCCAAAAGTAAAATGAACGTGATAAAGTGAACTCTAACTTGGATAACTTAAGAGGTTGTTCTTAGTGTAGGTAGGGGTATGGGACTCTACCTATGAATTCCACTAGTTGTCCTTGAGGGAAGTCCTAAGTGGTTTTTCTTATGCTATTATTACATGAATGATATGCTTATGTGACTTTACATGTTAATGATGCTATATGATGTTAGTTTCACTTATTAACATATTATTGGTCTATATTGCAATATATGATGATGAATACTCATGACGCTATGTTATATGAAGTTAGACATTACTTATGATCTCTTTCCTTGGTTACTTTATTATGTGGGGTTGTGGGACTTCACATGAGCATTGCACTTGTATGCTCAGGATGAGATTATTTGTAAGGGTCTTGTAAGCCATGATGATGTGCAATCTTGTACATGTATTGTTGTTATGACATTATGTTTGAGTTGCTTCGGTTATATGATCTTGATATGCTACTATTCATGTGAGATGACCTTATGTTGATAATATCCATGTTGACTTGACTTTCCTGATGAGGTTGGTCTTGACTTGAATATGGACTTGTCTTAATGAATATGTGATCATTTGCTTGTATGTGTTCTTAATTGTGTATTAAGGTTTTCAATAGTGACTTAGCATGACTTTGAACAAAATATCCCTTTAATCATGATTTCAAACATTATATGTGCATATGTTTCCATACTTAGTACAAGTAGATGTACTAAACCATTTCTTTCCCTTTTCCTAAACAATATAGGTTCGGGCTGTTGAAGTTACAAGGCCATTTGGAATACTACTTGGATATACTCCAAGTGTTTGGTAGGTCCTCACTATCCAAGGATGAAATCACTATCTAGCTACTTGATGTTGTTATTGTCTATAGACATTTAGTTCCTTCTCTTTCATTTGAAGACTATTATTGTTTAAGACTATATGTGGCTTTTGTTATTATGAAGTATGGGCTATGACCGAATGTTATACTCATTTTAGATTTTTTAGTGTGAGGCGGTATCATTAGACTAAATCCTTATATGTTATCTATATTGTCTAAACAAGAAGCCTATGTAAGCTTCCTATGCGAAGAGTCTAGATAAACTTCATATGTATATGTGTTTAGTAAGCGAAAGAAATATCTAAACATCAATATATAAAAGTTATATTTTTTTGTACTCTCGACCAATGAAATGTTATGACGAATGCTAAGGCTTTTCTAAGTCCTCTTAGAGGACAACGATGCCGGTTACGTGTCTTCCCCGATATTGACAAACATGATATCAGAGCATGAGGTTAAAATAGTATTAGGGTTGATGTCTTACTAAACCACGTCTACATAGAGTCTTGTTAATGGGTGTGAAGCACGCCACACTTATGAATTAGAGGCTATGTGATGCTTATATATTTTCACTTATTGGTAATATTGAAAGTTGTGCCTTATGAATGGTAACATTACGTATCCCTTTCTCTTATAATCCTTTACTTGTGGATATAAGAGATGAATACACGAAGGGCGGCTTCAAAGAGAGTTGAGGAAGATTTGTCTAATGTTGGAGTTCATACCCTAGAGAACTTAGTCTCTCCACGAGGCAATCAAGTGCCTCCACAAGTACAAGCTCCGGTCATTCCTCCACCTATAACGGATGGAGAGATAAGGTCAGCATTTGTGACTTTGGCCCGAGCAATGACTACCCAATCTCAAGTGGTATCTACTCAAGTACAAGCCATGACGGCTCAATCAAATTGGTAGGTTGGACTTCGTTTTCAACCAAATTCTAGTACTTGGATTTTCGCTTCAGGGACATCACTATGATGAACCCTCCTATGTTCTATGGGTGGGATGTGAATGAAGATCTCCAACACTTTATTGATGAGGTCTAGGAGATTATTTATGCCATAGGGTTGACTTAAAATAAAAATGTTGATCTATCTTCCTATCAACTCAACGATGTATCTCAATCATGGTACACCCAATGGAGAGATAATATGGCCTTGAGAGCGGGTCCTATCACTTGGGAGGTTTTTAGAACGGCATTCCTTGATCGTTTCTTTCCTAGGGATAAAAGGGAGGCAAAAATGGACGAATTCATCAACCTTCATCAAGGAGGTATGAGTGTGCAAGAGTACTCCTTGAAGTTTACTAAATTGTCCAAATATGCTTCTTCCTTTGTATCTAATCCTAGGGATGATATCAATCGCTTTGTGACGGAAGTGTTTGATGACTTAGTTAAAGAGTGTCGTTCGGCAATGCTACATGACAAAATGGATATCTCTTGGTTGATTGTTCATGCACAACAAGTTGAGGAGACTAGACTCAAGAGGAAGAATACGGAGTTTAAGAGGGCTAAGTCTTATGAAAGAGGTACTTCCAAAGGTAGGCTTGACATTCAGGACAAGCCTAGGTTCAAGAAGTGGTTTTCCGACAAAGTTCCTTCCAATTTCCCTAAGGCAAACAAAGAAAGGGTGTCTAACCCTAGGTCTCAAAATGGAAGGAGTGGAAATTCACCAAGTGAGAGACCTACTTGTGCAAAGTGTGGTAAGAAGCATAGGGGTGAATGCTTGTTGGGAACGGGAAACTGCTATGGTTATGAAAAAGGGGCCAAAAGGTTAGAGATTGTCCTAATGTGAAGAGTCAAGAGAAGGGGAGTGGTCAAGCTCAACCAAGTGGTTCTAGTTCCTAAGATCCAAAGAGGAACCACTTTTATTTTCTCCACTCTAAGTGTGAGCAAGAAGAGTCTCCTGATGTGGTCACTGGTATGTTACAAGTCTTCTCTATTTATGTTTATACTTTACTTGATCCTGGTGCAACCTTGTCATGTGTAACTCCTCTAGTAGATAAAAACTTTTATGTTCTACCCGATATTTTAATTGAACCATTTTCGGTTACAACACCGGTGGGTGACTCCGTTGTGGCTAGAAGAGTCTTATAGAGTTTCCTCTATCTTTGCCCAATAGATTTACATGGGTGGATTTGGTATAGCTTTATATGGTTGATTTTGATGTTATTTTGGGAATATATTGGTTGCATGCTTGTTTTGCTTCCATTGATTGTCGAACAAGAGTGGTTAAGTTCAATTTTCCTAATGAACTAGTCTTAGAGTGGAAGTGGGTGATTCAATTCCTAGAGGTCGTATAATTTAATTTTTAAAAGCTTCTAAAATGATCTCTAAGGGGTGTATTTACTATATTCTAAGAGTCAAAGATCTTGAGTCCGACATTCCTCCTATAGAATAGGTCCATGTAGTGAAGGACTTTCCGGAAGTATTTCCCGACGACTTGCCCAGAATTCCTCCTGAGTAGGAAACAAACTTTGGTATTGACTTATTACCTTATACGAATCCCATTTCTATCCCTCCTTACCGGTGGCTCCGACGGAGTTTAAAGAGTTAAAGCTTCAACTCAAAGACTTAATAGCCAAGGGTTTTATACAACCTAGTATTTCACCCTCGGGAGCTCTGGTATTGTTTGTTAAGAAGAAGTATGGGTCTCTTAAGATGTGCTTTGACTATCGTCAACTCAATAAGGTCACCATTAAGAACAAGTATCCTCTCCCTCAGTTTGACGACATGTTGGATCAACTACAAGGGGCAAGCTACTTTTCTAAGATTGAATTAAGGTCGGGGTATCACAACCTTAGGGTGAGAGGTGAGGATGTACGAAAAATGGCATGTTAAACTAGGTGAGGTCACTATGAGTTCCTAGTAATGTACTTTGGTCTCACAAATGCCCCGGCGGCTTTTATGGACTTCATGAATAGGGTGTTCCGAAATTACCTAGATTTCTTTTTCATTGTCTTCATTGACGATATCTTGGTATATTCGAAGAATGAGGGATAAAATGGACCATTTGAGAGTGGAATTACAAGTCCTTAAGGCACACCAACTTTTTTCCATGTATAGTAAGTGTGAGTTTTGGTTGAGATTGGTGTCGTTTCTTGGTCATATCATCTCAAGTGAGGATATAGAGGTCGATCAAAAAATAACCATTGTGGTTGATAATTTGCTTAGACCATTGACTCAGACCGACATTAGAAGTTTCTTGGGTTTATCCGGATATTATAGGAGGTTTGTGGATGGGTTGACATCCATTGCTTCTACTTTAACAACCTTGATGCAAAAGAGTGTTAAATTTGAGTGGTCAGAGAATGTGAAAGAAGTTTCCAAATTTTGAATGATAGGTTTACCTCTGCTCCGTTGTTGACTTTACCGGAGGGTACCAAGGGTTTTAATGTATATTGTGATGCATCCGTAGTGGGTTTGGGTTGTCTCCTTATGAAACATGGGAAGGTAGTAGCCTATGAGTCTAGACAACTCAAGGTGCATGAGAATAATTATCCAACTCATGATCTTGAATTAGCGGTCGTAGTGTTTGCTTTGAAAATATGCAGACATTACTTGTATGGTGTTCATGTGGATGTGTATACTGACCATAAGAGTCTTCAATAAGTGTTAACTCAAAAGGAGTTGAATCTCCGACAAAGAAGATGGTTGGAATTATTGAAAGATTACGACATGAGTGTTCCCTGCCAACCCGAAAAGGCCAATGTGGTTGCGGATGCTCTAAGTCGTATGACCATGGGGAGTGTGTCTCATGTAGAAGAAGGGAAGAAAGACCTAGTGAAAGATGGTCATAGGTTTGCTCAAATTGGGTTTTCGATTGGAAGATTCCCCAAATTGGGGTTTTATAGTTCATAATAACTTCGAGTCATCTTTAGTGGTGGAGGTAAAGTCTAAGAAACATCTTGATCCACTATTGATGTAGTTGAAGAAGTCGGTACTTAGCAATTTAATGAGTTATTATCCCAAGGTGGGGATGGTGTGCTAAGGTACCAAGGTAGATTATGTGTACCGCATGTTGATGATGTGAAGGGAAAGATTGTGGAAGAAGCTTATAGTTCGTGATATTCTATTCATCTGGGTGCTACAAAAATGTATCGTGACCTTAGAGAGGCATATAGGTGGGATGGATTGAAGCGAGACATAGCAGAGTTTGTATCCAAGTGTCCAAATTGCCAACAAGTTAAAGCAGAGAATCTAAAGCCTAGTGGTTTAATCAAAGAAATGGGTGTTCCTAGTTGGAAGTGGGAAGATATTAATATGGACTTTGTTGTTGGGTTATCTCGAACCCGGAGGCAAAATGACTCAATTTGTGTTATTGTGGATAGTTTGACGAAGTCTACTCACTTTATTCCCGTTAAGTCTACTTATACAACAGAGTATTATACAAGGATCTACATAAATGAGATTGTGAGTCTTCATGGGATCACTTTTTCCATCATATCGGATAGAGATGCACAATTCACTTCTCGTTTTTGGAGGTCTTTTCAAATAGGTTTGGGTACAAAAGTAAAGCTTAGCACCACTTTTCATCCTTAAATAGATGTTCAAGCAAAGGGTAATATTCAAACCCTAGAGGATCTGTTAAGAGCTTGTGTGATAGACTTCAAAGGAAATTTGGACAATCACTTTCCGTTGATTGAGTTCTCCTATAACAATAGCTACCACTCGAGTATTTCAATGTCTCCATTTGAAGCACTATATGGTAGCAGATGTAGGTCTCCGGTTGGGTTGTTTGAGGTTGGTGAGTCTTCACTCCTTTGTCCCAAAATAATCTATGACTCTTTGGACAGAGTTTGGGTTATAAGGGATAGGTTGAAAACAACCTATAGTCGGAAAAAGTCCTATGCCGACCATAGAAGAAGAGACCTTTAATTTGAAGTGGGTTATATGGTGTATTTGAAGATTTCACGTATGAGTGGGGTGATGAGATTTGTTAAAAAGGGGAAGTTAAGTTCCCGTTATGTGAGTCCCTATGAGGTTTTTCAACGAGTCGGAAATATTTCATATGATTTGAAATTACCTAGTGAATTATCTTCGGTTCATTCGGTACTTCATGTCTTCATGCTAAAGAAGTGTATTGGTGATCCCATGTCCATTCTCCATATTGAAGGGTTAGGTGTGGATGAGAGCCTTTCCTATGAAGAGTGTCCGGTGAAAATTCTAGTTTGCCAAGTCATGAAGTTGAGGACAAAAAGGTGGCCTCCGTAAAAGTCCTATGGATAAACCAACTAGTTGAGGGAGCAACATGAAAGACCGAGGCTGACATGAAGTCGTGTTATCCTCATATTTTTCCTAACAAAGGTTAGACATTCCTATGAGTAATGAAAATAATAACTAAACTTGAATTGACTTGTTTTGCTAAAATATGCATATATATGTTAAAGGTTCATGCTAAAATGAGTTTTCATGTGAAAATTCTCTTTGCCTTAATTTACACTTACTTGTGTTTTGTGTATTGTTGCCTTTATGAAAAAAGTATTGACCATGCTAGTGTGTTTTGAAAGATGTTTTGGCATAAGTAACTTGATGATAATGTTGGGCTCATGATTGATATTGAGAAGGAAAATTCCTCGTGTTGTGAAGTTGAGCTCTTATATGTTGTAAATAGTGTTTTGACTTGTGTGTAAATGACATATTGATATGTTGATTTAAGTTAAACTCATGTTGTAATATGTTGTTGTTGGTTGGGCGTCTAGTCTTAAGTCATCCTCTCCCTATAAGAAGATTTCACTGTCATTTAGGGATGAATGTTCCTAAAGGGGGGATAATGTAACACTCTGAAAGTCCAAGACCTAATCTAGAGTCTCACATAAAGAGCAAAGACGTTGAACACTATTTTAAGGCCTAAAATGATGTATATGAAACATTTACAAAGTGTTAACAGTCAAAACGTCAAGGAACGTCCATGACGTCTAGTGAATTTCAAAATGTGCACTAGTGTGTCTTGGCATGTTTCATGGGGTTTTAAGACTCGGAAATTAACAAAAATTGGTAGAAATGTGTTAAAAATGTGTTAGAGGGTGTTTAGGGTCAAAACGTCTGGGTACAACTCCACAAGGACCACCCTAAGGGTCCTTGGAAAGGACCCTTCAATTTGACCAAAAAGCTGTTTTTGACAGTGTGCAATCGACGAGCCGTCCATTGATCAACGCTCATTAGATGGCTCCATCGTCCAACACTTAGTGAAATCTCCAAAATGGTCAAAAATACCACTCTCTGTCACCAACTATGGTTGTGCAGTACAAAGGTGTAGACTCACCTACGTACCGTAGGTCGAGGTCTCATAGGTCAGGGCCTGGTTTCACTGTTAATTTTATGGTTAAGTATTTAATTTAGTTAGTTTGTTATTCAGGGTTAGGGGGTGTCTGATTAATTTATTTAAGAGACTATATAAAAACATAACCTCATTAAACTAACCCAACTCATTTTATTTCCCCAATTCTAAATCCTCTTCCTTCTCTCTACTTTCTCTCTCCCCAAAGAACACCATTGAAGACCAAGGTCCAAAGGGTTTAGGGCTGCAAGAATTCAATGTTCTCTCCTACAATATTCAAGGACTATTAAGATATAAGGACTTTTAACCTTTGGGACTCCTTTCCCCAAAGGGTTCTTTCAAATTGATGTCCAAAAGTTGTCAAAAACATGGGTTTCCTTCTTATTCCGAAATTGATCTTTAAAACTGAATTGTTATTGGTTTCCTTGGATTATTAATGAAATAATATGATTTTTTATGGGTTTAATATTGTGATTCTCGATCATTGACTTAGTTGTGATAAATTGGATCCTTTACACTAACCCTAGTTATGAATTGGGCATGATAATTGTTAGGATTGTTATAATTGGTTATGTGATTACTTAATTCACTATATTATGATGTTGATGAGCGAGTTATGGATAAATATGATGAATTGAGGGTGATATTATTGATGAAGTCTATGGAGGCTATTTGGTAAGACAGTTTGGTTCTCTACTCTTTACTTCAATTATGATGGATTGTATTTGGTGATGATGTTGTGCAATTGAAGTATTGAATGTGATTAGATTTACGAATATATGATGTGATGAATATGATAATGACATGAAATGATTATGATGGATGTGAGATAATGTTGAAGTTATGTTAATGCAAGTTTGAAGATGATTTCACTTGTGTTCCTTAGATGATAAGATTATAATATGTTGATCTCACTAATGGTGGTAGTGTGATGAAAGAAAGTTCTCATCCTATTCCTAATGAGCTAAATGATATGCTATATAAGGGGGTTAGTCTACTATGACCTAACTTAATCTGTGATTGTTAAAGAATGACTTAATGGCAATTCGAAAAAGGGACTTTACCTTAGCACAGAGTGCACTTGACAATGAGAGGTGTTGACTCCCCCTTAGAAGGGAGATTCACCAAAGGTTCTCATGAGATGGTGGCTATGATACGATTGTGCATAAAGAGAATCCAACGTATGTCTCCTAGTTCTTGAACTATGTTGCCCCCATCGGAAAACTATCTAGTGGATCCACCTAGAATGTTATGTTAATGTTTTTGTCCTACCCTTGCAAGTAGTCCGCCTTATTTATGTGTAGGGTTTCATGACACCAAATTCGATGTTTAGCTCACATGGTCTATTGTTAGTTAAGGCGATTGTTCCCAAAAGTAAAATGAATGTAAAAAGTGAACTCTTCTTAGGATGACTTAAGGGGTTGTTCTTCGTGTAGGTAGGGGTATGGTACTCTACCTATGCATTGCACTGGTTGCCTTGAGGGAAGTCCTAGGAGGTTGTTCTTATGATATTGTGACATAAATGATATGTTTTTGTTACTTTACATGTTAATGATCTTATATGATGTTAGTTACACTTATGAACATGTTATTGGTCTATATTGTAATATATGATGATGATTACTCATGATGCTATGTTATATGAAGTTAGGCATTACTTATGATCTTTTTCCTTGGTTACTTGATTATGTGGAATATGGGGTTTCACATGAGCATTGCACTTATATGCTGGGATGTGATTATTTGTAAGGGTCTTGCAATCCATAATGATGTGAACTCTTGTACATGTATTGTTGTTATGACATTATGTTGGATTTGCTTTGGTTATAGATCTTGATATGCTACTACTCATTTGAGATGACCTTATGGTTATATATCCATGTTGACTTGACTTTATTAATGAGGTTAATCTTAGTTGAATATTGACTTGTCTTAATGAATATGTGATCATTGGCTTGTATGTGTTCTTACTTGTGCATTAAGGATTACAATAGTGACTTAGCATGACTTTGAACAAAATGTCCCTTTATCTGCATATGTTTCCATACTTAGTACAAGTAGATGTACTAACCCATTTCTTTCCCTTTCCCAAACAATGTAGGTACGGGCCGTTGAAGTTAGAAGGCCATTTGGAAGACTACATGGATATTCCCCAAGTGTTTGGTAGGTCCTCACCATCCGAGGATGATGCAACTATGTAGCTACTTGATGTTGTTATTGTTAAAAGACATTTAGTTCCTTCTCTTTCATTTGAAGACTATTATTGTATAAGCCTATTTGTGTCTTTTGTTGTAATGAAGTATGGGCTATGCTCGAATGTTCTAATCATTTTAGATGGATTAATGTGAGACGGCATTATTAGACTAAATCCTTATATGTTATGTATATTGTCTAAATGAGAAGCCTATGTAATCTTCCTATGCAAGGAGTCTAAGTAAACTCCATATGTATATGTGCTTAGTAAGCGATAGGTCTATGTTAACCGCAATATATAAAAGTTTTAATTTTTTATATTCTCGACCTATGAAATGTTATGAAGAACGTTAAGGTCTTGTCTAAGTCCTCTTCGAGGACGAAGACGCCACTTACGTCTAGGGGGTGCTCCGCGGTCATGACAGATCCATCCTTTTTTATCTACTATCTGAAATTTCCTTCCCATTTTTCTCAATTTGAACTTTACTGTCACCCTGCATCATTTCTTTGTATGCATTTTTTTTGTCATACTCATTCTATGTTGTGCTTCATCTCCCTCCTTTCTCTGTTCTTTCGTTCTTTTCATTTGCGTTCCTTCCTCCCGCTGTATTTCCACCCTTTTTGGCCTCATTTTTTTGACATAGTCTTCTTCCTGCATATATCCTCTGAATGTCCATACTTCTTACAGTATTTTCATAGTATTTGATTACATTCTTATGTCATCTTTTGATCCATCAACTTCCCTTTTTCATTTCAGAAATTTATTGATTTTGGTTGTCTAGAGTCCATATCCAACTTCACCGTTAGTCTAGAAAATTTTAACCCAATTTTACTTTCACTATTTTGATCCACCATCAATGGTTTTCCTATTAGACTCCCCAATTTTCTTAAACCTTTAGGTCTCTAATACTTTATATCCAATCTTGGGAACTTTATCCATATAGGGACTATGTGTAGCTCTTCACATGAAAAATCCATGTCGGGGTTCAAGCCTTAACTATGGATGGCTTACTATAAAAATGATAAATTCATGTCTAGATTACCTCATTTTTCCCTATTTGTGTGTCAAATCTTACTAGTACAACCCCATTCTTCAACATTAATATCTTGTTAGTCCCTTGTTTTCTCCAAGTTCTCTAAATAAACCCTTATATTACTTCAAATAGTGGGTGCACCCAATACATAACATACAATAGAGTTTCTCCAATACTCTATTTCAGAACATATGTCATTCAGTTCAAATTCAACATAAAGAGACTTACTTTTGAATTAAGAAGAAACATATTACAACTTGAATCCATCATTCACCACATTTTCATTGTCGAGATTGTCCCGTATTGAGCTTGTCTTTACCGGTTCTTTCGTCATCTCCTCTACTTCATCTGCGTAGGACTTCCTCCCACTTCTAGTTGATTCCACTGTTCCATTCTTGCCCAAAGCTGAAAAGTCCGTCCACAACTGTTGAGTCTCCCTGTTAGAATATATGATAAATATATTCTGATTCATTGTATATATGACCTTTGTTAAGTGTATATTTAGTTCCACTGATAGATAGTTAGTTCTCTTAATTATAGTATTTTATTGGTTGTATATAAACCATTGATATCAATGAAATAAGGCAAGGGATTAAACTCTTTCATGGTATCAAATTTCTAGGAAAAACACTTCCGCTTTGTTTTACAACACCGTCCGCCCCTCTCTTATTCTTCGTATCATTTCTATCATCATCATGTCGGACTCAAAATCTTCCTTTCACCCTGCTCTTTTTGTATCCACTATCAAGAAACATGTTACCGTCGCTATTGAGATGGAGAACGTCCAATATTCCACATGGGTAGAACTATTTAAGATTCATGCACGATCCCATCGAGTTCTTAACCATATTATTCCTCAGGCAAAGGGAAAGGAAAAAGTGCTAACAACATATGAGGAGAAAGATCTTTGGTCGAATCTTGATGCTACCGTTCTACAGTGGATCTACGCCATTATATCACATGATCTTCTTCATACGATTCTTGAGCCAACACCATGACAATGGAGACTTGGAATAGATTGTGTGACATATTCCAAGTTAACAAACACTCTCGTGTCATCACACTTGAGTACAATTTCACTCATGTGAACATGGAAGGTTTTCGAAGTATCTCTACCTATTGTCAGAACCTTAAATCTTTGTCAGACCAACTCAAGAATGTCGGCTCTCCCGTCGACAATAATAAATAGTTCTTCAATGGATATCTGGCCTCACCGAACCCTAAAAAATTGTAGCCACTCTTCTTAGCCAACATGATCCATTACCCTAATTATATAAGTTTCGTTCGATGCTCACTCTTAAAGAGGTCGGTCTTGCTAAGAAGGTGGTACATAGCTCATCATCACCCATAGTGGCTAGTGATTGGAATGGCTCGCATAATATTGTTGATCATTCCTCTTCACACCGCCATAGTAATGGTAGGAAGAGGAACCAATAAAGGAACAATGGTGGTCGTAGAGACAGCAAGGGTTGTAGCGGCGGTGGGGGTAAGGCTGGAGGTGATGGTGAGATGGGAGACGACAACAACTACGGTGGAGGATAGAAGCAAGCAGTACATCATCCGCCAACCAATTCTACATGGTCTTCAGGTTAGTCGTGGCCTTGGATGGCACCTTGGACTCCCTCGACTATACCTCCTTGCCAATATCCATCAAATTAGACCAGGACCAATTATGGACAGCAGCCAAAACAACAGCCTGGTGTACTTGGGGCCCAGACCGCAGCAGGCCTACATGGCAGAGCCAACTCCTACTGACATTGAAGTCGCAATGCATACTCTCGGCATTACTCCTCCAATGTGAATTGGTACATTTACACCGGTGCCACTTCTTACATGGCATACGCACTAGGTAACCTCACATCTTATTTTAATATGAGCTATAAACATGGTATAATAGTTGGTACTGGTCAATCAATTCTTGTTCATGGTTATGATCACACTAAAGTATGTTCGTCGTGTCCTCCCTTATAATTACAAAAATTTCTTCATGCCCCTCACCTTGATAAAATATTGATGTTAGTTAGAAAATTTATAATTGATAACTCTGTCTCTGTTGAATTTGATCCATGTGGGTTTTCTGTGAAGGATTTTCAAACGGGGAGATCAATAATGAGGTGTGAAAGTCGGGATGAGCTGCATACCATCGTTTCTCGAGTCACTTCTCCATCTACTTTTGGCACCATCCCTTTTGCATGATCGTTTGGGTTACCCGGAGCATTTGGTTTGAACTTTCTTAGGAAGTATAAATTGATTGAATGTAATCAAATTAAAGACTTGTATTTTCATTCTTTACTTCTGGAAAAACATGTTAAGTTTTCATTTTATTCTTCAATTTCTCGCACTATTATGCTATTTGATATTATACATAGTGATCTTTGGACATCACCTGTTTTGAGTTCATCGGGTCATCAATATTATGTCTTGTTCGTGGATGATTATTCAAAGTTTTTGTGGACTTTTCCTTTATCGCACAAATCACAAACGTTTTCAACATTTTTGAGTTTCAAGACCTTTATTCGAACTAAATTTGATCGAGACATAAAAAATATACAATGCGATAATGGCACGGAATTTGATAATGGCCCCTTTTTTTTTTTAAAAATCAAATGGTCTTTCATGTCCTCATACATCTCCTCAAAATAGGAAAGCTGAAAGACAAATTCGTACGATCACAACATTGTTCGTACCTTATTTGGCCCATGATTCCCTTCATCCTTTCTTTTGGAATCATGCTTTGCAAATGGAGACTTACCTTCTAAATATCCTGCCTCATAAGTTTTTAAATTATCAATCTCCTCTTCCTATTCTTTATCAAAAAGATTCATCTTATTCTCATCTTCGGGTGTTTGGGTATTTATGTTATCCTCTTATTCCCTCTACAACTATAAACAAACTTCAACCCCCGTCGACTCCTTGTATTTTTATGGGGTATGCTTCAAATCATCGTGAGTATAAATTCTTTGAGTTTTCATATAGAAAAAAATCATCATTAGCCGTCACGTAATATTTTATGAGACGCATTTTCCCTTTGCAAAGTCTAGTACTCCCCAACTCACACTTATGGGTTTCTAGACGATGAACCATCTCCCAACATGGTCTATCGTCTTACTATCCTTCCTAACCCACAAGTTTCACCTGTTCCTAACACAACCACACACACCTCGCCCAGCCTAGAAAGTGGTTTCGAGGTGCCTAACGGGCAGCACGGCCATCCCTGTCGACCCCTGGCCTTCCCCTGTCGACTGTACCAAGTCCATCTAATCCTTCCACTCTCCCATCCAACTCTCTTCCTAGACCCACTCCAATATCTCCCTCATGTCTTCCCACGGGTCCGGTTACTCAAAGTCAGCCTGGGATGTCAAAGCCTAAGAAGTGTTTCAACCTTCTTACATCAGCGTCTAAATCCCCCTACCTGTAACCCTGTATCTTCTCTTCGTAACCTGAATTTGAAAATGGCTATGAATTATGAATATAATTCTCTTATTCAAAATAATATATGGGAGTTGGTGCCCCATCCTCCAAATGTTAATGTAAATCGGTCTATGTGGATTGTTGCTCATAACGAAATATATGATTGTTCATTTGAGAGGCATAAAGCCCGACTTGTAGGTGATGGTAAAGATCAGCAGGTTGGCATGAATTGTGGTAAGACGTTTAGTCCGGTCGACAAACCAGCGACGATTAGCATGGTTCTCAGTTTGCCTCTCTCAAAGGCCTGACAGATTCATCAACTTGATATCAAAAAGCCTTCCAACATGGGGAACTCAAGGAGACTGGTTACATGTATCAACCTTTGGGTTATCGGGATCCTGATCGCCCTAATCATGTGTGTTTGCTGAAGAAATCTCTTTATGGGATCAAACAAGATCCAAAGGCTTGGTATAAGAGGTTTGCAGACTATTTTTGTACTAAAGGTATTTCTGAAAGTACTTCAGATCATTTGTTGTTCATTTATTGTTGAGGTACTTCTATGTCTTACCTTTTACTGTATGTCGATGATATCATTTTGACTGCTTCATCGGATAAGCTCCGTCGGTCTATCATCTCTCTTCTTAGCTTGGAATTTGCTATGAATGACTCCATCCATTTGAGATATTTTTTGGGCATTGCAATCACTTGTTCTGTAGGTGGTTTATTCTATCACAAAAGAAAAATTCAACAGAGATCATTGAACGAGCAGGCATGTAATCGTGTAAGGTATCTCCTACTCTGGTTAATACAAAATCGATGCTCGGTACTACTACGAGCAAACCGTTTGAGGATCCATCTCTTTATAGGATTACGTTCACAAGACCCGATATTACGTATCTAGTACAACATGTATGCTTATTTATGCATTACCCAACACATGCACACACTTAAGCGCATTTTGTGCTACATACATGGTACTATGGAATTTGGTCTTCACCTATTTCCTTCATCCACTTTCACTATTATTTCGTATTCTGATATTGATTGGGGTGGATGCCCAGACACACGACGTTCAATGTCAGGTTATTATGTCTTTCTGTGTGAAAACTTTATCTCTTGGTTCGCTAAACGTCAGGCTACTTTTTTAGTTCTAGTGTAGAGGTAGAATATTGATGGGTTGCCAATGTAGTATTTTAGTCATGTTGGGTACGAAATTTGCTTTTGGAATTTCATTGTCCTATACAACAGGATACATTGGTGTATTGTGATAATGTGAGTGCCATATATCTTGTTGGTAATCCTGTTCAGCATCAACGCATTAAGAACGTTGAAATGGATATACATTTTATATGGGAAAAGTCGGCTCGCGGCCAAGTTCGAGTGTTACATGTCCCCACAAGTTATCAGATTGCAGAGTGTCTTCCATTGGTGTTATATGAGGATTTTTGGGACAATCTTTGCATTAGGCGACCTCCTGCTTCGACTGTGAGGGTATGTTAGAATATATGATAAATATATTTTGATTAATTGTATATAAGACCTTTGTTAATTGTAAATTTAGTTCCTAGATATAGATAGTTAGTTTCCTTAATGACACTGTTGTATTGATCGTAAATAAACCATTTATATCAATGAAATAAGGGAAAGGATTATACTCCTTCACTTCCTATTTTGCATTGGGCTATCTAGTTCAGGTTGTTTTATCGGTTCCCTTGTCTCATATATGGCTTATCTACTCTCCTTTGTGTTTGATTTTGTACCTATCCCTCCCTTTAGCATTGTTTAGATTGTTTCATTGGATTGAGGTCCTTTTTGAATCAATCTAGTTGATTGCTTCCACCTCTGAGCTTCTTCCATCCTTTCTTGTGCATCCTTTGCCATTATTGCCTTCAAAGAAGGAACTCTAGTTCTCTTACTCATGGTAGGCGCACATTAAGCTAACGTGCACCGACAGAGATTCCATGCTGAGAAATCTCATCAAATTATTATTATTATTATTATTATTATTATTAATATTATTATTTAATTGTATGTCATTATTTTATTTTTGTAATGTGTATCAGGATATCTGTTAAAAAATTTAACGGATTTACCACTCTTGACGTGAAGACAAACATCAAATATAGAAGCAAAGAGGCCACGGGACTCAAGACATTTTAAAAATTATACTTAAAATTTAATAGCTCAATTTGTTTTGTATTAGTTGTATACTACTACTTGCTATGATTTCTTTTTTTCTTTTTCTTTTTTGAAAGGTTTTACCTAAATTGTAAAAAAAGAAAATTCATAATGTCACACTAATTTTCGCGGTATAAAGATTCATTTTCTGATAGCTCATTACTAACTTTTGTAGCATTTCAATATGAACGAGTATTTTACAAAAAGTCAAATATGTCTATAATACTGATAGAGTGTTGAACACGCGCCATACACCACTAGTAATAAATAATAAAGAGTAGTTTGCAATGTAGTTATGTCACGTGACAAACTATTGAAAAGTCACGTGATAATTTTAGGAAAAAATATTATTAAATTACGGAATAACATTGAATTTAAATTACATAATAACAATTTTGAATCTATGTATAAAATATTTCCATTGAAAGTTAAAATTAATTTCTTTAGGAAGATAAGTTTTTTTGACTAAATATGTGAAGATACTTACTATGATAGATGTGAACTAATTTGAGATTTTTTTTTTTTTTTTTTGCATTTTTTGCATTTTTACTAAGAACATTTTTTCAGTTTTAGTTATTTACTTAATTCAAAAGAAAAATTGATAGAAACTTCACTCTCAATGGTTAGAGAAAAAATAAAATATCTTATTCATTTCAAATATTTCTCTCAATTCAATGATAGAACTTACAGGGAAAAAATCATTGTACTTTAAAACGTAAGGATACGAAAGAGTATTTCCAAGAAAAAGATCTTCTGTTAAGAAATTTGAGTGGAATAGATTTCTTACTTCTAACCTCTATTATTTCTACAACAATATAATGTTAAACTCTCCACATTCTTTTTATTTTTCATCATAGCTTCATTGCTAAATTTATTTACTTCACTCTTCATTTCTTAGAAATATTTTTTTTAATATTTTGTGCATATGAATATGAATGATGATCATAATATATGCTACTACTTTTGCTACTATTTACATGCATGAATTTAAATAAGTATTTTTTGGATATTAACTACTATCCACTGAAGTGGACAAGAAAAGTAAATCGTCAGTTTAAAATTGAACTGACGGTACTTTTTTTTGTACACTGTCTATGCATATAAGTTAATCTCATTTTCATCCTAAACTTTTTTTTTTGGTAAAAATAAATACATTCAATTATAGGTGAAAAATGAAAAGTCACCGTTCAAACATTTTAGCTTTTAGATGTCACTTTTGTTGTCCTTTTAAAATAATTGTTTTATAAAAGAGCACATGACAATTTTCAATGCGAATAAGTTAAAGTAACAAGTTATTGAAAAGTCACATGACAATTTTAGACAATATTATTAAGTTGAGTAATAAAATTAAATTAGAATTAAAAAATATTAATTCTGAATCTATGGTTAAAATATTTGCATCGAATTTTTGAATTAATTTCTTTTGAAAAATAAGTTTTCAACTAATTTGTGGAATTGAGATACATATTTTGATGGATGTGAATTAATTTAAATCTAAATTCTTGTGCTTTTAGGAATTTTGAAAGGATTCTTTTTAGGTATTTGGATAATTCAAGAAAGGATCAAATGAGTTGACTATCAATTGTCAATATATTGATTTCATTGATTTAAGACATTTCTCTCAATTTAAACATATAACTTACAAGAAAAATATATATTGTATGTATGGAAAAGGGTCAAAATTACCCGTCAACCATTCAAAATATACCAAATTACTCTTACACTATTTTTAGGCTCAAAACGGTCCCTCCCGTCTAACTATTGGGTCCTTTCTACCCTCCCTTTAAATGGACTAAATGTGTCATCCAACTTGTAAATAATAACACCACATGGATGTCCACTTAAGCACAACAATGTGACTAATCCACCCACCAATTCAAAGTAGGTACTACAAGTAGGTTAGCAAATATGGGGTGTAGATTGGTAATAATTTCAATTTTAATTATGTAGTTAAGGGGTAATAGGACTCCGTAAAGTATAATTGTGTGGTTGAAAATTTGTTAATAGATTGGAGCCTTATTTGTTCATTTTTTCTCCCAACAGTTGCACAGAGAAGAAAAACCAATTCTTGTTAAGATTAGTGTTTGTCTATCTTTTTCTATATGTTTATTAATCGTAAATAGAAATCGAGCCTTTAGGAACCTCTTTAATCCTTCAGTTATTAGAAAATTTTAATTTTGATTCTTAATATATGACTCAACACATTTAGTTTTCAACCAATTAAAAAGTGTCATTTGAATACTTAAGGGATAAGGCACAAGTACCCCCTCAGTTATGACCGAAATGTCAGCGACACACCTAAACTTAACTTTGTTCCTATTACCCTAAACTCATTTTTTCATACTTTTGTGCTGACATGTCATCTTCAACCACCCAAGTTGGTTGTGTTTATACACACTCACCTTCCACATGTGCAAATATATTTTTTTTAGAGTGTTTACACTCTTTATGCAATATCAATGTTTGTGGTGTATTTATTCTATTTAAAATTAGTTTGGGGGTGGTGGTGAGGGGGGGGGGTAATAAGACCCTAATTAATTTAAGGTGTGTCTTTAAGATTTCGGTCATAGTCTAGGGGGTAATTGTGTCCTATCATATTACTTAACATAAGAAATATGTTATATTTAATTTATTTATAGAAAGATATTGCCCTGAAATATGGAGTAGCAATACAAGTTTAATATCACATGGATAATCAAATGAAACACTATTCTGAAAATTTGTTTATATTTATAAGAAAAGACACAAAAAATGTATTTCAAGTAATTGAAGGTTAAATATGTTTGTCCAGTAATATGATTTTTCTTTTTCCATTTCTAGTTTTAAACACAGATGAATCCATGGTATCAGATAACGATTCTTAGAAACTTCGTGAAATTTTATCTGAACCATGTATAATATTAAAAATTCAGTAATCATATAATAACTAGACAAATGAAAACTCATAAGTAAACATGATGTTTGACGCATAATAGATTCTCCTTGGAGTCATACCGCTCAATTCTTTACCAGGTAAAAAAATATTCCACACAAAATTTTTACATATTTGTTAATATACTTTAACTTTTTTTAAATTACATAGGCCATGAAGGCCAAATTATTGATAAAACCAAACTAATTACACATATGGCTAAAGAGTCCAGGCCCAACAACAACCCAGACCTGAAAATAAAAGAATAACCTAATCAAACAAGATCAGGGCAATTGGGGAAAAAAAGTGTGCCACTCTTCTTACTACAACTTCATCTTCTTTCCATAGACAAAGGAACTCCGATGTTGCAACGAAGAGAGGTTAATGGCCAGCAGAGAACTCTAAATACTGGTCACATTTTGCTCCAAGAGAAAGCTAGCTTGAGTAGAAGTCATTGGGACACTTAGAATTCCCACATGCGCCATGGCTCGTGAGTACCACTACACCCTCCTATATTCAATTGGAAGATCATACGATTTGATTCAATTCATTGCTTAATATATTAAGCTTTGAGCGGAGCTAATACCATTGTTCAGGGATGAAGCATATCATATCTATGAATTAGGAGAAAAGTTCAAGCTTTTCATACTCAAAGGTGTACCTATAACATATTTTGAGGTTCAAGTCCAGCATTATTTTAGATCAATGGAAAAGGATTCCCATTTACATTGAAGTATAGTGTACTTAATTTTTAAATATTCATGTTTATGTAATTATAACCAAAGAGATATTAATAGAATACCTTACTTATAGTTAAGTTATGTTTTGCACCCTTTATAAACACTGTAAATAACTTACTTACCCATGTACAAAACGGGATTAGCTCCAGTTGGACATTCACGAATATATATATATATATATATATATATATATATATTGTAACGCATCGCTAAGTGAAAGAGCTAGAATTAAAAATTGTCATATTTTGGAAAGAATGAAAAATTTGGAAATTTGTTTAAGTTATGCTAAGTTTGAGTTTTGATTCAAATTCAAAAGACCATAACTCCTAGATCAGGATGAGTTAGGTGTGCTACAAGATACTATAGGAAATATCTTTGACTTATATTTCCAACGCCATCGAGTTTGCTAATTTTTGAGTTTGTTTGAGGGACATATGCCCATTTGAAGTTGGACTGCCTAGATAAGGAAAGTCAAAACCAGATTTTAGAAGGATATTGTTGTCTTTTCATTATCTAATTCATTAAATTCATTTTTGGTAATTACCTAGAGGTATAAACTTAATAGTTTCAGTTTAGACGAGTGGAAAACATATGAAAACGAGAGGGAAAAACCCGTTAGATTTGCCTGGGGAATGCTGGTGCAGTGTGCCACCGTTTCACCTATAGGTATGGGGCGATACACCATTAGTGCGCCAAAAATGTGGTCTCTAAACATTGGGGGCTGGCGCGGTGCGCCAGGTCCATCCTTCCCAACACATTTTTCACTATTTACCCTGTTTAAGTCCTTCTAAAGTGTACTAGGACTTCCTATTGATTCTAACTACTCTCAATGACTTCTAAACACCTATAAATCATCCATAAACATGAATGATAACCTTGAATTCATAAATTTAAATTCAAGAAAAGTTAAGAGTCAAGTCTAGAAAGTTCATAGAGTCTTTTCAAGAAGTCTGTTGCAAATATTTTAAAACTTTATTTAAGACTTGAGTTTTGAGTTAAGTAAGATTAAAAAATGAAGTTAATTTCCTCAAAAATATTATATGGGAACTAAGTATTCCGAAGTAGTAAATGTTTTCACATTTAAACAAGAGAGAAAACACTAATTTCTTGAGAGAGCTTTTGTGTTAGTTTTTGAGTAATTATCTCAAACCACAGTAAGAGTTTTTTGTTTTAAAACATATGAGTTGAGTATTTTGGGAGTAGTATTGAGCACTGATATGGGGACGAGTTCATAGAAGCTCAATGTCTCCATAAACTATGTAGTCATCGTGGGTAGAAATGGTCATACTTCTTAGATGATTTCTTAGTGTTTTTTTAGTATAGACTAGTCGATATACTTAGTTGAGGCGTTCTATATCCCTAAATGTTATAGGAAAGTATGGTAGCGTGGGCGAGACATTGTATCATCGCATAGATCATAGTGATGATTGTCGGTTAGAGAAACTCCACAAAGTTATATTACTTTCTTATATATGCATACTGAGTTGTTTCTTATTGTTTTAAAAGTTTCATATAAAATCCATCTTTAATGTTGTTTAATTATGCATTTGAGTTTAGTATCGATAACTTTGAGTGAAGTTGAGGTAAGTATTTCTTTGAGATTCAAATTTAATCTTATGTATTGTTTAGAATCCCCCTCACATGCTCTCACATTCAATGTGTTGAAGCCATTTGGCCTGCATTATTTTATGATGCAGATACAGGTAACCAGGATCATCATTCAACGCCTCGTTGATCCGGTTGAGCACTTAGATCCAGTTAGTGAGCCTTCTTGTTTTTCGGAGGATCCTTTTATTTTATTCTTAGTTTTTCAGTTGTTAGGATGACCGGGGTCTGGTACCTACATCACTCGTTGTTTTAGATGCTTCATACATGGATATTTATAGTCCTCTAGTCTTTCTATTTCCAATTGTTTATGTTAAGTCTTCTATTGCCACTCTGTCTAAGTTGAATGGTTAATTCTAAAATATTCTAAGTTATTTTGAGACGGTTGATTTAAGTGCATTTGATTTTTGTATTAATGTGTAAAGTCTTCCATTAAGAGTCTAGTCATGCCAAGGGTTTGCTTGGGGTCAACAATGATTATCGAGTGTCAATCCTGCCAAGGGTGTAGGGTTGGGGCATGATATATATAAAATGTAGAAATTGGTAAACTTAATTACATAGTAAAAGTACTCTATTCTCCTTTTTTTTTTCAGTTTTACCTTTAATTGTTTCACTTTTTCTTCGTCCTTTCTTTGATTTGGGAAAATTATGCTAAATGACAAACATTTAGAGTAACTATGTAATGTGGCTATAGTGTCAATTATTTTTAATCTGCGATTACAGTCTTGCGAATTTATTCTATTTGATTTCCTAATTGAATAATTTCTAAATTTATATAATTCGATTTTTGATTGTATAACTTCAGAATTTGTATAATTTGATTATGATTGTATGAATCCATAATTTGTATATGTTTACCCTATATATTTGTATTAAAAAATCATACTAAATTATCTTGTTTGTATATTGGCAAGAAAAATGCAACACTATAGAAGAAAAGGTTCGGACTAAGACTTGAATTGTTCATCGTAGTGAGTGAGATTTTTACCAAGGAAATTAAAAAATCTTACGTTTTAATATCACTATATGTAGAACCTTGAGTTTAAAAGAACTAAATTGGAAATAACAAAAATTTAAAATTTGGAGAGTTAAGCTAAGTATGAGTTTAAAGTCAACTTCAAACAATCATAAATCCTAGCACATGATGAGTTAGGTGTTTTACAAGATAACTTAAGAAATATCTTTGAATTATCTTTCCAACGCCACTAAGTTTTCTAAGTTTCGAGTTCGGATGAGTGAGATATGACCTTTTGAAGTTAGGTTGTCCAATTAAGAAAAGTTAGCTGAAAATAGTGAGGGGTATTTTGGTCTTTTACTTACCCAATAAGATTTAATTCATTTTAATAATATTTTATGGTTTAATCCTATTTGGTTCAGTTTTATAATACTTAAATACGCCTAGGGTTTTATTGAGAGATCAAGAACAGAAAAGAAGAGAAAAGAGGAGGGGATCAAATCGTCCGTAGAGAGTCTTGCATTTTGTTGCGGATTTTCGCCATGGGTTTAATCCTTAAGAGGTATGTAAGCTTCCATAGTGTTGGGTTTTTTCACCCACAAGCCAACCAAGTTATTTTATACGTAATTTTGTTCTTGAAATTTAAGGATTTAAGTTCTTGATAAGTGTTCTGAAAGTTTTCTTATCGATTATGTTTTGATGTAAGATTATACTTGAGTCAACTTTAAACGAGCATATCGCTTTCAATATTAATAGTTACCTGTCCATAATCTATTAAATCAAAGGTAATTTAACCTACTTTCCAACGCCACCAATTTCGCGTCTATCTAATTGCTGAGCAAAAAAGTTATGACTATTTTAGTAACATATGCAGTGCTGTTAGGAATTAGCCTACGGGAAAATATTAAAAATAGTTGTTTTTGTCTTTTTACCTCCATGAAACCCATACACGAATTTCTTCAGTATAAAAGTCTCAAAGCAATCAAATTTTCATAATCACAAATGAAAATCATAATTCTTGGCCATTGAGATTTCAAGAAACTAATTCAAGAATCTTAAGAGAGGTTTTCTTGATTGTTAACCTTCAATATAGTGTTTCAAGGCTTCTAATCAAGTTCTTCTCCAAGATTCGTCAAGATTCTTAAAGATTTTTCAGGATTTTTCAAGAATATTATTCTTCTAAACATATAAGGCTATCATAGTGTTGGACTAGTTCATCCTCACGCCCTACATCTACTTTCAAATCAGTAAAGGAGTAATTTAGGTAACTCTCCCTAGATTTGAGCATTTTTTAGATAAATTGATTTTGAGTTCTTGAATTCATGTTTCTTTTAAATGTTCTATTCCTGATTATCAAATTGCTATATTGTTATTGAGATCCTTCATATCATGAATCATAACTCTTCAATTCATAATTCACATTCAAGAGAGAGTTAAGTATAGAGTTCAAGAAAGTCTTTGAGTTCAATTGTGAACCTTTGAGATCAACTATCGATTTGAGCTATGTTTTGAGAAAGTAAGTATGAGAATGAGAAGAGTCGTATACATGATTTCCTTATTGATGCTTTGACCCTTGAGTCGAGTCGTTATGATCATAACTTCTGCATGAACTCCACCAGTTGAGTACCTTTGAGAGGAATAATATATTTAATTCCTCAGTATTGAGTATTGAGTTTCTAATCCCCTTTGAGTTTATATTCCTATTCATGGGACTATAAATGTTACCCATGAACTTTTTAAGTTGAGTACTTTGTGCCTATAATTCTGCATGAACCATATAAGTCGAATTGTCTCAAGATGAGAAGTACCTTTGAGTCCTTGAGTTTAGTTATTCATGCTCCTAATTCTGCATGAACCCTATGAGTTGAGCAATTTTGAAATGAGTAGTATCATTGATGTTCTTGAGTTCTATGTATTGAGTTCTATCTATGTTTATTGCAAACCTTGCATCCAGTCGTTCACACCCATAATTGATCATGAACCATATTTTAAGAAGTCTTTTATAAATGTTTGAACTTTGTTTTAAGACTTAAGCTTTGAAGTTTAGTAAAGAGTAAGAGTAAAATTCATTTCTTCTTTAAAATTACAAATGGAAACTAAGTATTCCCAAGATTGAATGTTTTCACATTTAAGATGCGAGGAAACTGAGATTTCTAAAAGTGTTTTGAGCAAGAAAGGGGACATTTATTACAAGAGAGCTGTTAAGCTATGTTTTGAGTAATTATCTCAAACCAAAGAAAAACATTTGTTTTTACGTTAAAAGATATTGATTTCGTTCTTCAATCCATTCCACCGAGCCGACTATGGTACCCTTTTTGTACGATGCACTCATTCAAGCTCAAGCCAACTTCTATTAGTTCAGTCAAAAGGAACACATGATCTAAGTATTTTGGGAGTAGTATTGATCACCAATATGGGGATGTGAATTCATATTAAATATATCTCCTTAAACTATGTAGCCATCATGGGTAGGAAAGGATCATACTTTTTAGATGATTTCTTAGTGTTTTATAGCATAGACTAAAGGATCCACTTAGTGAGTTAGGTTCTATATACATTCGGAAAGGTATAAAATAATCCTTGGCAGCGTGAGATAAGACCTCGTACCATCACTTAGACTCATAGTGGTGGTTTTGGTTTGAGAATCTCCCATAGAAACTATATTACTTTATTACATAAGTAAAGTTGAGTTTCTTGTTGCATTTTATTTAACGAACTAAGTTGTTTTTATTGTTTTATAAAAGCTTTCCATATATTTCATGTGTATTGTTTCTTTATATAGAGTTGAGTATCAAGATTTGAGTACCAAGATTTGAATGTTGTATTGTTGAGTCGGGTATCTAATCTCAGAGTTGAGTATCTTATCCTTGAAACTGATGAGTCCACAAATTGTACTCATTTAGGGTACATTTTAATAGAAATAGTGTCATCTAATGATTGTTTTATCTCAATATCTGATGAAAACTATCAAGTTTTAGGCATTTGAAGTTTCAAGAAAAACATGGACACTATTACGCGAAAAGGAATAAAAAGGGAGGAATGAATAAAGAAATTGAAAAATGTGCATCGCCAAGTAAACTTGGCGCATCACCGTAAGGACATACTTCGCCCATTGTTCCATCACACTGAGCTCTGAAGGAAGAGGATCAAATCGGTAGAGAAATGAGTAGTCATCGCACCGCCAAACAGTTCCACGAAGCATTACTATACTGCCAAATGGTCCAGGACATGAAGATGCTATGAGAAAGCACAAAAAGGCGATGAACAACAATAGGTGCGATTCACTGAGTCATTCGGCGACCTCAACTAACCACGCCGAAGAATCCATCGCAACACAAAATTTGAAAACTATAAATACTAGGTTTAGTTGTTAATTAGAGGGTCCGGACATTATTCTAGTTTTTTGACATTAAAAATTAGTTTTTCATATTTTCTCTCAAGTTTGAAGAGGGTTTTTGGAAGACTTGAAGAAGGAAGATTTCATCTTGCACAAATTGGAAGTGGGTCTTCTCAAATCTTCCTCTTTTTCTTAAATCAAGACTTATTTTCATATACCCATTTAATTTCAATATCATTTGATTTGTGTCTAAAAAAAACCCATTCTTGGGTGTGATTTAAGAAATGTGGTCTTGCTTGGTGATAGCTTAGATGTAGTTTAATAGTGATTTCATCTAGTGGTTGTGATTTAATCTAATTGATTTGTCGTTTCAAATACAAGTTCACCCATATATTTTCAGCTTACTCGAGAGAGAGGTCATGAAACCAAGACCGCTAGATTTATGGCCTATGGATTAGGTTTACATGATGTTCAGCCCTAGTACGATGTCCTAACACTCAGCTCGAGAGAATGGTTGGGGTAAGGCGTAGGCTAGTCTTCATGCGAAAATAGATGTCCGAGAGGAGCCTATTTAAAACGGGGTAAGTTGCTCGAGAGAATTATTTCCAATTAAATCTAAGACTAGTCACTATTTTAGTGCAAATTTTCTATCAAAATCATGTACCCAATAATCTATATTAACTTGTATTGCGGTCAGATCCCAAGAATTCCCCCTCATACTTGATCTTTCCTTAATTTTACCATTTTTAGTACTTATCACAAACCCCCCATTTGATATTGACTCTTTCATGTCACCCCCTATTTAAATTGATTATGTTTTTTCTTGTAAATCTCTTTAGATACGACTAATTAGAATGGAATTCTAATTAGCTACTTATTCTCGAAACCGCTCACTTGGGACACAACCCCAACCCTCGGTTGGGTTACTATATTATTGAAGATCATAGACACTCAAACCGTAGTTAGTGTTACTGGTCACGATAAGAAACAAAATGGTGCTGCTGTCGGGGAGTGGTTTTACGTGAGAATGTAGTTAAGTAGAGTTTTTGTTCTTGTTAGTTTTAGTCTCACAAATCGTATATGTAGTTTGGTTTTGCTTGTCTCAAGAATAAAATAGGGAAACAAGAATTTACTATCACTATGGGTGTTACACATATCATCCTCTCCTGGAAGTATTGAACCTCAGGGATAATATACTAACGTTCAGACATTAAGTAGAGGAGACAATTCTAGAATTGTTGCTGAATTTCAAAGAAATATTGCAGCCATACCCATCTCATGTGATTTCCAATAAGACGTTGCTAGATTGATTTTATCGTGGCCTCGGACCCAAGAATAGAAGCATAGTTGAGCACCTTTTCGAGGACGGTATGCTCAATAAACCCTACAAAGTCGTCGTAGCACTACTTAACAACATGGTCGAAACCAACAACGAAGCTCAAAAGAAATATGAATGGGACAAATTGGTGGCTCAAGTGGATATTTTGTACAAACGAGTGACGGGATTGGAAGAACAGGACATGGGAAGGGAAAAGAACTTCTCCCTTAGAGAATGCAAGTACGGGAAGAGGCGTGAGGGTGTGCAAAGTGATGATGCCCTTTTACTCGTCCAACTAACACTCGAAGAGCACGACATGAAATTGAATGACAACATTGAAAGGCTAAATGAAGTAACTGCTTCAAAGTTCATGACCATTCAGCTGCAGGATGCTCAGATCACCCATTTGATGGCAGGTCACTACCCTCTGTTCGTCAAAGACTCGCCTAATTACTTTATGGGTGACTCTAAGGATTAAGAGTAGTTATTAACTTACGTCGTGCCGCGACGTTAACTAAGGCACAGTTTGGTAGGTAACCCAAAACCCTTTAAATACTTTTATTGTCTTGATGAAATAATGGTGTGTTGTTTGTGCATGTTAAAGTTAAGGAAATGCTTGAAAAAAGTATAAAGGCGAGTAACTAGCCCAGATGGCGAGCCGCCAACAAGTTTGGCGAAACCGATGTCTTCCGCTGTCAGCCTCAAGATATCTTCAGATAGGATCCTGTAAAACTTGTCGGTCAGAGGAAATTATTGGCGCATTGCCAAAAATGTTGGAGATGTGTATGAAGATCTCCATTGGGATACCCGCATAAAATGAAGATCGTGTTAAATTTGGCGAAAGATCTAAACATTTGGCGCTTCATCGAGTGATAAGGTTGGCTCGACTAATATCGCCGAATGGTCAGAAACTAGATGATCTTTTGCAATAAAAAGGGTTAAAATTTCCCTTTTCATTTACTCTCCTTCACTTTTCCCTATTCACAAACTCACACAAGCACTCTAGCTTTATATTTATTGCATTTTTAGAGTATTTATTTGTAGAACCGTGCTTTGATTGGGATTACATTGCTGCCTAGCATCTCTATAGTATTATTTTAACGGCATCAATGGTTTATAGTTAGAACACTATATCTATTTGTTTGAACCCTGTATCTATTTGATATTTCTTGCTTAATTGGCGAAATCCCTCTCGAGTGTGCTTTACGTTAAATTATTATCGCTACGGGAATGTGAATATGCAATGGGCATTAGTTTAAATGGTGCAGTAGAAGATTAAAATTTCATTATCATTGGTTACGGGGTTGAATAAATAAGACGGGTTGTACATAGGCACATTTAGCCATTTGACGAGTTGGGTCAAGCTCGCTGCCACTCGGCGGTTCGCCTAACGTCACATTTGCTTTTAATTTAGTGCTAAATATGTTGAATTTTCTGTAACATTTGGAGGAATGATAGATGTCGCTGAATGCTCTCTGCGACTCGCCGAATGACTTCTTGATTTTTCTGCACCTTTGTACCTTCTATGCACTATGTCGGCGAATCGCCTAAGTGATTCTACACTCAAAATCCCCCTACTCCTGTTTTAAAATATTTTCTAACTTTTTCTTCAATTATTCACAGAAATTGCTAGACCCAAAGTTGTAGAGAGAAATATTCCACCCAAACATATAGGAGCACGATAGTTTAAATGAGATAAAAGAATGGAAAGAAAAGAAGAAATCAAGTTCCAGCAGGAGGTTTCCAACTGAACCCACTATTAGATCGTGGAAACCAGGCTTATTAATGCAATCCATGACTTTAAAGTAGCTCATGGTATGGATAAGATGGAGGAGGCAAATATAGTTGTTAAAGCCGAAGCGGCAAAAGTCGCGGAGACCCAAAAGCAGGACGACACAAATCCGAGTAGTAGTACCCAGATCCAAATCCATGCACCAGGTAGTGATGCCCCGAAAGAGGGAGCGCGTAGTAAGAGAGAATCCCCTCTTTAACTTCCTCTCTATTTTTCTTTCTTCTCACTTCAATATATTTATAAGTTGCATTTGAGGACAAGTGTTTCTTATTTGTGGTGGGCTGAGTTCCACCTTTGTGTGCCTCTTTTATAGATGTTTTGATTTTATACTTGGGTTGTCTGTTTTAAATTGTGTTTTATACTACTTGTGTGATTTCTTAAACTTCTGGATCTTTTTTATTTTTATTTGAAAAATGATTTGGACACCTCCTTCGTAAAAATTATCAATTTTTTTGCAAATTTTTGTCGACTCTTGTGTTGAAAGTAATTGTTCTCCTACAAATTCAAGTCTCGATTCAGATGAATATTGATGACTCAAATAGTGCTTTCAATTGAAAAATCATGAATATGCGGCTACGACGAGACTAAATGAGTTGCATTCACAATATGTGAACTCTTTCCATCTCCTTGTGATTAGCCAATTGTAAAATTGATACTCTTCTAATGACTGTTGCACACTAGCAAAAGTTTTAAGTCTTGTTTAACTTAAGTATTGATGCCTAATGTGATAAGCTTACTATGAACCATGAATGAATAAACCTAAATTTTTCCCCGTTAGTCGAGTCAATTAAGTAATGTTTTCTCTTGAAATGATCTTAGGTGCTTTTGAAGAGTGTGAGCCAATTCGAAATATACCTCTCTTGTGACCCACCCTGTGAGCGTCTGCACCTATCTTGAACACCCCTTGAACTTTACCTTTCTTTGAAATAAACTTGCTAAAATCTAGACCTTTATTCATCAACTACCTATAATCCTCATGACTTGTGGTTTATTAATAGCCAACCTAAGCCAGTGGTCAAAAGGAAAAGGGAAAGTCAAGAAGTGCAACAAAAGTCTCCCTTCCATGGTATTGCAAAGGAATAGAAACCCTCCAATAAAAAATAGAGTAAAAGAGAAAAAGAAAGAAAAAAAAACAATGAAAAAGAAGGTTTTACAATAAAAGTACAAATGAAATTTTGGTTTACAAGCAATCCATGGACGTGAATAATAGGATGACATAGAAGAACTAGAAGAAAAATTGATAGAAAATGGTGAAGAAAAGTAAGTGTTGTGACCACCACAAATTCATGAGGATCTTTAGTCACTATGCCTTCATGCCCATACCTTTTAACTTATTCCCATTACAATCCTTGAGAAGACCTTTTTGATCTTGAGAAATCAGAACGATTCTTCTCTGGAAAAAAGGGAAAGCCTATAGGTGCAAACATGCATTTTGTTCTTCTTTTTGAGAGTGAGTGTTGTATCTGATTCCAGAATCTTAAATTTATTATACACATGTGTGTAAGAATAGAATTATCAATTGTGTGAGGGAATTTTAATGCTTATGTTTGATCTTGAACTTGCATTTGAAGCAAGTATTGTGAGCTTGAGAATCTTTGATAATGATGTGTCACAACTTGAATCTTTGATTACACAATTGATTCTTGAATAAGTAGTTTAAGTCTGGTTGTGCATGTTCATGATTGAGTCTTGTGTAGCATTGTTTTAGACATCCTATTTGAACTGTTGAACTTGAGTTTTACATGAGGACAAACAAAAGTTTAAGTTGGGGGGGGGGGGGTTGATGAGTCCACAAATTGAACTCCATTAGGAATACTTTTTAATAGAAATATTTTCCTCTAATGCTTGTTTTATCTCAATATCTGATGAAAACTATCAAGTTTTAGGTATTTGAAGTTTCAAAAAAAGCATGGACACTAAGGCGTGAAAAGAAACAAAGGCTGAAAGAACAAAAAAACTGAAGACAAAGCATCACCAAATAAACTTGGCGCATAGTGGAAGGGACATACTTCGCACTTTGTTGGAGCACGCTGAGCCCTGAAGGAAGAGGACCAAATAGGCAGAGAAAAGAGTCATCGGCGCATCGCCAAAAAATTCCGCGAAATAGTACTATATCACCCAATGGTCCAGGATATGAAGATCCAGTGGTCAAGCACAAAAAGGCGATGAACTAGAAGATGGGCGAGTTGCCCAGTCATTCGGCGACCTCGACTGACCTCTCCAAACGATTCATAGCAGCTCAAAATTTGAATACTATAAATACTAGTTTTAGTTGTTAATTAGAGGGCCTGAACATTATTCTAGTTTTTAGACTTTAAAATTTTAGTTTTTCATATTTTCTCTAAAGTTTGAAGAGGGTTTTTTGAAAACTTGAAAATGGAAGGATTTCATCTTCCCCAAATTGGAAGTGGGTCTTCTCAATTCTTCTTCCTTAGCTTACATCAAGAGTCATCTTCTTGTACCCATTTGATTTCAACATCATTGAAGGTATAATTTCTCATATCTTTATGTGTGGCCAAAACCCGCTATTCTTGGGGTATGATTTAGCAAGTATGAGTAATTATTATTGTTGGGTGTTACTTGCTGATTAACTTAGATGTAGTTTAATGGTAATTTCATCTATTGGGTTTGGTTTAATCTAATGGATATGTAGTTGCAAATACAAGTTCACCCATGTGTTTTTGGCTTATGAGAGAGAGAGATAGGTCGCGAAGCCAAGACCACTAGATTGATGGCCTAAGGAGTGGGTCGATATAAGGTTTAACCCTGGAGGGTGAGCCCTATTCCCATATCCTAACACTCGACTCCATAGAGTGAGAGGTTTGAGGCGTAGGTTGGTCTTCATGTGGAAAATGGGTGTTTGAGAGCAATTCATTTGAAAATGGGTAAGTTTCTTGAGGGAGAACTTATTTCCGATTAAAGCTTATCCTAGTTACTATTTTTTCTTCAAATTATCTATCGAAATCATGTACCGAATAATCTATATTAACTTGTATTGCGGTCACATATTAAGAATTCTCCTTCATAGTTGATTTTTCCGTAAGTTTACAATTTTACTACTTGTGACAAACCCCACATTTGATATTTGACACTTTCTTGTCACCCCGTTTTTAAATTTATTATGTTTTTACTCGTAAATCTCTTTAGCTACGACTAATTAGAATAACACTAATTAGAATGTAATTTTAATTAGCTACATATTCTCGAAAATGCTCCCACGGGACACGACCCCAACCCTCGTTTGGGTTACTATATTATCGATGATAGTAGACACTCAAACATAGTTAAGTGTCGTTGGTCACAATAAGAATCAAATATGTATGAGTTGAGTATGTTTGAGTAGATTTGGGTATTTTTTGAGTTAGGTATGTTTGAAAAGAGATAAGGATGTTTCTTTTTTAGCAAGTTCAAGTGTATGTTTATGCTTTAGAGTTCCCCTTACATGCTTGTACATTTTATGTACTGAGTCATTTTGCTTGCATCTTTTGATGATGTAGAAACATGTATTCAGGATGATCAACATGAGCTTCATTGATACATTTGACAGTTAGAGTTAGCTATGGTGAGTCTCCTTGCTTCTAGAGGATTTCATTTACTTTTCAGTTTAGTCAGGATGTCGTGTGTCTTGTCCCAACTTCCATCTTTGTCATTTAGAGGATTCATAGATAGTCAGTATAGTTGAGAAGTTTGTATTATTTATTTTTTTAAATGTTTGAAAGACTTAAGTTGCCTATTTATGGTGAGTTGAATATATTGTTTTTATCAAAGTTTTCTTTTGAAAATCTTGTATTTATGTTTTTCATGAATTTTTATTCTGTTTTAAGATTTGTATGCTTGAGTTAATTTTTCGCTTGTAGTCAACCAAGATAAGTGTTCAGTTGGCGACCAACAATAGTCCTTGGGTTCCGGCCACGTCCAGGGTGTAAGCTCGGGTCGTGACAAACTTGGTGTTAAAGCACAGAGTTCAAGAGCCCTAGGTGTCTATAGAGCTGTGTCAGTAGGATCTTGTTTATGGTTGTGAGGCCCCCACTTCTATAATGAGGGACTACACACATTTAAGAAATGTTTTCCTTCTTTTATACTCTTAATCGTGCAAAAAAAACTATGTCATGGAGATTTTATTCTTACTCGTGCGTTCTCAGATTCATTCGACTACCCATCATAATATAGGTAGTTGAAAATTAAAGTTTGAATATCCTTATGGATGACTAATTCTTAGCAAAAGTCTTGAGAAAGTTATGAGACTCTAGAGGGGGATTGTGAGAATCCCAAGAGTAAGTTAAGTGTTCAGTTTCAGATAATGCACCTATGTTCATATTAATCGTGCGTTTGACAAAAAATTGAGTTATACTTATTTCCCTAACCCTTGTTTCATCTCAGAAAGTTTGTTTAGTTCGTAGGTAGTATTATCACTCGAAAGTGGTAGCATGAGTTATGATATCACGAGCAGTAGTAGTAAGGAGTGCCCCTGAAGTTAAGAGAATAGTATGTAGAAATTTAGTAATATAAGTAAGGGAGATGGTGTTTAGACAAGCCATGTTACTATATTCATGCACCTAGTAAGATATTAATTAAGAGTTCTACCTTATGGGTAGACTAAGAAGTGATGAGTTAAGAAGATTCCTTCATAAGAGGTAGAGCGTGTTTTAGATAGAAAGGAGCGTGTGATGAAGTGTCATTGTGCATGTAATGACCAAGTGTAAGTGTGGAATATAAGAGCAAAAGTATTCATAAAGTTATAGATCTAACTTAGGCTTATGATTTGTTTGAGAGGGTCATAATGTTCAGAAGGTTATAAAACTGATTGAGTAATGAGATGTAGTATAGTAGATTAATCATATTGATATTTAGGTTTAGTAATGAACATTAAGCTTGAATTTGAGATGAGTGTCATGATCAAAAGAATGGCAGCATGAGGGTGATGATGTTAGTCTTGAGTTTTGATCTAGTAGTCTTGACATAAAGTAGGTGAGGATTTGAGATGTTAGTTACAATAAATATGAGTAGTACAAGTGAGAGACCCAAAGATTTAGATAAGGGCAGTGAAGTGTGGCTAACTCACAAGATCAATAAGATCATTAAGAGGTGTACTAAGAGGGTGCGTAATCAAAAAAGGGTAAGAGGAACACCTTAGAAAGAGTTCTTGGTACCTGCTTATGGAGAGTTCGCTAGTCATGAGATAAGATTCTCCCGAGTGTTAGAGTAAAAGAGGATGTCGACCAGTAGAGATAATGGAATAGGTCCATAGATTTAAAGTGTCAACGTTAAACCAAATGGGTAGATGACGAGATTAGAAATCAAGTCAAATTTTTAAGAGTAAAATACTAATGAGTTCCAAAGAGTATGGGAGATATCCTTTCGGAGGTCCACGTAGTAATGAAGTGGCGTTAGAAAGAGGAGGTTGATGTTCTTATTGTGTTAGTGATGGTATGATAATTCCATCTAAGGTAATTAATAGGGACGAAGTAGAGAATTACGTTTTAAAATGAGAAATAGTTAAATGAGAGCCCTTAGTTGGATCCAAAAGAGTTGGTTAGTAGGAGTTCATGGAGTTCTTAGAGAACTAAGCTTTAATGGGGTGGTAAAGAGTAATAGTTTAGGGATTAGATTCCTTATAGAGAGGAATAGAAACCGAACCTAAGGATTTATTTTAAGCTTGAGTAGTAAGAGCATGCTATTATACATAGACCTTAGTAAGAGTAACCCCGTTTCATACCCATTTCAGTCGTCATTCGAGGATGAATGATCCCAAGGGGAAGATATTGTAACACCCCAAAAAAATAATGTTCGAACTAAGACTCGAACCGTTCATCGTAGTGACTGAGATTTTTACCATGAAAATTAAAAAGTTTTTTATGTTTTAGGGTCACTACATGTAGCACCTTGAGTTCTTAAAGAACTAAATTGGAAATAACAAAAATATGAAATTTGGAGAGTTAAGCTAAGTATGAGTTTTTGATCAAATTCAAATGACCATAAATCCTAGCACATAATGAGTTAGGTGTGCTACAAGATTTTTTAGGAAATATCTTTGAATTATCTTTCGAACTACACCAAGTTTTCTAAGATTCAAGTTTGGATGAGTGAGATATGACCTTTTGAAGTTAGGTTGTCCGGTTAAGGAATGTAAGCCAAAAATAATGAGGGGTACTTTGGTCTTTTTCTTACCCTATTAGATTTAATTCCTTTTTAGTAATACATTAGGGATCTAATCCTATTGTTTCATTTTTATAATTCTAATATACGTCTAGGGATTTAGTTCAGAGTTCAAGAAAAGAGAAGAAGAGAATAGAGGAGAAAAGAAAAAAGGATCAAAGCGTTCGTCGAGAGTCTTGCGTTTTGTTGGAGATTGTCACCATGGATTTAATCCCTAAGAGGTATGTAAGCTTCCATAGTGTTGGGTTTTTTCTATCCACGCGTCAAACATGTTATTTTGCAACGTAATTTCGTTCTTGAAATTTAAGAATTTAAGTTCTTGAAGAGTTCTTGATAAGTGTTCTTGAAGTTTCCATATGGATTAAGTTTGATGTATGATTCTACTTGGCTAAACTTTAAACGACCATATCGCTTAGATTATTAAGAGTTGCGTGAGTCATACCATATTCCAACACCACCAATTTCGTATCAATCCAATTTTTGAGTAAAAAGTTATGACTATTTTAGTAACTTGTGTAGTGTAGTTACAAATTAGTCCACGGGAAATATTTAAAATAGTTTTTTTGGTCTTTTTACCTCCAAAAAAATCATAAACTAATTTCTTGACAAATAAAAGGCTTAAAAGAATCAGATTTTCATGTTCCCTAATGAAAATTATAATTCATAGCCATAGATATTTCAAGAAAGTGATTCAAGAATCTCAAAAAAGATTTTCTTGATTGTTAACCTTGAAGCTAGGGTTTTAAGGCTTCTATTCAAGCTCTTTTTCAAGGTTCTTCAAGATTCTTAAAGATTCATCAAGATTCTTCATGAATCTAGTTCTTCTATACATATAAACCTATCATAGTGTTGGAATAGTTCGTCCTCGCTCCTTACATCTACTTTCATATCATCAAATGAGTAATCTAGGATACTTTTCCTTGATTTGAGTATTCTTGAGATAGGTTGATTTTGAGTTCTTGAATTCATAATTCTTTAAAAGTTCTATTTCTAATTATCAAATTGCTATATTGTTATTGAGATCCTTCATATTATAAATCATAACTCTTGAATTCATAATTCACATGCAACAGAGAGTCAGGTATAGAGATCAACAAAGTCTTTGAGTTCAATTGTGAATTCTTGGAGATCAACTATCACTTTGAGCTATGTTTTGAGGAAGTAAGTATGAGAATGAGAAGAGTTGTATACATGATTACCTTATTTATGTTTTGACCTTTGAGTCGAATGGTTCATGCTCATAACTTCCACATGAACTCCATCATTTGAGTACCTTTGAGAGGAGTAGTATCTTCAAGTTCTAAGTCTTGAGTATTGAGTTCCTAATCCCCTTTGATTTTATCTTCCTAGTCATGGAACTATTACATGTTACCCATGAATTGAGTTGAGTAGTTCGTGCCACAATTTTGGATGAACAATATAAGTCGAACAGTCTCGAGATGAGATGTACCTTTGAGTCCTTGAGTTGAGTAGTTCATGCACATAATTTTGCATGAACCCTCCGAGTTGAGCATTCTTGAAATGAGTAGTATCATTGAAGTTCTGGAGCTCTAAGTATTGAGTTATATCTTTAATTATCGCAAACCTTGCATTGTGTCATTTTACGTCCATAATTCGGCATGAACAATATTTTAAGAAGTCTTTTACAAATGTTTTAACTTTGTTTTAAAACTTAAGCTTTGAATTTTAGTAAAGAGTAAGAGTAGAGTTCATTTTTATAAAAATGATAATATGGTAACTAAGTATTCCCAAGAGTAAATGTTTTCACACTTGAGATGCGAGGAAACTGATATTTCTAAAAGAGTTTTTAGCAAGAAAGGGTATAAATTCACATGTTGGATTTGAAAAAAAATGGAAAATATCATATGAATTAAGACATAAAAAGTATTTCATACCATTTTTATATGTTTTTTAAATCTCATATTCATCAGGTAGTCATTTGGAAAATATTTGAAGAAAATGTTATAATTTTGTGAGTGAAGAGATTATTATTTTCCTTGAATAGTCATCAAAATAATATTTAACTTCAAATTCTCTAAATCAAACTAATGGATCAATTATTAAATAAAAATATTGGTTTGTAAATGATACTAGCGCTTACATGATAGAAATAATTATGGGTATAAAATGTTGATTTGATTGGGCAGAGGAATTGAAGAAGTTATTAATAGAAGAAATAGGGTTACAACCTGGAGAACAAATATTAATATGGAGGGGATAAGAAAGAGAATGGAGAATATATAGACATGTGTGGAGTGAAAGATAGATCAAAAGTAATCTTAATAGAAGATCCAGAAAGCAGGAGAAAAGATTCATACAAATGAGAAAGAATGCCAAAATCCAAGCCACATATCGCTTCATAACGACATTTCCATCCACATTGATAAACATGCTCAACAGGTACCTACCATAATATTTAAATTGTTGTTTAATCATCAAAAATCCAACCAAGACATACATGTGTGCTTTGTTTATATATATGTGCAATTGAAATGTCAACTGGAAATGGGAAGAAAGTAGCAGAATTACAGATAACCACTTTGATTGGGATGTTAATGAGACAAACTGTCAAGTTGGATAACATCTCTTCTATTGAAGGAGATGCATGTTCCCAAAAGAATCTGCATGTATTTTTTCTCGTAAGTATTATTTTTGTTGAAAAAAACTTAAATGTACCAATATGATCTCATGCAGTTTATGGGACATATAAACTTCAAATCTTTCTAATAGTATAAAAACCAAAATTATTATAGGATGTCCTAGATCAACAATCTACTATACTCAATCCTAAAAATATAACATCCCACTTCTTTTACTATACAGAACTATAAGTTGTTGGATTATCCAACAAATGGTTTTCTAAGCAGAAGTAAGAGTTTTACGTGTGCGTACATGAGAAACTAGCTAGTACATGTTAAATTATGCACCTTATAGAACATAAGTGATTCCCGATTCAAATCGATAATTCCTCATTTTAATCTATTTTTATGTTTTAAAACTATTTTAGATTTAGGTTTAGGAAAATACAAATGAGGGAGCCAAGGTTTGAATTGGGTAAATTCATACACTTTGTGCACAATATTAGCTACTAAGCTTCTTTCTCCCAATTTTGTTAAAATTTAAATATTAGCATAGAAAGTATATTCTTATTCATATACTTGTGTTTTTGTCATAGTCACCTATTCAAAATTATGAAGAACAAGGCAACAAAAGAAAATATGAAATGAGGAGCAGTCTAACTAGTAGACTTAAGAGTAGGAAAAGAATGATATATTTCTTGAGGTGAGTGAGAGTTTTGGATTGAGTAATTGGTAGAGACCTAAGATTGGTTATAGAAATAGGAGGCATATAATTAGGCATGCGACCTTAGCTTCTTTTTATCATCATGATTATGTTCTAAATATGTATCTTCATATACAATGAAGTGATTGAAAGGAAAAAAAACATAACGAATGGAAAGAAAAGGCAAAGAAATATTAGTGCATGTAAAAATAATGTTTTCATCAAATGTGACATCTTTGAAAACATCTATCTTTTCGATGTCCAGACTTATGACTTTTAAACCTTTTGGTCTAAGGGGTTATCCAACAAAGACGTGGTGTCTATGGAATAAACGTCTGCAGATTTTTAGATAATATAATTAAGTTTCTTTCCATACAATATTGTAAAAGCACATTTATTTTGGAGGTAGGATGTTTAAAGTCTATTGATAATGTGTAAGTGTCAATATACATTCCCTCAATCACTTTTCTGACATTTTTCATTGGAATAGTAGTGTTAAAGTTCTTTTTATTCTAACAAATATTGTTTTCATGAATTATTCTTCTATGTGTGCTTTAGGCTTGAAAGGAGTTGTTGAATTTTGTATTGACAAATTCCACAATATAGTCTGGTCTTTTTACTTAATACTAGCTTCAAATTTGTTTTCAACTAGGCTTGTGAATGCCTTAGTCACTAATAGAGAATTTTTCTCTTACTAGATAACTACGAGTACAAGTGGATCTACCATAGTCATCCAACATTGTTAAAACATACTTGTAGTTGTCATGTGTGGGTGCATGATAAGTACCCCATATATCAATATGTAGTACTTCAGAGGTTTGTTTGGTGAACTTGTTCTCAGAGTTATCTAATCATGGGAAAAATAAAGCATATGAAAGGTAATTTGGGGAAAAGAATACATTTATAGGGGTAATATTCTTTATTTTTTTCATAGGAGCATGTCCTTATATATTGTGACACCATAATTGAACAAAATTCCCATAAGACACAAGAATTCATAACATCTTTATTTATAGAAGACACATTAAGAGAAAGTAATTTGTATTGAGAGTAGAAACAACAAAACTACTACGGTGCGCACAGTCAGTAGAATAAGAGTGTGAAACAGACTTCGTAAAATAAGAATATATGTTAGGTCTGCAAATGTCAATCATTATGAGCACAAAAGATATCATTCATCCTTTACTTTACAATATCTAGAGGTCTGCAAATGTCAATCATTATCAATAAAGGATATTATACTTTTGTTATTTATGGTAAGACAATGTACTGAAATCAAATTGTACTTGAAGGAAGGTATAATATGAACTATCTACAAGATAATTTCAGAAATCGGAGCCTCATTTCCAATCATTGGCAAATTTACTTTGTATCCATCCATTAAGGAGAGTAACAAGTGTGAGATATAGTAGATGGATTATGTTGGACTTATTTGGTCTATGAAAAGTCATGTGAGTAAAGAGTACTCCTACATCTATTATCCATGTGTTAGTTTTTTATCTCAAACATTTTTATGAAATACAACTTAAGTTAATTAAGGTAATTTTACTTGAGCAGACCACGATATTTACAAAGTTCGCAGCTCCAATGGTGATATTGTCGTTTGAGGCCTATCGTCCATTACCAACAAGAAAATTTTATATAACAGATTGATCAAGTTGAACTAATGGAGAGAAAACTTATGCGTTAGTATACTTCACCTATTAGTAGTGTATACCTCATTTAATTTCATCATAAGCTGAATTAACCTCCTGTCATGTTCTGCTAATTGCTTCATGCATCTCTTACTTGTCTCCACATGTACAATGAATAACTACACTCTGTTTTTACAAATATTTAGATTATTCAATTATTTTAATACAATTTTTTCATTCTCGTGTAGCAACTGGTAATAGTCCTTAATGTATGCAAAATGAGTATCATTTGATCCTAAACCCTAAATTTAAATTTTCTATGTTAAAAACTAACGTCTCATTCCTAACTCATTTCTCTGTTCTCCTTGGTTGCTCTACATTCCTGTTGCTTCTCTCTAAAATTGCATCATCTTCTTAAAATAGATTTTATAAAACTCATCTTTTGTCAACGCCTCATCTTCTTTTAGAAAAATTCAATAATCATTATGATTTGAGAAGCTTATTCAATTTTTCATTAATGGTATGAATGACTTTATTTTTACATACTTAGACTGAATCAAAAAAAAAATCAAATTATTAATATAATGATATAAGAAGTAGCATATCCACGCTTTTGAATTACATAGACACAAAAAATTCTCCATTATTTATTATTGTTTAGTTTATAAACTCTTTTGAATGTCTCAAATGATTTTTGGATTGGATGAGCTAATTGGTTAATTCAATGAAACATGAAAAGTTAAATCAATAGGTTAGTTTTTTTTTTTTCCCTTTCACTAAATTCAATAAATTTTTCAGTTGATCCAAAAGCTAGAAATAACTTGATAGAAAGAAGAAGAAAAAATATTATTTTAGGCTGCAGAAGTTATGGGTGAGTTTGAATAAGAAATATATGGGTGGATTAGTATCCTATATTGAGGAAGAACAAGTACGGAAGAACCAGAGAAGGGACACCTTTGGAGGAGACATTAGTTTTTAACCGTGAAAAATTAAATTTAGGATTTTAGACCAAAATAATACCCATTTTATTTACATTGAGGACTAGTTTTTTTAATCAAGTAATATATATTAAGGACCAACATAAATCAACCTATACATGAAGGACCATTTTGATCATTTCCTCCTCTGTATCATATTCAAAGTTTATACTTTTCATGTTACCCAAAGTTTTCTCTAAACCTATGTATTCTATAATTTTTCTTTATGATGATAGAGATTATGATAAGTAATGACTTAATTTGTGCCGGGTAAAAGAGGCGAAAGTGTGTGGAAACCCTGAATTTGCTCTAACTTGCCAATGCTAAAGTAATGCCATTTACAATAACCACCAAGTGGGAAACTTTTGATCCATCCCCTACTACCAAAAGTTGGGAATTATTTGATTGATTTTTTTTTATCTTTTACTCCTCCACTTTTTAAAAAAAATGTATTTTACTAAAGAGATTTAACATTTGTTTAACTTGTACCAGTAGTTCTTTCTATTTTGTAACCAAGCTAGGTGTTTGTCTGGAGGTCACTTCTAAATACAAATCAACTCAATTTAATCGAAAATCAAGATTTATGTATCCTTTGATTTATATACCTTAGTGTCTTCCGAGTTTAAGAGTAGACAAGAGATTTATCTCTATGATGGTCAGCCATGAAATACTAAAACAAGAATACAAAAGTAATTTAAGCGATAGACCAATAAGAAATTAAAAACAATTGATGTTCAATAATTATCTGTAGCTACAGGCCCAAAAAATGGGTCTTTAGCTACTAATGTCTAAGAAAAGAAGAAAGAAAAGAATCTAAAAAGTATTGACAACTTTTCCTTTCCAAGTACCCCTCTCCTAATAATTATTCCTATGGACTATTTGTAGTTGTAGAAAACCTTGAATAAATTAATAGAGTCCAAAGCAAATTAGAAAAAACAAAACCTAAAAAAATTCTGCATGAACAGTTGGTAACCCCCTTCTTTATATGATTCCACGTGGAGAGCTCCAATTCCAATTTTACTTTGACCAACATATATATTATTTTTATAAAACTTAATTTATTAAGCTGTCTGCTTGATTTCTTTCTTCAACTTTCCATCTTTAATTCGTTTTAGATCTAAACTTCTTCATCTTTACATCAATTTATCAAATAAAATATACTATTTAGCACAGTCCATAAATTACTTCTCAAAAAGGAAAAATATAACTAATAAATGTGAGGAAAATAAGAATAAGAATATATATTTTTGGCCTCACATCAACACCCCACACTTAAACTTTTGATCTTTCTCAAGCGAACATTAAAACTCATCTCAAATAAATTATACTATGAATGTCATCACTTTGGTTGACACAAAAAATTAGGCTATATCAAATTTCAAAACGTCGAGTACAATTCGTATTCATCATGCAAGAGATCCAATTAAACAACAAACTTTTAAAGTCTTAACCTCAAGGAAGGACATTGACTCATCAAATTCAAGATTGATCACCTACACTCATCAAAGAAAGTTAATAAAATCACATATCTATCATAAAACAAGTGCCCTCACAAAGAAGAAATGGTCCACACACTCAATTATTAGATTTAATATAAATTAAGGATTTCACATAAAGAACAACTCTCACACACAAAGAAAATTTACATGTATGCACAAAAAAAATATATGTTAGCCCATTATGTACATCTTCACTAATTAAATATTCTTAAATAGAATGAAATAGGACTTTAACGAGTTGTAATGTAGGCTAAGGGACGGGTAGAAAAACTATATAATAGTGACTTACACTTCTCTTAGCACTTAGAAATTTTAGACTTTGTCACTCATTATTTTCTTCTCTTTATTTTCACTCTTCTCTTCAACAATTATTTCACAAGTAATTCTCATCATCTCAAGAATGCTTCAATCATTTATTTTTTCTCTTGTTTTTTCGAAGGATTTTTTTCCATGTCACATTCTTCTTCTCTTCTCCTTTTTTTCATCACATTCTTTCAAAAAGGGATTTTTAAGCACTTTGTAGCTATCATTGATTACCTTTTCGTTCAACAATTCCTTTGTCTTTAGAATTAATAATTATAATAAGTCTATGCTATAATGCTCAAGGAAGCAAGGTGCAAAAAATAGGGATTTAACAAAACAGTAAGGGCAAAATATGGCTACCAACAAAAGGCTATAGATTCAAAATATCTAACTAGTTCTAGACTAAGATACAAAACATGAAATAAATAAAATCTCACCACACATGACTCAAATATCAATCAAGATGGATCAATTCCACTTTAAAGACAAACAAGGATCATAACAAACTACAAAATTAAATAAGCTATATACAAAGTCACAACCATGAGATTAGGTGTTAAAGAGTCAACAAATTTTTGTGTCAATCAAGTATTCACAAGAAAGTACCACTCAAAATTAGGGCTAAATAATAAGTATCACACCACTCAAAAAGGTCTTCTCTTTTATTTGAAGTACTTAAAAGAATTTTTTTGTTACAAAATTAAATATACTTAGTTCAAAGGGACTATCCTAAGGAAAAGAATTGAAGAAATCCAATGAATCGATCCTCAAAAATTAAAAGAGTCAATAAATTAGTATAAACTAGGAATTTATTCCTCCATAATGAGATTATATTATTATGGGCTGATTTAGTATATGGCTAATGCTAAGTGTTAATTTAAATTCTATTTAGAAGTGATTTCAATAATTAATTATGGTTTAATTTAAGAATTGTAGTTGCAAATGTAGTTCTATCCTTGTGTTTTTAGCTTGCTCGAGCGAGAAGTTTTAAAACTCAACTTATTGATTGATGGTCTGTGGGTATTGGGTTGACCTGGGTTCATCTTGAGAGGTTGAATCTTGAACCCAATCTCACACATTTAGCTCGGGAGAGTGAATGGACTAAGGTGTGGGTTGTACTTATTTTGCATGCTTGTTGATGTTCGAGAGAAATCAAATTTATTTGGGGTAAATGTTTGAGAGGAAGTTTATCTCCTCTATAATCTATCTTACTCAGTAATATTTAGCTATTTTATAATAGTTGCAATCACCCAATTGCCTATATTAGCGTATCATAATCACATCCCAAGAATCCCATGTCTTTGTTGTTATTTCTTATTGTTTTCCCCTATTTGTAGTTGATAATTCAAACGAAAAAACCCCCATTTGACATTAGTGTCACTCCCTTATTTGAATGATGTTCTTATTCGATAATTTTTACTCCTATGACTGATTTGACCATGTCAATACTTCCCTATTTAATGTTATACATGTACCGCTTTATGTGGGATTCAACCCCAACTAATATAGTTGGGTTATATTCTAATATTCTAACTAACGACCGTTGACGCTTAGAATTAGATGAAGTGTCTTTGAAAATTTTTTAATCAAAAGGGTGCCGTTGTTGGGGAGTGGTGTTGTTTAAGATACTTTTGGTGAAGTTGAATTTTCTTCCTTTTAGTTATAAATGAATTTACTTAAATTTAAATTTAGAATTTGTCTTGTTGTTTTGAAACACATAAAATGAGCATGTCTTGTAGCAAACGTAACCAAGTGGACCGTAACAAAGTGGACAACCCTCCTGAAGAATGATGACTGTTAGGGATCACATCCAGAATTTCAGGCAATTAGAGGGTGAGTCAATCTATGAGTTGTAGCTGAGGTTTTAGATACTGTTGATGCATATCCCATATCATGAAATCCCAGATAAGATGCTAATGAAATGTTTCTAGAGAGGTCTTTGTCCCGAAAATAGGGGAGTAGTTGACCAAATTTCTCCTGGTGGTCTAATACGACAACCATATGCAGTAGTAGCTCAACTACTAGATTGCCGATTAAGACCAACAAAGAGGCTGAGGTGGACAAAAATTTGGCCACACTATTGATGCAACTGCATACCCTGGAAAAAAGATCATGGAATTGGAAGTACTGTACAAAAAGAAAGATAGGTACATTTCCCCTCATGAGCGTAGAAAGCACAAGGAGTATGAGGGTGGGCAGATAGAACAAGTGCTCTTGCTTATTCATCACAAAGTGGAAGAACATGACATACTGTTGAAATAGATAATGGAGAATGTCTCCATGCTAAATTAGATGGTTGCCTCTCATTCCATATCAATTCAATTACTAAAGATACAAATAGGTCAGAGTTGTCTTCTCTCTACCCCAAGCAAAGAAGGCGACAACCACGTGACACTATGGCAAACCCTAGGAATAATGGAATAAAGCTTGAGTAAGGACTTGCATCATGCTACGATTTTAACTAAAGAAAATCCTTTGGAGGCAACCCAAGTCTTTATAGCTTTGTGTGTTTAATTTTAGAATAACTTGTGTTGATTGTTCAGGTGAAAAGTGGAATGTGTGAAAAATATGTAGGTTGGTGAGCTAAGAATACAGTTGGTGACTCGCCAAAAATGTCAGCGATCCCAACTTGAACTGCCGTTGGGGATCAAATTAGTCAAAATATGGAGTCTCTAAAACTCGGCGGGCCGTTTAACAAATCGGCGAAACACCTAACAGGCCAGCAAGACTGACGTTGTCTGCCGTTAGGACCCCCAAATTAATTGGAGTTCTTTTAAAACTCGGCAAGGTAAGTTATCAATCGGCAACATGCCGAGTGGGTCGGCGAATCTGGCTTATATTGCCGAAACGGCACTAACTGAATGGTTCTATAAGTCCAAAGGTTTAATCTTTCAAACTCCTTGACATTCCCTCACTTTTTAACTTCTTAGAACCTCACACACGCCCAATATTTCCTATATTCTAGCATTTTCTTACTTTTTATTCGTTGATCTTATGTTTTGAGTTTGCCTAGATTTACAAAGTCATATATTTAGCATTAAAGGCTAGTTTTCCAAACGCCACACTCATTAGAGATTAAACTCAAATTCTTTGTTATAATTTGTGTTGATGTATGTTGGGCCTCTCTGAAATCATGAGTGTGTGCTTGTATGCCTATTTTAGATTTGTTTTTGTGTCTATATTGTTTATTTCTTGATTTTCGTGCTTTAAATTTTATCATAAATTGTTGGGTTGTGATATTTTGTTGTGGGGTCTAGTCGGGTGAAGTTTAAGTATCCCCATATTGTGCTAATTGACTGCTTTTCCCAATGATGAAATTTTTGACATCATTCTAAAGAGCTAAAATCATCAAATGGCCTATTTTGGCCAAACCGAGCGATGTCTGAGTACCCCGGTGGAATGGGTCGTATGAGTTTAGGCTTAATTGAGATAGTTATAGATTTATTTTGGTTTCGAGGGATGCGAGGTTTATTTTGGATGTTGGTATTGAAAATAGGCATGTTGGGTAGTTTGGCGAGCTGGGTTGAGCTCGCCGAACAACACGGAGGTTTGTCGAATCCCCCTGATCACCTTTAATTTCAAGGGTTTTATAATTTTGGTTTTTGTAACATTCGGTGAGAATCTTGAGTACGCTAAGTGCACTCGAAAAATCACCAAATGTCTTCTTTGATCGCCTTTTCCGTGCCCCAACCCCTTAAATATAATATAACTTTAAGCGGTCTTAACTGTGCTCGTCGAATGATTTCGACGATTCGATATTAAATCATCGCAGATAGGCCATACTATAGTTTTTGAACTGATACTTTCGGTGAGCCTGATCTAGCTCGCCAAAGTGATTTAGCGACGCGCCGATGGTTCAACGAGTCTTTCTGCAACTTATTTTTCTACACTTTTCTTAATATTTTTCTAGCATTCTATGATATATTTGTAGATATGACTAGAACAAACATAGACATGTCACCCTGCAAAAGATAACGAGGCATAGTTATCAACGAAGGGGCAACTACCCCTTCCGCAAAGGGAAAGAAGGAATCTCCAAAAGGAGTAAAAGTAAAGGGAAACAAGCACATATTGTGTTCTAGAGCACAACTACAGAAGCGAGGGAGAACCCTCTGACTCCCAAATTGCATTTTCTGAGTCGGAGAATGACAAACCTATGCAGTCCCAACAAGAGGAAATTCGTTCTAGGTCTCGCAAAGAGTTTTCTAGAGTTCAAGAGGACACTCTTCATTCTGCGGATGCAGTGGCACTAGTTCAAGGTCCTCTTCTACTTCTACTCAATAGACTTGAAGCTGAGGGATTGAGGACAATTCGTGAGGAGAATTTTCTCTCAAAATAGGGTTTAGAGGGAAAATACCCTCTATTATTGGACACACTCCGGTGGCACATAATTGATATCTTCACTAGGACCTGAGGCCTATATATCCCCGCTTGGGTACGTGAGTTCTATTTTGCTTAAGACGATCAAGTACCTCATGCGAATAAGAAGGCTAGTGCTTTTAAGACAGTGAGGTCTGTAGTGGTCCGGGGTAAAAAATTGGGGTGGAATAACGACTACGTAAATGTTGTTCTTGATAAAGCCACCATATTCAAGAACGACTATGAGGGTTTAGAGACTACTCAATCCCTAGATAAACTACGGGGTTGGCTTGCCCTCCTCCATTTATGATACCACACCGAGATCGATTTAGATGGGATCCCATATAGAGAAGAAAGATTTGAATGCACAATACTGGTTTGGATTCTTCAACAACTCAGTTATTCCTTCACAGAATGAATCTATCCTCTGCCATGCAAAGGAAACCTTGGGACTTATGATCGAGCTAAAGATGGCCAAGAGGTCCAAGCAGTTTCATACATCCCTTAATGTACCAGTCCTAATCACAAAGTTATTCCTGCGTGCACAAGTTCCTCATGACGAGAAGCGATACATCGAGGTCATCCCTAGACCCTTCACAGACATTCGGCGTATAGAGGCTGAGTACACTCGGGAGAAGGAAGAAAGGAGGAGAGAAACTTTGGTAGCCACATCACTATAGGTTGATGTTGAGACGATACTTGCAGAGGCATATTTGCCTACTCCGACCTCCGAGCCTTCAGGTAAACTACTTCTAATTCCTCCCAGGCTTCTGACGTGTCTACTACTTTCCACCCTACTAGGATTACTCAGGCAATGATCCTGAAAATGGGGCACTTAGCCTATTCTGCTGATGTACGACATACCCAGTCGGAGGTTGCGGTGCCCTGGATGATTGAGAGGTCCATGCAATATTCTTTGACACCCTTCCGGACATCAATTGATGATCTCATGGAGAGAAACAAATATTTTGAGTTGACAAGGGCTTACTTCAGAGAGACGACTATTAAAGCAGACATTGAAGATTTGAGGAAGGGTGTTGACTATATAAGTGTACGGACTTCACTTCTTTATTTGAGGCAGCTGAGACTTAGGGTGTTTCGGGCAGTTCTGAGGTGCCTCAAACTATCACTGGAGATGTGGCAGTTGATGCATCAGTGGTGGAGATTGATGAGGAAAAGCTTTTTGAGAGAGATGCCGTCGTGTATGAGGATCTGGCTGACCTGGACGATGCGATGTGCGAGAGCGCTTGACAGACTGTTTGAGAGACACCACTATGGTTGGGTCTAGTTGAGACACTACTAAGGTTACATCGGGCACTAATTCCTCGACAGATGGAGTGACTATGTAGACACGCTCTTCATTACCTCTCTCTCTAAAATTTTAATTGAATTTTGGATACTTTTTTTGTTTCATTTGAGGGTAACCTTTTTTTATTTGGGGTGGGGTGAGGTATTTCTATACCAACCTCTGCAACTATTATGTATATATATTATTGGGTATTTGTAATGGAAATTATGTTTTGACACTATTTTGTTGGTGCTTGAGATTATGACTCCTTATTTAAATTCAAACGGTTTTTACCATTCTAAAAAATATTTTCCACCTCTAGTTTTTTTTATTGTGGCTGCTCTTGTGAAAATATGAGTATTGATTATTATCAATACTGATGACTTTAATAGTGCTCTTAATCAAACAAAAATGAATGTGCGTTTACGATGAGGCCAAATGAAGTTGCATAGACAATATGTAGACTTTTTACATCTTGTTATCATTGTTCGGTTATCGAATGGAGTCTCTTTTGATGAAAATTGCAAACTAGCAAAAGTGTGGAGTCTTTTTTATATTGGTGTCAATGCCTTGTCTGGTGAGTTTTCGTGAACTTTGTGTGATAAAACCAGGGATTTTCCCTATTGGTCCAGTTGACTTAGTGATGCAAACTCTTAAAATGATCTTAGGCAATAATTTTAAAGAGTGAAACAATTTGAAAATATATCTCTTTTCTTGCCAACCTTGTGAGTGTGTGAACTTTGCTTGAACCCTTTTTGGATCCATATCCTTTTCTTGGAAGAAACTTAATCTCCTAAACGAGGTGTGTCAATATCCCTTTGAAGATTTCTTGTACTAAAAAAAATAAGAGAAAATGCAGAATGAGTACATAACACAGTGAACTGGTCGGATCACGCGGCTATCCCACTAGAGAAACATAAGTAAGATAAAACAATATTACAATCACATGCATAATATATACACATCTAACATAATATTAACATGATCATCAATATATAATTATCACACATCATTGGTTTTCTCACGGAACCCAAACCCAAAGAGTTAGCTTGCTGGAACGTGGCAACACAATCCCATAGTTGTGGTGGAATGTGGCAACTCGATCCAATAATTGTGCTAGAACGTTGCAACCCGATCCAAATTAAGTTGTCGGAACATGGCAATCTGATCCCAAATTCATACACCATAATCACAATCACAAGTACATCATCTGGATCATACATTTAAGACATGATTTCATGGCACTAATAATTCATCTATATCATTTACAACAAGTGTGATCGATATAGCAAAATTCATACGTATATAAGTATCATACTTGAGCAAGAACAGACAAACATCACACAATAATAGAATCACAACCATCATCTATCTCAAAACAAGTTTCAATCCCTAAGAACTTGATTCTTCAATTTATGGATTCATTCCGCTTGTTCTTGGTCTAGAAATAATAAATAATATACGGGAATCAATAAACAATCCTGAATTAGCTGAAGTACTAACAATTCTGACAAAACCTAGATCAGCCCACCATCCCAAATCTTTAAATTGGGGGTTTTTTCACCATAGATTCAAGATCAAAACCCTCCCCCATCATTATTGACCCATTCTATTACATCCTACGAATCAAAAAATGGATTTGGGGAGTGAAAAGCTTACCTTTAGCTCAAGAATTGTGGAAAATGAGTTAGAATCGCCTGGGGGTCGTACTTAGTTCTAAAAGTCAAAAAGTGTCAAATAAGGTTGTTTAGTGGTATTATTAATGACTCAATTCGTGCCTGTCCCACTACAACGATATTCATCCCGCTATAGCGTCACAACCACAGTGGTCTTAAGTCCCGCTGTAGAAGCAATTTCAAAACACTGAGCTCTCCTCTTTCGTTTACTATTTTAAGTCCCGTCTCTTCTACCATAGCGGTCACTATGCACTAATCGCGGCCCCGCCTCAGTGGTCATTATACTTTTACAACATCCCAAAGCGAGACACAAGACTCCTCAGAAGAATTTCAATTTTCCCTTTTTACTAGACACTATTAACCCACTATGCTTAGAAAATAAGAAAATATCTTCCACGCTAAAACCAATTAATGGAGATCCACTCACTCAAATTCAATTTCGTAACATTGTACGCATTTGTTAACGAGTTATCTAACTATCCATGCAATTAAGAATATAAACTAATAACTAAAGTGCTACAAGATTTACCTACACCTTAACTACTGCGATTTTGTCCAAATCTGGACAATGTTGGAAAAATTCAAATACTATAAGATGTTTTTCTGGCCTAGTTTTCCCCTCATTGGTATTTCTGTAACAACAGAACCCGGACGTTACTATAGATAAAAATTTACCCATCACTCGTCCCCGAGTGACAAAACTAAGGAAACATAGGCTAAAGCATGAACGAAATAGTATCTGATTTGACAAACAATTAGGAATACTTGTCCTGCATATCTCTCACGGTTTCACAAGTAGCTTCCTCCACTGGACGCTTCTTCCAATGAACTTAGAAGGACATAATCTTTTTGGTCCTCAACATACGCACATCATGATAGAGAATAACAATTGGTTCTTGCTCATATTTAAGGTCTTTGTCCAACAAAATTGAGTCCCACTTAATGATATGATCTCCATCACTATGATATCTCTTCAACCTAGACATATGAACATCATATAGAATAGGGGGTAGAGCCAATCCATATGAAACCGACCCTACACATTCAACAACCTCAAAGGAACCATTATATCGCGGACTTAACTTTTCCTTATTACAAAATCTCATCACCTCTTTCGTGGGTGATACCTTAAGAAGGACGTTCTCTCTAGTACGAAATTACATGTCTCTTACCTTATGGTCCGCATACTTCTTTTGTCTACTCTAAGATTCTAAAAACTTTGCTTGAATGCTCCTCACTTTATCTTGAGCATCCTTCACTAAGTCAATCCCTAAAGGTTTTAAATCTCCAACCTCAAACCATCCTATAGGGGATCTACACCCCCTCCCTTATAGGACTTCAAATGGTGCCATATCAATGATGGAATGATAACTATTGTTATAAGAGAAATCAAACAAACATATGAGTTTATCCCATTGTCCTCCAAAATCAATCACACAAGCTCTGAACAAGTCTTCCAACACTTTAATAGTTCTCTCGGACTGTCTATCCGTCAGTGGATGCAAGGTTGTACTAAAGGTGAGTTGCGTGCCCAATTCCTTATACAATTTCCTCCAAAACTTGGAGGTGAATTGGGTGCTACAATCAGAAATATAGGAAGGGGCACTCCGTGTAACATTACTATCTCCTTCATATAATCCTTATGCAATTGTTTCGCATTATAATGTATTCTTATCGGAATAAATGGGTTGACTTAGTCAATCTATCAACCACATCCAAAATAGAATCAAACTTTCCCAAGGTCTTGGGAAGAGCAACAACGAAATCCATGACTATTATTTCCTACTTCCATTCCGTCATTTACATTCTTTGAAATAAACCCACATGCCTTTGATGTTCGTACTTCACTTGTTGGACATTTTTACACCTCGCCACCAACTCCGCTATATCTTTCTTCATAACCGACAACCAATAAATTCTTTTCAGATCATTATACATCTTAGTCACACCCAGATGAAAAGAATATCATAAACCATGAGACTCTGCCAATAATTTTGGAATCAAGCCATCAACTCGAGAAAAAAATCCTTTCCTTCACATTAATTATACAATACGCATCAAGAGTGGTCTCTCATGCCTTACCATTCACCATTTTCTTTTTGAGTTCTTTCAAATTTTCATCCTCAAATTGTTTAGCCTAGATTTCTTCAATGAATGTGGCCTTAACTTCAATGCTAGCGAACACCCCACCTCTTTCATAAATGCCCAACTGTATGAATTTAGACTCTAAGGTCTGAACATTTGCAAAAGGTTGCTTGATTACACTTAAATAAGCTAAGCTACCCATACTTACCTCTTTTCTACTCAAAGCGTATGTGACCTCATTAGCATTACCCGGATGTTATTGGACAGTCACATAATAATCCTTGAGTAACTCCATCCATCTTTGTTGTCTTAAATTCAGATCCTTGTGAGTGAACACATGTTTCAAACTACGATGATGAGTAAACACTTCACACTTTCATTATTAAGTTATTGGCGTCATATCTTAAAAACAAATACTACCGCTGCCAACTAAAAATCATGGGTTGGATAATTTCTCTCATTAATGGTGCGACGCATAGGCTATCAAAATCTTATTTTGCATTATGAAAGCGCCAAATCTGGAGTGAGAAGCATTGTAATAAATTATAAAATCATTACCTTCCACGGGTAATGCTAGGATAGGTTCGGTAGTCAAGACAATCTTGAGCATTTGAAAGCTCTCCTCACATTTTCAGTACATTTAAATGGTACAACCTTCTTAGTAAAATTAGTCAAGTGAGTGGAGATAGAAGAATTTTTTTCACAAATCGACGATAGTAGGTCGCGAGCCCCGCAAAGCTCCTAACTTCCGTCACAGAGCTAGGACGAACCCAGTTTTAACTTCCTCAATCTTTTGAGGATCTACCATTACCCCTTCTTTCGGAACTCCATTCTACAAAAATTCCATAGATGTCAACCAAAATTAAGACTTTTTTTTTCCATACAATCTTTGTTTCCCAAGAAAACCCAGAACAATACGAAGATTATCGACATGATCTTCCTCATTCTTTAAATATTCAAAAATATCATCAATGAAAAATAACAGAAACGAATCAACAAATGGCTTGAAACCCCATTAATTAAACTGATAAAAGTTGCAGGCGCATTGGTCAAACAAAAAGACATCACGAAAATTCATATTGTCCATAGCGAGTTCTAAATGTTGTCTTGGGCACATCTTTTGGACTAATTATAATTGATGATAACCAGACGTCAAATCAATTTTAGATAAGACTGATACACCTTGTAATTTGTCGAAAAGATCATCTATTCGAGGCAAGGGATACTTGTTCGGAAGAGTAACTCTATTGAGTTTCCTGTAATATATACATATTATCATATGACCATACTTTTTTTAACAAATAACACTGGGCACCCCATGGAGAAGCACTAGGTCTAATAAATACCTTATCAAGAATCTCTTGGATTTGAGACTTAAACTCTCCTAACTCTACCAAAGTCATGTGATATGGAGGGATCGAAATGGGATACGTACCAGGTTCCAAATCAATGTGAAAATCTATGTCTATATCCGGAAGCATACTAGGTAAATCAGTGTGAAATACTTCTTTAAAATCCGACATTACATGAATATACTCAATAGATGGAGAGTCAACCTCAGTATCCGGAATATGAGCCAAATAAGCTAAACAACCCTTCCCTACTAGCTTCCGAGACGGAATAGAGGATACGATCTTAATTTGCTTAGGCTTGTACACCCCTTCCAGCTCTAATTTTCCCTTCTCGAAATTTCTAGAGTTACCAACTCAGTATTACAATTTAATACAGCATGATAAGGGGACAACCAAGTTATGCCAAAGATAACATCAAAATTAGCCATATCCAAAATTACCAAATCATCCTGTAAACAGATAAATAAAATAGAGAAAGCTCGATAAACATGGGTGAATATGACTTACTCTCCAATTGGGGTAGAAACATGGATAGGGGCATCAAGTATATCAAAAATCATATCAAACTCGGAGGCAAATCACACACACACACACACATATATATATATATATATATATATATATATATATATATATATATATATGAATAAGAAGAACCCCAATCAAATAACACACTCGCCATCAAGTTACAGAGAAGAATAGTATAGGTGGTCACCGCGTCGGATGACTCCGTCTCATTTTTGCCCGCAAAGGCGTAACACTAAGCCCTGTCATCTTGAAAAACTGCCTCTCTACCTGGTTGCACATTTACTCTACCCTCTTTACCATTACAATTTTATATACCTCCCAACCTCTCTGATTACCTCCTCATCCACCTTGTGGACACCCTCGACCATTGTTACCATTCCTCGTTGGTACCACTTCTCTAGACTGCTTCTACGCAGAATCTAACACTTTTGGATGGGTACAATCTCTCTTATAAGTCCAAGTTCTCCCTAATTATAACATATACGATCAGCGAAAGGCTTGACGCCCGCCGAAGGTGCGACTCCCTGGCTATGCTGAAAATTATAATATGGAGCTCCTGAAGAATTACTTGTAGAGGAGGCCATAATAGACTAAATTCTCTTGGGCATAAGTGTGGGCCTTTAGGATCCCTTAGCATATGAACCTTGAAATTAACATATTTTGGCCTTTTTTTCCAACACCTTGGCTTGACCCTCTAACTTAACCCTCTTCACTTTCTTAACATAATTTCTCACTTCATTAAACCTCTTTCATGCAGAATACATATGAACAGATAACATTTGCAACTCAGAATTTAAAAATGTATAAACAATAGGATTCTCTCCACCATAGTAGTAGCCAACTACATAGCATATCTGAATAAGGCATGAAGCTTGGCCACATAAGTAGACACAAACATAACATCTTGCACTAAGGCCATACATTCATTCTTTTGGTATAAATCAATGTGCTAGGCACATATTTTTCTAGGAACAAAGCATGAAAATGGGTCCTAGTAAGTGGAGGTAATGGAGAAGATTTGCATTCCATATAAGCTCTCAACCAATTCTTGGAATCACCTTGAAGTTGAAAGGACACGAACTTAACCCCATATTGGTGAACAATACTCAATTTGTACAACCTCTCATAACAATCTAAGATAAACTAATAAGAATCTTCGGTCTCAACACCAAGAAATACCAGAGAATTAAGCTTCATAAACATAGTCCACATGTCTTGATCATTCACTATCATGACTGAACCCAACAAATGTTCAAATAACTCATCATTACCTCCTGTTTCGCCCTTCTTGGTCGCAGGCTGGCAACAAGGGGATTAGCGGGAGCTTGAGTTACTTGGCCAGACTGAAGAATTCCTATAATGACCCAAAGTACACCCTAGTCATTAACAGTGTCATCGTCCTCGAAGAGGACTAAGACAAGCCCTTAGCATACATCATAGCACATCATAGTTGAAAAATACGGAAAATTTTAAAACTTTTCATTATGAAACTTACTTAGGCTTCTCGCATAGACAACATAACCAACATATAGTAATTTAGTCTAATAATTTTTCTCACATTAAACCATCTACACGAATATGAATCACAATAGTTTGGGCATAGCCCTTAGTCAATTACAATAGGCCATATAGGCTACAATGAAGTCTCAACATGAGAATGGAATAAACGTCTCAAAACATAGACAAAACTAATAAGGCTTGATGAGTGGTTGTATCCTCGGAACTCATGAGGACTCACCAATTGACTTAGGAAAGATCCAAGTATTCTTCTCCGATGTCCACAAATCTTGGGGAAAAAGGAGAAATATGGGTTAGTGCAAACCATATGTACTAAGTATGGCTCCTATGCACAAAAATCATTAATGCATGAGAAAAGGCACAATTTAGTCAAAACCCTGCATAATGTCCAACAATTCAATATGCACATATAAAGAACATCATAATCATATCAACATATAAGTAACTCAAGCAACACTTGTTCAGTGACAAGAATAAAACCCCATAACCCTATCCAAAGCTAAGTATCACATTAAGCCACCCACTTCATACTTACAACATATTCTCATTCATAACATGCTTGATACATCAATACTACTCATAGCTTATCAACATAATCATAATCATAATCATAATCATAATCATAAAAGAACACTACTAGAATCATCCCTTAGGATCCCACATATGCAATGAGTAACAGAAGTCCCATACCCTCCCTCATCCTATGTAATAACCTTCAAGACAACCCTAGTAAGAGTTCACATAATTACTTTGTTCATTTACCTTTTACTTTAAGGAAGGAAATGCAATAACTGACATGAGATCATGTGATCTACATGGAATCCGATGTTCTACTCCCACACCAAAAAAAGAGGGTTAAAACTTGCCTAAGGTGTAACTGTTCATACGTAGCTATCTAGGTGGATCCACTACGCTAGAGTCCTATGTGGGCACATATTTAACGGTTAAGGAGATTGTTTCTAGAAACCTTGACTTACTAACGTGGAGTTTCCATCTCATGAGACAAAACATAATTAGGAAATCCGTACTTACTAATGTTAGGAAACCCATGTGGGAGGCTGGATGTGCTAAACTTGATACCTCCATCCCATTTACATGCCCTTTCGGTGCTAAGCAATTATTCTCTTTTGTAATCATATTAATTCATCATACAATTTCATATTAGTCTCTTCTAGACCCCTATGCAAACATGTTATCATATCTAGCTCATTGGTCATCACAAGTGAGAACAATCCTTTCACTTAGACACCATGTCATAAGTGAGTAAACCTTCCACTTAACACTTTATTATAATCATGAGAACTAATCTCAATCATATAATAATCATAAAATAACATACAGGCATAATTCATAACCCATTCAATAATCTAGGGTTAGGGATGAGGAATACTTAGCATCAACATCACAACCACACATTAGACCTAGAAGCATTACTTTCTAAGTAACTCATCATTCATAATTGAATCCAAGAAGAGCCAATAAACATACCTCATTTACCTTCAAAGAACCTTCATACTTCCTTTACCAAGAATACATAAACAAGGTAAATTCTAGAAGAGATTACATAATGAACAACAATGTAGTCAATCTACATATTCATAACCTTCACAATTCACCATATCAATTCAAGGTTTTCATGAAATTGGGGGAAATACCTGGGTCTAGGGAAATCTCATAGGAAATCATCAATTAACCATCAATATATACTGAAAAAACATTAATTCATCATAATTAACCACAATTGATTCATAATTTCATTTTTCTAAGAAGACCCATGTGTAGAAGAAAAACCTAGATTTGGGGGACTTAGAAATTATCTTTTGGAGGGACCTCTTGGGGCAACGGATCCCAAGAGTGAAAGAAACAATATTTAACGATGATAAATCCATGGAATTGGGTTGGAAACTTGAAGGATTGATCTTCTTCTTGGAGCTCTAATTGTCTTCAATGGAGGTTTGGAAGAAAAGAGAATTTGAGAGAGATGAGAGTGATTTTTTATTTCAAATTTTGGGACTTGTTTTGAGTGTTAAAATTGACCTAAAACGACCCTAATACCTTGTATAGTCACCCATTAAATTCCCCAAAATACCCCTCACTTAAATGGGTCATTTTGTGACGTCAAAATACCAAAAATACGATCTTTACGAATCTAGGAAGTAGTTGCGCGTCGCGGGGTTAATTTCATGATTTATTTTTGAAATACGGGTTGAGGAAGTGGACCTCGTGAAGTCCCATTGTTGCGAGGACAAGTTTAAATCTCCCCGTGATGGCTGTGCGTCGCGCAGCAGCCACCAAAATCCTGTTGCACGCAGGCTGCTTTGGCAGACTGCTCGCCCATGTTCGGGTCCTCTCAAGGACCCTTCCGGTGGTCCTTGGGGTGTCGTGACTGTACGTTTTGACCCTATATACTACATTTTACCTATTTAAATTCTTTTTACAAGTTTTGGACATCATATGACCCTTCAAAACCTTCACCAAACATAGGGACATCAACTAGTTAAATTTCGCTAGTTTCCGGACGTTAACGCTTTTCTTTAATGCTATGGCTCCAATACTTCTCAAACAAGTTATTTACACTAATTTAGGTCTAAAATCATCATTATACTACATATGAGTCTCTAGTATGGGTCATGGAAATTATGGGGTGTTACAATATCCCCCCCTTAGGAACATTCTTCCCCGAATGACACCTTAAACCTTCTATTGGAAAAAAGGAGTAGACTCAAGACTAGCAGCCAACCAACCAACAATATCATAATGAGTCACAACTCATAGGAGGAATTTCAATTCCTTTCAACATATAATCATAGTGTTAAAATAAGGTAACTTAATCCACAACTCATGACACATAAGAGTCTCATCATTTACATCACATAAGGAGGAACTACCTTCTCCATTTCAATGTGAGCTCAACATAAACAATTTCAAATATTTGACATGAAAATTTCTTATCAATACAACATCAAAACATGCCCAAAACACTACTCATGAAATAAATATAACACACTACATATTTAAGTGCAAGTTAATCATGAGAGTCATATTTCACAGAAACTCAATTTAGGCATGAATTTCTACAAGAATATGCACATACTAGATAAACATGATAAGTTCAACATTATTCATATGTCTCATTTAATATAAATCTACTAACCTTAACTTTGGATAGGAGTAGGGGGGAAGAGATGAGGATAGAGGGTCTTCATGTCAACCTCGGCCTCCCATTTTGCACCCTCAACAAGGTGGTTTCTCCATAGCACTTTTACAGAGACAACCTCTTTATTCCTCAATTTCTTAACTTCACGATCCTAGATCTCAACCGGTACCTCTTCATAAGTAAGGTCCTCTTTTTCCCCTACACCATCTAGAGGAAGAATCGACACCGGATCACCTATACACTTCTTGAGTATAGACACATGGAAGACCGGATGAACCGAGACCAATTCAATTGGAAACTTTAACTCATATGCCACTTTGCCTACCCTTATCAAAATCTTATAAGGGACTACATAACGGGGACTAAGCTTCCCCTTCTTTCCATACCTCATCACCCCTTTCATGGGTGAAATTTTTAAATAGACCCAATCTCCTACTTCGAATTCAAGGTCTCTCTTCCTATTTTAGGCATAAGACTTTTGCTGACTATATGTCATTTTCAACTTCTCTCTTATGAGTTGAACCTTCTCTGTGGCATCATACACTATTTTGAGACAAAGAAGAGTTAATTCACCCACTTCAAACCATCCATTCGGGGACCGGCACCTCCTACCATAAAGGGCTTTAAAAGGTTCCATACCAATACTAACACGATATCTATTGTTGTAGGAGAATTCTATCAAAGGAACGTGATCATCTCAATTCCCTTTGAAATCAATCATACAAGCACTCAACATGTCTTCAAGAGTTCGGATGGTACGCTACGTTTGTCCATCCGTTTGAGGGTGGAAAGCGGTGCTAATCTTAAGTTGGGTACCAAGCACACTTTGGAAAGATCTCCAAAAAATGAAGTGAATTGGGTTCCTCTATCCGAAATAATCGACAAGGGGGCCCATGCAACTTCACAATCTCTCTAACATAAAATTTAGCATACTCCATTGCCGAGTAAGAAGCCTTTACGGGAAGGAAATGGGCTGACTTAGTCAACCTATCCTCTATGGCCCAAATGTAGTCATGTTGCCGACCTATTCGAGACTATTAAAAGGTCCATGTTGAAATCTTCCCACTTTCAAGTGGAGATATCAATATCATGGGTTAGACCACCCGGGCCTTGATGCTTGGCTTTGACTTGTTGTCACTTTGTGCACCTCCACACAAACTTAGGTACCTCTCTTTTCATTTCATTCCACCAATAGACATCACGCAAATCACGATACATCTTTGTGACCCCCGGATGGATGGAGTATCGGGAGCCAAGAGCCTCATCCATGATTTTCTACCTTAAACCATCCACATCCGGTACACATAATCTCCCATGGTACCTAAGTACCCTATCCTCCCATTGGGAGAAAGATTCATTATTCTTGTTAAGGAACGATTCTTTCAACTCCATCAATAGAGGATCAATATGTTGTTTCGACTTTACATCAACCACTAGAGATGAATCGGATTTATGACGGACCATGAAACCACCCTTTGAAGATTCTTCAAGTCAGACACCCAAAAAGGGACAACCTATGAATCTCCTTCACCAATTCTTTCTTATCCTCACCCACATGAGCCACACCACCCATGGACACTCTGCTTAGTGCATCCGCTACCACATTGGCTTTCTCGGTATGGTAAAGGACACTCATGTCATAATCCTTTAAAAGTTCTCACCATCTTATTTGTCGTAGATTCAAGTCTTTTGAGTGAAAACATATTGTAGACTCTTGTGATTGGTGAATAAATCAACATGTACCTCATAGAGATAATGCCTCAAAATTTTGAAGGAAATTACCACGATCGCAAGCTCCAGATCATGAGTTGGATAATTCTTCTCATGTGGCTTAAGTTGTCTAGAGGAATACGCTATGACTTTGCAATGTTTCATGAGCACACATCCTAGACCAACTCGGGAGGCATCACAATAAATCATAAAGCCTTAGGTACCCTCCGGTAAGGTGAATACCGGAGCAGAGGTGAGTCTATCTTTCAATAATTGGAAACACTTTTCACACGATTCCGACCATTCGAATTTGGACTTCTTGTGGGTTAAGGCCGTTAATGGAGATCCGATAACGAAAATCCATCAACAAACCTTCTATAAAAAAACGGCCAACCCTAGAAAACTTTGGATGTTGGTAGAACTCAAAGCTCTCGGCAAAGTTTTACCACTTCCGTCTTCCTTAGATTAACCTCTACCGCTTCACTAGAGACAATGTGACCAAGAAAGGCAATCGATCTCAACAAAAACTCATACTTACTAAACTTCATAAAAAAGTTTGTTATCCTTGAGAACTTGCAAAACTACCCTTAAGTGTCTCATATGATCATTCTCACTCCTAGATTATATCAAAATGTCATCAATGAATACAATCACAAACAAATCAATATACTTTGTAAAACTCGATTGATAACGTCCATGAAAGCCTCCAGGGCATTTGTTAGACCAAATGACATCACTAGGAATTCAAAGTGACCATATCTTATTCGTAATGCCGTTTTTGGAATATCAACCTCTCTCACTCTAAGTTGATGATAACAAGACCTCAAGTCAATCTTTGAAAAGTAATTCGCTCCTTCGAGATGATCAAACAAGTCATCTATCCTAGGGAGCGGGTGTAATATTCCGAGAAATTACATGTCTGGTGAAGAGCCCAATAGGTCTTTAAGAATGTGTATTGGGGTACATAGGCATCCCCATACCCAATATTGAGAAATATTGGGCATAGAATAGAAAATTGTCTAAGGGGTATTAGCCAATTTCTATATAATACCCAAATAAGTAAAATATTGGGCATATTAGAAATATTGGCTTAAGGGGTGTTAGCCAATTTTCTAACATTAATGAGCTTGCTTAAGAAATGTACCTGCAATAAATACCCTAAGCTAAAAACATATGTTTCATAGTATTTGCTTAATAGATATGAGGCATCCATGTGTCAAGCCTTGGCACCATAGCACATGACCAATTAAAATGGGCATGTAGATTAAGCAGTGCCCAAGGACATAGTGAGGATCCTTGGGACAATAAGTAAACATTCCCAAATGAACCATAAATAATAGTTAGTTAGGAAAGTACAACCAACCCATGTGCAAGCACATGGGGAGAAACGGCCAAGAGGGGACCACCCTAACCGATTTTGGTTAGGGTAGTTAGGGGGAAGGCGTGCACATGGGTTCCCCCATGTGGGGCATAGTTCTCTAACTAATTATAGACTCTAACCCTCCGACCTAACTAACTAACTAACCTAGGACAAACAAAAAGAATTTATCTAGTACACCCGACAACCTAAGACTTAATTGGGTGACACTAACCTAGTAACTAGTTAAAGAGACAACCTAGTACTTAACCTAGGATGATCCAAAAGGGTTAGTGATGGTCCCAAAGACTTAGGGGTACTTTAGTAATTACCCTAGGTCCCTTAATTAATTAAAATAAGGATTTAATTAATTAATAAGAATTTTTAAAATTGGCCGATTCAACACCAATTTCCAGATTTTTGATCAAGTCAACATCCTTCTATGTTTAGTCAACTTAGGAGGGGCATTTTGGTAATTAACTAATTAATTTATTTAATTAAATTTTTAAGCCTTAGTTGAATGGGTCAAGATTAGTTCCTAAGACTTAGACTCATGTTCAAACACTAAGAGTTTCACACACGCAAAACAGTAAACAAAGAAAACAAAAACGGGAAAAGTTTCTATGGACGTTCTTAGGCTATTCCAATGTTTCTTCAAGGTTTCGTGCAAGGTGGTCTTCGTAGATTAAGTTCTACATAAGGTATGGGTTTTATCTCATGGAATTCTTTCTCCAATAGGATTTTCAATGTTTTGAATCTATGAAATCTCGAAACTAGGGTTGCTTTCTAACGTTCTTGTTGAACGTCCTTCTCCCTAGTCTCCTTGTTTTCGATTCTAATGAACATGTATATGTAAATCTCAACATGTTGTTGGTATGTGGTGCTAACTTATTATTATATGTAAGTTCTTGATTTTTTAATGATTCATGAGGCCATAAGTTGGATTCGAGTGATGAAGTGATTACTTACACGGTTAAGAAATGACATAATGCTTAGTTTCGTGTTAGAGATAGATGATGTTGAACTGTTTATAAAGTTGAATCTACTGTTATAATATGTTCATTGAATGATAATGATAAGTTAATTAAATGTAAAAAGGTTGGCTTACAACAAATGAAGTTTAAATGACCACCATATGTGAAAGTTTGGTCAATGCCAATAATTTGGGCAATAAATTGGTTGTTTAATCGAATTGGCTACAATATTGCTTTCAAAGAATGATGGAAAGAATTGCTAATAACGTTATGCATAAGCTATGATATAAGATTGGTTAATAATGATTTCATGAAATTATATTTGAATGAATGTTTGGTTTATGCCAATAAAATGGCTAACAATGTTTTGCCCAAAAAGTTGAATGGAATTGGCTTTCAATATTCCTTTTAAATAATGATGGAAAAATTGGCTAATGAAAATCTCATGAAATTATATTTGAATGAATGTTTGGCTTGTGCCAATAAATTGGCTATGAAGTCATTTCCAAATTTTCTAGGCCAATACTAAATTTACACCAATCTTATGTTACCAATATAATGTAATGTCAAATTAAGCATGACCAACATAACAAAATGAATCCATAACTAAGGGTATGTCAATCAATGGGACAAGTCCCAACATACCCTATACTATATTATATGACTAAAATGTTGGAATTCCAAATGAATAAGCACACCTAAGGTAATTCAATGAATCCATAACCAAGGGTATGCCAACAATTGGGACAAGTCCCAACATGCCCTAACCAAATGAACTATGAACATAAGTATTTCATTGAATGAAGTTCTCAACGTCCATAAATGATGATATGAAGCTACCAAATGAACGTAAGCAAGTAAAGTGAGTATTAACATAATCAAAAGCGTCTATGTTAACAAAGTGACCAGAATGAGGTGTTAAAGGAAGTGAGACAAGTCTCACTTACACCTAAGATTACTATGTTAAGATACTCACGAAAAGGGTGTTAGAACGTGTGAGACAAGTCTCATTTGCACCAAAGATGTTATATAATAAATTCACATTTCATCAGTGTAAAGAAAAGGATGGCAAGTCATCAATAGAGTAAGTAAATCTCAATCTAGAAGCAAGCTTCCATAATGTTTGAGTCAACTCTAAAAGATAAGAAGATAATGAAAGTGAGAAAAGCACCGATAGACTAGTTATGAGCATGTGCTTGCACGTGTAAGTCTCATGAGATGAGGCTACCACCTAGGTGGATAAGTAGTCTCCTTACGTCCCTAGTCTTCGAACTATGTCTAGCCAACATAGGAACTAGCCTGTGGTTTCTACCTAAGAGAGCTAGGATGTTTCGATATCACCTTGGCCAGTGAGATCACCTCTCTTCGGTGGGGTAGACACTGGATTTCATGTTTAGCTCACATGATCTATGTCGGTTAATGCTCAAAAAGATGTTCTTGGTTCACTATAGCCGTGAGACACTCCTTTTCGGTGTGGAGTAAACACTTGACACGGATTCGCCTTAGCCGGGAATCACCCCATTTTGGTGTAGGGCAGACATTGGATTTCATGAGTAGCTCACACAATCTAGATTTATTTTAATCGATGAATCACCTCTTTTCGGTGTGGGGAAGACACTGGATTTCATGTTAGCTCGCATAATCTTACTTCTATAGATGTCTCTAAGAAAGAAAGAAAGAAAGATGATGGAATGTATGTTCAAAGTGAGGTATGAAAGTAAGAGCTTAAGAATGTCAATTGCCAATATCAATACCAATGAAGTTTCAGCAAATAATGGGCAAAACCAAATAAGATTGGCTTATAATGACTTCTTATATGATGCCTATAAAGGGAGTAGAAACATAATAGCAAATCAAAGCTTCATAACTTCCCTAACATGTAAATGATGAAATAAATGGCATAGCCAATAGAGGCTGGCTTATGAAGTGTTAATGAATATATAATGTAATGAATGACTCATTGTAAGGATAGTGAAATCATTCTTTAGTCCTTGGATTACTTACTTGATTCATTGTGGGTATGGGACTACAATGAGTCATTGCACTTGTAAATAAAACATAGGACCAAAGGAATTATGGAACTACATAATGAGAAGAAGAAAAAGATTGAAAAATAATCTAAGTGTCAAAAAATAAGGCTCTCGGGTTATGGGACACTAAAATTTCAAATCTTCGCTCGAGTTGTTCTAAAATTATGTTAATGATTATAATGACTTGTAATCACATAGAAAATGAGTTGTGTGCTTTGAATTCATTAAAATATATCATATTCATACCACAATTCACAACTAACGAATTAGGAAAGTCTAGTGACTGCACTTTCCAGAAATGGCATGTTGTTTAGGAAGAGCTTTCCTTGATCATGCATAGCCTTATGTGTACGTGTGCGTACACCCATACTTAGTACAAGTGGTGTACTAACCCTATACAATTTACTATTTATATCGGTGCAGGTCAGAGAGCAGATTGAAGACTCATCACAGCGGTTTGGACTCAGCGTTCTCCAGACCATTTGGTAGGTCCTCTTGATTTCGAGGATGCTACAGTTTTAGTCTAGCATTAGTATTTAGACATAGCTAGTGGATGTTGTCCCTAGCATTTCTTTCATACATTTATTCGAAGCTTTGTAATAAGGCCGTTTTGGCAACTACTATGATATGTTATTCTTTGATTTGAATTGATTCCGAAATTGTTAGATGGTTGTTTCTTTACTTTGAGCTTAGTATATGATGTAACTAGTTAATAAATATATGAAGTCTATGCATACTTCATACGTTTAAAAAGTTTTAAATTTTCCGAAAATTTAACTAGATGAATGTGATGAATGCAAGAAGAGGCTTGTCTGCGACCTCTGAGATGTCAACGACGCCGATTGCGATTCGGATTCCAGAATCTGGGTCGTGACAAACTTGATATCAGAGCATGAGGTTAAATTACCTAGGAACTAAATCTCAAAACAACCACGTTACGTAGTTTCTAACTTATGGTTGTGAAGTGCGCCACAAGCATGACTTAGAGACTACGCGATGATAGGAAATCTTCCCTTCTTCTACTCTTTATCGTGCTATCTAGAGTTTTGAAACTTTGTGTCATTCTAAGTATCTGACTTCCTTCTTGTGTGCGCGAGTAGAAGAATACACACAAGAATTAGGATGGCCAAGTGGTCTAAGGAGCCAGACTCAAGATCTGGCCTTCCCAAGAAGGGGAAATGATGGAAATGCCCAGCGTGATCGAAAGAAGTGTGATAAGTGTGGCCATTCGCATGGAGGTGAGTGCATGATAGGTTCTAAGGCCTGCGATGAGTGTTAATGAAGAGGAGAATACTGAGTTGGCTGCATACTAGGTCAAGGATGTGGCTCAGGTATGGATTTGCTTCATAAATGTTACGCTACCATAGACTGTCGAAACAGGGTAGTAAGTTTGCAGTTTCCAAATGATCCAGAGTTAAAATGGGAAGGGCATGGTTCAAATCCAGCAGGCCAAATAGTTTCCAACCTTAAAGCCAATAAGATGTTATCTAAGGGGTATTTTCTACCACTTAGTCAGAGTCAAACACTTAGAGCATGAGGTTCCTTCCATAGACTCTGTATCCATAGTGAATGAGTTTCATGATGTCTTTCCTGAGGATTTACCATTAATTCCTCCTGATCGCGAAATTGATTTTGGTGTTGACTTAGATCCCAACACCAAACCAATTTACATTCCCCCATATAGGATGGCACCAGCCGAACTCAAAGAGTTGAAGTTGCAATTAAGATTTACTTGATAAGGGCTTCATCCAGCCGAGCATATCCCCATGGGGTGCTCCAGTGTTGTTCGTTAAGAAAAAGGATGGAACCCTTAGAATGTGCACCGATTATCGGCAACTCAACAAAGTCACTATAAAGAATAAGTACCCTCTTCCTAGAATCGACGATCTATTTGACCAACTCCAAGGTTCAAGTTTCTTTTCCAAGATATACCTTCGGTCAGGCTATCATCAACTTAGAGTGAGACGAGAGGACCTCCCTAAGACGGCTTTTCGTACTAGATATGGGCATTATGAATTTCTGGTCATGTCATTTGGTCTCACTAACGCACTAGCCGCGTTTATGGACCTTATGAATAGAGTCTTCCGTGAGTACCTTGATTCCTTCGTCATAGTATTCATAGATGACATCCTCATATACTCTAAGTCTAGAGAAGAGCATGAAGTACACTTAAGAAAGACATTGCAAATACTCAGAGAACATCAGTTGTATGTAAAGTTCAACAAATGTGAATTTTGGCTGAGATCAGTGAGCTTTCTTGGTCATGTTGTGACCGACCAGGGTGTTGAGGTTGATCCAAAAAAGGTTGAATCAGTGAAGAATTGTCTGAGACCCCTCACTCCCACAGATATTCAGAGTTTCTTGGGTTTGGCTAATTGTTATCACAGGTTTGTGGAGGGCTTTTCCACTATTGCTGCCCCGCTGACAGCCTTAACAAAGAAGAAGGTGAAGTTTGAGTGGTCTGAAAAGTGTGAAAAGAGCTTTCAAGAGCTCAAAGACCGACTCACTTCAGCCAAGTGCTTACATTTCTGAGGGGTGGTGAAGGGTATGTGGTATATTGTGATGCTTCCCGAGTAGGTTTGGGATGTGTTCTTATGCAGGGTGGCAAGGTAATTGCATATGCTTCCAGGAAGTTGAAAGTCCACGAGAAGAATTACCATACTCATGATCTTGAGTTAGCTGCCATGGTCCTTGCATTAATACTTTGGAGGCATTATTTATATGGTGTACATGTTGATGTATTTATTGACCATAAAAGTCTTCAGTATGTTTTTACGCAGAGAGAGTTAAATCTTCGTCAGAGCAAATGGTTGGAGATGCTTAAAGATTATGACATGAGTGTTTATTATCACCCTGGTAAGTCCAATGTAGTGGCTGATGCTTTGAGCAGTTTGAGCATGGGCAGTGTGGTTCATATTGATGATGAGAAGAAGGATCTAGTTAAGGAGGTGCACCAATTGGCTAGATTGGGTGTACGGATGGTAGATACACCAAATGGGGGTGTTTCAGTTCATTCCAGTTCTGAATCCTCATTTGTTGTAGATGTCAAAGCTAAGCAGCACCTCCACCCAGTACTCATGGAGTTGAAAGACTCAGTGTTGACTAATTTGAATGAATCATTTTCCCTAGGAGGGGATGGTGTACTCAGGTACCAGAACAGATTATGTGTGCCCAATGTTGACAATCTGAGGCCTAATATTTTGGCAGAAGCTCATGGTTCCAGGTATTCCATTCATCCAGGTGTCACCAAAATGTACCATGACCTTAGAGAGGTCTATTGGTGGGAAGGTATGAAGAGAGATATTTCAAAGTTTGTAGAGAAGTGCCCCAATTGCCAACAGGTTAAAGCCGAACACCTTAAGCTGTGGGTCTCACCCAGTCGATTGAGGTCCCAACATGGAAGTGGGAGGCTATCAATATGGATTTTTTGGTTGGTCTGCCAAAGACCAGGAAACTACATGATTCCATCTGGGTTATTGTTGACAGGATGACTAAGTCTGCTCACTTTATTCCTGTGAAGTCTACTTACAGGGCTGAAGATTATGCCAAGCTATATATTGATGAGATAGTGAGATGGCATGGGATTCCTCTGTCTATCATTTTGGATAGGGGAGCCCAATTTACTTCTCATTTTTGGAGATCTTTCGAAAAGAGCTTGGGTACACATGTGAAGCTTAGTACTGCTTTTCATCCCCAGACGGATAGACAAGCAGAGCGTACTATTCAGACCCTTGAAGACATGCTGAGAGCATGTGTTATTTACTTCAAGGGAAGTTGGGATGATCACTTGCCGCTGATTGAGTTCTCTTATAGTAATAGCTATCATTCCAGTATTGGAATGGCACCTTTTAAAGCACTATATGGCAGGAGACGTAGGTCTCCAGTTGGGTGGTTTGATGTAGGAAAGTCTTCCATCCTTGGCCCTGAGATCATACATGAGGCTGTGGAGAAGGTCAGAATGATCAGGCATAGATTGGCTACTGCTTACCGTCGTCAAAAATCCTATGCAGATAACAGAAAAAGAGCTCTTGAATTTGAGGTGGGTGATCAAGTCTACCTGAAGATATCACCCATGAAAGGGGTGATGAGGTTTGGTAAGAAGGGGAAGTTGAGTCTGAGGTATATAGGTCCTTATGAGATCTTACAGAGAGTAGGAAATGTTGCCTACGAACTGAGATTACCACAAGACTTGGCTTTTGTTCATCTAGTGTTCCATGTTTCAATGCTTAAGAAGTGTCTAGGCGATCCAGCATCCATCCTGCCTGTTGAAGGGTTAGGAGTTGATGAGAACCTTTCTTATAAAGAGGTTCCATTTGAAATTTTAGATCGACAAGTGAAGCGGCTGAGGAACAATGAGGTTGCCACTGTTAAAGTATTATGGAGGAACCACCTTGTTGAGGGAGCAACATGGGAGGTCGAGGTCGATATGAGATCCCGTTACCCTCACTTGTTTAGTTCTTGAGGATAGATATACTCTTCCTAAGTCTGGTTTTGTTTAAAGAAATTCATAGTTTTAGTGCATTAGTCGATCTTGGTATTGTAAGTCCATAATCGTATGTATTATAATTGCACTATGCGACTTAAAATGAGTTCATATTTGCATTCATGTTGCTATTTTTGTATAGCGTAGACATGATTTTTGTGTTGCATGAGTTGTGATGTGAATTAAGTTAAGTGTGGTTGAGACGGAAGTTCCATATCAAATATGAAGATTCAGACAAGATTTGGATGATATGCCTCATCCAAATAAGTGTGAATCAGATATTCACAAAGAGTAAAGTTCAAGCATGTTAAAGTATTTTTGAAAATCACCCTCTTTATATTAAATGATGTGTAGTGTCATTCGGGGATGAATGTTCCTAAGAGGGGATAATGTAGCATTCCGAGAAATTGCATGTCTAGTGAAGAGCCCAATAGGTCTTTAAGAATGTGTATTGGGGGTACATAGGCATCCCATGCCCAATATTGAGAAATATTGGGCATAGTATAGAAAATTGGCTAAGGGGTATTAGCCAATTTCTATATAATACCCAAATAAGTAAAATATTGGGCATATTAGAAATATTGGCTTAAAGGGTTGTTAGCCAATTTTCTAACATTAATGAGCTTGTTTAAGAAATGTACCTGCAATAAAGACCCTAAGCTAAAAACATATGTTTCATAGTATTTGCATAATAGATATGAGGCATCCATGTGTCAAGCCTTGGCATTAAAATGGGCATGTAGATTGAGCAGTGCCCAAGGACATAGTGAGGATCCTTGGGACAATAAGTAAACATTTCCAAATGAATCATAACTATTAGTTAGTTAGGAAAGTACAAGCAACCCATGTGCAAGCACATGGGGAGAAACGGCCAAGAGGGGACCACCCTAACCGAATTTGGTTAGGATAGTTAGGGGGCAGGCGTGCACATGGGTTCCCCCATGTGGGGCATAGCTCTCTAACTACTTCTAGACTCTAACCCACTGACCTAACTAACTAACTAACCTAGGACAAACAAAAAGAAATTATCTAGTACACCCGACAACCTAAGACTTAATTGGGTGACACTAACCTAGTACTTAACCTAGGATGGTCCAAAAGGGTTAGTGATTGTCCCAAAGACTTAGGGGTAATTTAGTAATAACCCTAGGTTCCCTAATTAATTAAATTAATGATTTAATTAATTAATAAGAATTTCTAAAATTGGCCGAGTCAACACCAATTTCCAGATTTTTGATAAAGTCAACATCCTCCTATGTTTAGTCAACTTAGGAGGGGTGTTTTGGTAATTAACTAATAAATTTATTTAATTAACTTATTAAGCCTTATTTAAATGAGTCAATGTCACTTCCTAAGACTTAGACTCACGTTCAAACACTAAGAGTTTCACAAACGCAAAACAGTAAACAACGAAAACAAAAACGGGAAAAATTTCTATCGACGTTCTTAGGCGATTCCAAGGTTTCTTCAAGGTTTCGCGCAAGGTGGTATTCGTAGATTAAGTTCTACATAAGGTATGGGTTTTCTCTCATGGAATTCTTTCTCCAAGAGAACTTTCAACGTTTTGAATCTATGAAATCTCGAAACTAGTGTTGCTTCCTAACGTTCTTGTTGAACGTCCTTCTCCCTAGTCTCCTTGTTTTCGATTCTAATGAACATGTATATGTAAATCTCGAACATGTTGTTGGTATGTGGTGCTAACTGATTATTATATGTAAGTTCTTGATTTGTTAATGATTCATGATGCCATAGGTTGGATTCGAGTGATGAAGTGATTAGTTACACGGATTAAGGAATGACATAATGCTTAGTTTCGTGTTAGAGAAAGATGATGTTATAATGAGTTATTTATGAAGTTGAATCTACTGTTATAATCTGTTCATTGAATGATAATGATAAGTTAATTAAATGTAAAAATGTTGGCTTACAACAAATAAAGTTTAAATGACCACCATATTTGAAAGTTTGGTCTATGCCAATAATTTGGGCAATAAATTGGTTGTTTAATCGAATTGGCTACAATATTGCTTTCAAAGAATGATGGAAAGAATGTCTAATAATGTTATGCCTAAGCTATGATATAAGATTGGTTAATAATGATTTCATGAAATTATATTTGAATGAATGTTTGGTTTATGCCAATAAAATGGCTAACAATGTTTTGCCCACACAGTTGAATGGAATTGGCTTACAATATTGCTTTTAAATAATGATGGACAAATTGGCTAATGAAAATCTCATGAAATTATATTTGAATGAATGTTTGGCTTGTGCCAATAAATTGGCTATGAAGTCATTTCAAATTTTCTAGGCCAATACTAAATTTACACCAATCTTATGTGCCCAATATAATGTAATGTCAAATTAAGCATGACCAACATAACAAAATGAATCCCTAACTAAGGGTATGTCAATCAATGGGACAAGTCCCAACATACTCTATACTATCTTATATGACTAAAATGTTGGAATGCCAAATGAATAAGCACACCTAAGGTAATTCAATGAATCCATAACCAAGGGTATGCCAACAATTGGGACAAGTCACAACATTCCCTAACCAAACGAACTATGAAAATAAGTATTTCATTGAATGAAGTTCTTAACGTCCATAAATGATGATATGAAGCTATCAAATGAACGTAAGCAAGTAAAGTGAGTACTAACAACATTAAAAGTGTCTAAGTTAAGAAAGTGACCAGAATGAGGTGTTAAAAGAAGTGATACAAGTCTCACTTACACCTAAGACTACTATGTTAAGATACTGACGAAAAAGGGTGTTAGAACGTGTGAGAGAAGTCTCATTAACACCAAAGATGTTATGTAAGGATAAATTCACATTTCAACAATGTAAAGAAAAGGATGATAAGTCATCAATAGAGTAAGTAAATCTCAATCTAGAAGTAAGCTTCCATAATGTTTGAGTCAACTCTAAAAGATAAGAAGATAATGAAAGTGAGCAAAGCACCGGTATACTAGTTATGAGCATGTGCTTGCACATGTAAGTCTCATGATACAAAGCTACCACCTACGTGGATAAGTAGTTTCCTTACGTCCCTAGTCTTCGAACTATGTCTAGCCAACATAGGAACTAGCCTGTGGTTTCCACCTAAGAGATCTAGGTATGTTTTGATCTCACCTTGGCCAGTGAGATCACCACTTTTCGGTGTGGGGTAGACACTGGATTTCATGTTTAGCCCACATGATCTATGTCGGTTAATGCTCAAAAAGATGTTCTTGGTTCACTATAGACGTGAGTCACTCCTTTTTGATGTGGAGTAAACACTTGACACGGATTCGCCTTAGCCGGGAATTACCCCTTTTCGGTGTGGGGCAAACATTGGATTTCATGAGTAGCTCACATGATCTAGATTCATTTAATCGGTGAATCACCTCTTTTTGGTGTGGGGAAGACACTGTATTTCATGTTAGCTCGCATGATCTTACTTCTATAGATGTATCTAAGAAAGCAAGAAAGAAAGATGATGGAACGTATGTTCAAAGTGAGCTATGAAAGTAAGAGCTTAAGAATGTCAATTACCAATATCAATACCAATGAAGTTTCAGCTAATAAATCTATTCCGAAGTCAATCTCCCATTCGAAAGGAATTCTGGGAAGATCATCAAGAAAGACCTCCAGAAATTCCCTCACTACGGGTACCGACTATATGGGGGGTAGCTTGGATTCAAGATCCCTAACTCTTACTATGTGGTAGAGACAATCCTTTCAAATCAATCTGCAAGATTTTAGACATAAGATAATCTTACCCGTAGAATTTGAGTTTCTACCCTTCCACTCAAAAATGTGTTCATTTGGAAATTCAAATTTGACTACCCTTGTCCTACAATCAATAGAGGCAAAGCAAGCATGCCACTAATCCATTCCCAATATGACATCAAAATCAAGTATATCAAGTTCTATCAAGTCAAGTAATGTAACTCTATTGGCCAAGGAAATAGGACAATCTTTATAGACTCTATTCACCACCACGGAGTCACCATCCGGGGTAGAAACCGATAAAGGTTCATCTAATATGCCATGTAGTATATCAAACTTCATGAAAACAAGAGGGGTTACAAATGATAATTTACCTCCTGGATCTAACAATGCATATGAAGCTTAATTGTAAATTATAGGTAAAAAATAATGAAAATTTTGAAACTTTTCATTATGAAGCGTACTTAGGCTTCTCGCATAGACAACTAACCAACATATAGGAATTTAGTCTAATACTTTGTCTCACACACAATAGTTTGGGCATAGCCCTTAGTCTATTACAATATGCCATATAGGCTACAATGAAGTCTCAACATGAGAATGGAATAAATGTCTCAAAACGTAGACAAAACTAATAAGGCTTGATGAGTGTCTCTATCCTCGGAACTCATGAGGACTCACCAATTGACTTAGGAAAGATCCAAGTCTTCTTCTGCATTGACCACGAATCTCCTCAATGGCCCGAACCTAAAATGTTTGGGAAAAAGGGAGAAACATGGGTTAGTACAAAACATATGTACTGAGTATGGCTCCTATTCACAAAAATCATGAATGCATGAGAAAAGGCACAATTTAGTCAAAACCCTACATAATGTCAAACATTTCAATATACACATTTAAAGAACATCATAATCATATCAAGTCAAAGCTAAGTATCACATTAAGCCACCCACTTCATACTTACAACATATTCTCATTCATAACATGCTTCATACATCAATACTACTCATAGATTAAAAACATATTCATAATTATAATCATAATCATAATCATAAAAGAACACAAATAGAATTATCCCTTATGATTCCACATGTGCAATGAGTAAGATAATGTCACATCCGGGTTTACCCCCTAGACGTAACCGGCGTCGGCGTCCTCTTTGAGGCCTAAGACTATCCCCTTAATTATCATCATCGCATTCACAAGTCAAAAATATGGAATAATTTGAAACTTTTAACTATATCTAATTGGAGGATTGCATAGACCTCTACCTTTACGTAATAGTATTATTATCTAGTATATATAGACCCTTCGTATAAGAATATAACTTAGTCTTCTACTTTTATTTCACATACATATATAAGATATAAATTGAGTCATCAAATCTGTCTCATCTCATAACCATCTATAAATGAAAATATCAACTTGGTCATAGTATACAACAATAAAAGTAAGCCACATATAGGCTTTATACAACTTGTTATCAAATCAAATATAGAGTCAACATAAGTGTCTTAAAATCTAATCAAATCCATAGGTAGAATAACGGCATCATCCTCGGGAAAATGAGGACCTACCACTTTGATGATAAGAGTATCCAAGCTTTCTTCTAGATCGCCTCGAACCAAACCTCAACGACCGGAATCTAAAATATTTGGGACAAAGGGAGAAAATGGGATTACTACGCCACATGTACTACGTATGAAACCATATGCACATAAAACAACCAAACATGCTTAACGGGGACATTTAGTTAAATTATGTCATTTTACCTATTTAAGAATTATGCAGAATAAACAAACTATACCAACCATTTAGACATGTTCAACAAATCAAATAAGATATATGCATATCAACAAACTTGAACCCATAATCTCATATAACTCTATCACCAAGTAATAACATCACAAGCATGAATAAGAGATCTTCATGTAAATAGCAAAGCAAGACAACTAATCATAATCCTCATAAAGTCAACAAGTGCAATGACCAAGCAAAGCCCCATAACATTACTCAATCAAGTAACCCAATAAGAACCATAAATAGTAACTAAGTTCACATAACATAGCCTTCAAGTACACATAAGTTCATACTTTAGCAATAAAGACCAATTGCATGTTCATAAGCATTATAATCATTATATAAGATCATTTACATTTATCATAATTTACATACATAATGTTAACCTCCAAAAGCTCCTATCAAGGCAAACTAGTGCAAGGCATAGATAGAGTCCCATACCCCTACCTAAGCTAAGTCAAACCCCACAAGTCACTTTAGTTAGCTTATACATTATTACTTCATTTTAGTTTAGGGAACACTTTCCTTAACCGACATAGACCACATGAGCTAATGTGGAATCCGGTGTTGTAAAACCTTACACCGATGGAAGGTGGTCTACCGGCCAAAGTAAAACCAAATATGTTTCTTAGCTTTCTAGGTGCATCCACTAGCTAGTCTTCCTATGGGGGCAACATAGTTCAAGAACTAAGAGATAGGTATTTCCCTCTACATACCACTTGGTAATTGGGGACTCATCTCAAGGGAATCAATGAAATGAGTATCCCTCAAAGGGGACTCAACATCACATATAGAACTATAGGGTAACACTTTCTCTATTGGAAAGTGATCACCTCCCATTGTCAAGTTCACTCTGTGCTAAGCTAAGTCCCTTATTGAAATATATTTAATCTTTATTTATCAATCATAACTTAGTTTAGGTCATAGGGTCTAGCCCTTATATAATCATCATCATAATAGCTCAATAGGAATTGCATGATTATAATCCTTTCATCACAATTCTCATAAGTAAGGTTAACACATTACATACTATTTCATAATAAGGCACGTTGGTAATCACCATCATCCTTATAACTTTACATCTTAATCAACCTCACAACCATAAGCAAGACATTTCAATTCAACATCATACCACCCTATCAATCCTAAACAAGGCATACTCCAACACAATCATCATGACTTAATCACAATTAACCATAATTGAAGCAAAGTATAGGGATCACAAGACTTACCAAGTCTCCTTCACAATCCTCATCAAGGTGTTACCCTTAACCCGTAGTTCAACTCAATTAGCTCATCAAATCACCATAATTCAATAACCAATAAAATCACAAGGCTAGAAGAATCACTACATCACAATACAATAATAAATCAAAGCTTAGGATTAAGTCAATTCATCATACCCTAGATCACTTCTCAAGAACTAGTATGAATAGACTATAAATCACCCTAATTCATTCATAACTAGCATGAAAACATAATCTAATAGTAATCAACCAATAATCAAGTCAATTGAATGAACAATATACAATATAAGTCAAGATCACAACCTAGGGTTAGGGACTTAGGATCATGTTCTTCAATTTAGGCAAGACCATCAACAATTACCATAATCAAGTTAAAATACATGTTAATATATTCAATATAACCTAAATAAAACATCAACAACTCAATTCATAACTTTAAATTCGTAATTGGATGAAACCCATTTGAAAACTCTAGATTTGAAAACACTTTGAATGAACCTTTTCAGGAAAGAGGTCTCAAAGGTGAAGAGATCCCATACCTCAACGTTTTGGTGAAGATTTGGAGATGAAATCACCCTTTTCCATCCCCCAATTTGCTTCCTAGACTTATCCTTCAATGGAGTCTTCCAATAGAGAGAGAAAGAAGAGAGAAGATAGAGGAATTGTTTTAGGCGTTCTAATTATTTTAATGGGGTTGGGGACTTTATATGGGAGGTTAACTGACTTAATTAGGCCCCCTTAATACCCTAACTAACCAACTAACCCCTTAACTAATTAAATGAAACCAATTGAAAACGTGCAAGAATTCAAGACCCCTCACAGACGGAACCCCGTCGATGGGCCGTCTGTGAGTCGACGGACGGACCCCCTCTTGTCCTACACATCCGTCGGTAAGTTCAGAGACTTGTGCAGGCGAGGGATTTCTCCAGTTGGCTAAGTGTGGGATGACGGTGGCATCGACGGCCCGTCAGTCCAGACACGAACCGTAGCCTGTCCCGTCGATGCACACTGCCCAGGCAGTGTTGCCTCAACATGCAGGGGTCCTCCTCAAGGGCCCTTGGTTGGTACTTGGGGAGTCGTACCCGGACGTTTCAACCATGAAACATTTCTAACACGTGTTACACACATTCTCACCAAATTTGATTAATTTCCAACCCTTAAAAACTAGTCAAATAGGCTAAGGCACACTAGTACCTCTTTGAACCAACCTCCGAACGTCATGGACGTTCTTGGATGTTTTGGTTTCTAAACTTCCTAAATTACCTATATTCATTAATATAACCTTTAATACAGTGTCTAGACTTCATGACACCTATGTTAGGCTTTACGACACGTCTTTGATTTCCGAAATGTTTATTATCCCCCCCCCCTTAGGAACATTCGTCCCCGAATGACACTAAGACTCTTTTGAAGGAAGGAATAGACTCAAGACTAGCAGCCCAACCAACATCAATGCAACACAACATAATACATATCATTTCAATCAAGGCAATTCAAAACTTCAATTACCAAATATGAGACTCAAACATTACTTCATGAGGCATTTCCGTCTCACAACAACAATATGAGCTCAACATGACACACATGAGTCAATTAGAATCAAGTCCAACTTATCAACATACAATACATCATTTCATAAAGACTCACCATTTCATAATGCACAACATAACTCAAAACAAGCCAAAAACAAAAATTTCAAGTTCAAGGCACAATCACTGTAGCTTCACTGTGAAGTTTCCAAAAAATTCACATTTTGCAAAACTTCACCTAAAAATCAAGAAACTTCAATTTATATTCATATTTATATTATTAAAAAGAATGACTAACCTTAATTATCAAAAAATGTGAGGGTAACGGGACTTTGTGTCGGCCTCGGCTTCCCATGTTGCACCCTCAACTAGGTGATTTTTCCATAACACTTTTACGGATACCACCTATTTGTTCCTCAATCTTTTCACTTGCCTATCAAGTATTTAAACAGGAACCTCCTCATAAGAGAGGTTATCCTTGACACCAAGACCCTCAATAGGAAGAATGGACTCGGGATCACCGACACACTTTTTAAGCATAGAGACATGGAAAACCGGATGAACCGAAGCCAATTCACTAGGCAACCTCAACTCATAGGCAACCTTATGAACCCTTTGAAAGATTTCATAGGGACCCACATAACGAGGACTCAACTTCGCTTTCTTGCCAAATATAACAACTCCCTTCATAGGTGAAAATTTCAAATACACCCTATTACCTTCTTCAAACTCAAGATCTCTCCTCCTATGATCGGCATAAGACTTTTGCCGACTATAGGCCGTTTGCAAGTGATTTCTTATAATATGAACTTTTTCCAAAGTCTTATAAATCAAATCGGGACAAAGAATTGAAGACTCACCAACTTCAAACCACCCAATAGGAGACCTACACCTCCTACCATACAAGGCTTCATAGGGAGCCATGGAAATGGATGAATGAAAACTATTATTATAAGCAAAATCTACCAAAGGCAATTGCTTATCCCAAGCTCTAAGCATATCCTCAAGGGTTTGAATAGTACGTTCCGCTTGACAATCCGTTTGGGGATGAAAAGCGGTACTCAACTTCACCTTAGTACCCAACCCTTCTTTAAACGACCTCCAAAACATAGATGTGAATTGTGCACCCCTATCCGATATGATGGATAACGGAATACCATGGCGACACGCAATCTCATCTATGGAGATCTTAGCATAATCTTCCGCCGAATAAGTAGACTTGACGGGAATAAAGTGAGCGGACTTGGTCAACCTATCAACCACCACCCATATGGACTCATATTGCTTTTGAGTCTTAGGCAAACCTACCACAAAATCCATATTAATGTCTTCCCACTTCCAAGTAGGAATTTGGATTTCTTGTAGTAAGCCACCCAGTTTTAGATGCTCGTCTTTGACTTGTTGGCAATTTGGACATTTGGCAACAAACTCCGCTATGTCCTTTTTCAAACCTTCCCACCAATACACCTCCCTAAGGTCATGATACATCTTTGTTGACCCCGGATGAATGGAATAGTGAGACCCATGAGCTTCCTCAAGGATACGATTCCTCAAATCATCAACATTAGGAACACACAACCGCCATTGATATCTCAAAACACCATCCCCCCCTAAGGATAATGACTAATTTAACTTTCCAAGAACCGATTCTTTCAACTCCATTAATGGTTTATCAAGGTGTTGTTTAGACTTCACCTCAACAACCAAAGATGATTCGTAGTTATGATGGACCATCACACCACCATTTTGATAACCTTCCAATCTCACACCCAACCTATCCAACCTATGAACATCTTTCACTAGGTCATTTTTGGCTTCTTCAATGTGAGACACACTACCTATAGTCAAACGGCTTAGAGCATCCGCTACCACATTGGCCTTGCCGGGGTGATAAAGAACACTCATATCATAGTCCTTCAACAACTCTAGCCATCTTCTTTGTCGGAGATTCAACTCCTTTTGGGTAAACACATATTGGAGATTTTTATGATCGGTAAATACATCAACATGGACACCATACAAATAATGCCACCAAATTTTCAAAGCAAACACCACGGCCGCTAACTCAAGATCATGAGTGGGATAGTTCCTCTTATGCACCTTAAGTTGCCTAGAAGCATAGGCAATCACCTTCCCATGTTGCATAAGCACACATCCCAAACCCACACGAAATGCATCAATACACAATGAATCCCTTTGTACCCTCCGGTAAATTCAACATCGGAGCGGAAGTAAGCCTATCATTCAAGATTTGGAAGCTCTTTTCACATGCTTCCGACCACTCAAACTTCTTATTCTTTTGGGTCAAAGTATTTAAGGGAGATTCAATGGACGAAAAACTATCCACAAACCTCCTATAATAACCCTCTAGACCCAAGAAAACCCTAATGTCGGTTGGAGTCAATGGTCTAGGCCAATTTCTTACCGCCTCCGTTTTCCTTGGATCAACCTCAACTCCCTCACTAGATATGATATGACCAAGAAATGCCACCTACCTCAACCAAAACTCACATTTGATATACTTGGCAAACAATTGATGTTCTTTAAGGGTTTGCAATACCACCCTCAAATGACCCATGTGATCACTCTCATTTTTCGAATATATCAAGATGTCATCAATGAACACAATGACAAAAGAATCTAGGTAACTTCGAAATTCCCTATTCATTAGGTCCATGAACGCCGCCGGAGCATTAGTGAGATCAAAGGACATAACTAAGAACTCATAGTGCCCATATCTAGTTCGGAATGCCGTCTTTGGTATATCCTCACCTCTCACCCAAAGTTGGTTATACCACAATCTCAAGTCAATTTTGGAAAAGTAGCTTGCCCCTTGGAGTTGATCACAAGTCGTCAATCCGAGGGAGAGGATACTTATTCTTAATTGTGACTTTGTTGAGTTGGCGATAATCAATACACATTCCCAAGGACCCATCCTTATTCTTCACAAACAATACCGGAGCACCCCATGGAGAAATACTAGTCCTTATGAAGCCCTTGTCTATTCAATCTTTAAGTTGTGCCTTCAACTCCTTCAATTCAGCCAGAGCCATCCGATAAGGAGGAATCGAAATGGGGTTTGTTTCCGGTGGAAACTTGATACCAAATTCAATTTCCCGTTTGGGAGGAATACCGGGAAGGTCATTAGGGAAGACCTCCGGAAATTCACTCACTATGGGGACCGACTCAATGGGAGGAATTTTGGAGTCAAGATCTGGGACTCTCACTATATGATATAGTCAGCCCTTAGAGATAATTTTTCAAGCCATTAAACAAGAAATGATACGACCTCTAGGAATAGAATTTCCCCCTTCTACTCAACTACGGGTTCATTTGGGAAATTAAATCTCAGAACCCTTGTCCGACAATCAATAGTGGAAAAACAAGAATGCAACCAATCCATACCCAAAATAATATCAAAATCAAGCATATATAGTTCTACTAGATCAACATTGGAAACTCTATTGGGCAAAATTATAGGACAATCCTTGTATACCCTCTTTGCATCAAACGACTCACCCACCGGTGTAGACACTAAGAAAGGCTCATGCAAGATATCGGGTAAAGTATCAAACTTTTTAGATACAAGAGGTGTAACAAAAGACAAAGTAGCACCCGGATCAAGTAAAGCATAAACATCTATATAAAGACTTGTAACATAGCGGTCACCACATCGGGAGAGGTCTCTTACTCACCCCTAGTACGAAGAGCATAGAAGCGGTTCTTTTTTGAAGCATCACTAGAACCACTTGCTTGTCCACTCTTCTCTTGGCCCTTCATGTTAGGACAATCTCTAACCTTGTGGTCACTCTTGCCACAACCAAAACAATTGCCCATTCCAACCAAACATTCACCGAAATGACCCTTTCCACACTTGGCACATGTAGGCTTCTCATTAGGTGAGTTCCCACTCTTTCCCTTTTGAGCTCTAGGTTTAGACACCTTATCATCACCAGCCTTAGGGAAATTGGATAGAAATTGATTAGAGAACCTCTTTTCAAACCTAGGCTTGTCTTGAATTTCAAGCCTACTCTTGGAAGAACCACCTTCAAGGGACCTTTCCCTCTTAGTATCCCTACTCTTCCTCCTAGCCCTTGCCTCCTCAACTTGTCTAGCATGCACCATAAGACGGGAAATGTTCATGTTGTCATGTAGCATGGCCGAATGACACTCTTCTTGCAAATCATCCGACACCCCCATCACAAAGCGACTCATTTCATCTCTAGGATCGAAAACCAAAGAAGGAGCATATTTTGATAATTGAGTAAATTTCATGGAATACTCAAGGAACACTCATACCTCCTTGACGAAGGTTGATGAACTACACAACTTTATCTTCCCTCATCTCCCTAGGAAAGAACCGGTCAAGAAATGCCTTCTTGAAAATCTCCCAAGTCACCGGTGCACTCCGAAGAGGCCTATTGTCCCTCCGTTGGACATACCAAGTTTGAGACACATCTTTGAGTTGATATGTGGCTAACTCGGCATTCTAACTAGTGCTTAAACTTATGGCAAAGAGTATCGTATAAACTTTATCGATGAACGCTTGGGGGTCTTCATCCTTCCTAGACCCATAGAAAGTAGGAGGGTTCATCCGAGTGAAGTCCCTTAGACGAGATGCCGTGGTAGAGACTTGTAGCTTGGCTCGGGGTACTACCTCCCAATTAGCTTGGGACGTCATAGCTTGAGCTTAAAGAGTAATGGCTTGAACATGAGTAGTAATCGCTTGGGCCATTTGGAGAAGGGCGGTCCTTATCTCATCATCCGTCAAAGGTGGAGGATTGGCCGAAACTTGTTCAACATAAACCTCCTCTTCAAATAGAGGATCTTGATCACCACAGGGAGGAGCTCCCGCATTAGCAACCTCCTTCTCAAGCCTACTAGCCTCATTCCTCCGAGTATTCATTGCCTATAACAAAAATACGAGGTTTAGGTGAAAGCATATAATAGTTACTCTAGAGGCACGACATTGGATTTCAAAGAAAGAGAGATATTCCTAAGCATCATATCGATTCCTATTCATAAATGTGGCGCGCTTCACAATTATGAGTATGAATCTACATAGACGTGGTTGAGAGAGACATCCTGATCTAGGATAATTAACCTCATGCTCTGATACCAAGTTTGTCACATCCGGGTTTACCCCCTAGACGTAATTGGCGTCGTCGTCCTCTTTGAGGACTAAGACTAGCCCCATAATTATCATCATCGCATTCACAAGTCAAAAATACGAAAGAATTTAAAACTTGTAACTATATCTAATTGGAGTTTTACATGGACCTGTACATACACGTAATAGTATTATTATCGAGTATATATAGACCCTTTGTATAAGAAGATTACTTAGTCTTCAACTTTTATTTCACATACATATATAAGATAGAAAAAGAGTCATCAAATCCGTCTCATCTCATAACTGTTGACACCCAATTTTAACCCTCACCGATGTAAATTAATTAGCGAGTTTCTTAATTCTAAACGATTTAAAATAACTAGATTCGTGAAGTTAAAATGCTTTTAAAATTATTTTTAAATTAACTCCATCACCTGTATAATCTTTGGATGAATATCTATAATTTACATAATTATGTATAATTAATGTATTCTAAGATTATTCGAATTTCGTCTCAAAAAGATTTTGTTTGGTCTAAATATTTTACTAATTAATTTATTTATACAATAGTTCACATTTTGAGTTAATTATTTTATAATTATATCGATTATTTTATTTCGTTAAAATTAAGAAGTTTTAATTAGTTTATATCGATTCATCTTATCTAATTACTAAATATTTAATTCACCTGGGCAAAACAATTTTGGACCATTGCTTCATGCCAAATTGATCTAATATTCCTCAAAAATTGATCCAGCTAAAATCCTCGACCTAGGCCCATTTTTATTTCCTCCTACCACTGATTTCCAGCCCATTCACATCCCCAATTCGACCCAATCCGCTTTTCCCCTCTTTACTTTTGACCCGGCCCATCTTGGCGCTCAAAAAGAAGCCCCCAAACGTGAATAGACGGGAGGATGCCCATCAGTTTCAAGCGTTCTTCATGCTTAACAGCAGCAGCAGCGCGTCAAAGGCACCAAGACGATCCTTGTGCGCGTCGTCTCCTCTCCACGCGTGAACGTCGCTCCAACGTTCACAAGGAGTACACGGCGTTAATAGACGGAAAGTGAACTCGGCGTTCGTATGATCTTCTTGCACTGCCAGTACGCCTTTACTGCTGTAGCAGGTAAAGCGCCTGCAAATTTTTGCCTTGCCAGCCGCGTTGGTTGTCCTTGACTCGCGTGGATGGGCGACACGTCGAGCTTCAAGGACGATGGATCGATCCAAGACGTCCAGCTCTTTCCAATCCGTTGGGAATTGAGAATCAATTCGGAATATTCTTTGAATTTGAGGGGATAAGGTTTGATTTTCGAATTTGTGCTGGGGGGATAGGTTTTTCGCCTTTGTCCTTTTCCCCCCAATTTCCTTTCATCCGAAACCCTAATTTTCTTGCCTATATATATTCTCTACGTTTTCTTTGTGAGGGGTTGGTTTTTTTTTTTTGGAAAATCCGGGAAAGAGTTTTTTTTTAGGCGAAATTTTTTTCGAAAAGTAAAGGTATTCAGAGGATACTTTTGGAGTCGGAGGAATAGCAAAAAAAAAAAATTTAGTCGAAAAGCCTCCCTGATGCAGAGAAACCTTTAATAGAAATATTGTAGTATACATCCAGGTTCAATTTTTTTTTTTAAAAAAAAAAAAAAAAAAAAAAAAAAGACAGAGAGGGTAGCATTTAGCATTCAAGTTCATTTTTCAGTTTGGATTCGTGGTTTGTTATTCGCTTGCGAGTTTTCTTGTGGTAGTGCTCGTCTCTTCGCCTCGTTGGTCTCAGTTCGCTGCCCTGAAGGAGGTGAATTCTATTCCTTAAATCTCAACGTGCTCCGAATATTACTCTGTTTGTTTCGTTGAATGACTTTGTTCATTGTTTGTTACTGCGTGTCAAGAGTTTTTTTTCTTTTTTTTTTTTTTTTTTTCTTCTCTTTGGTATGCCATGTTATTATTCATTGGCGTTGGTTTAAATTCAAAAATCTTTGATTATCTTGTTTCCCCTCTGTCTATTCTGTCGAATTTTGCTCATGATAAGCCATTAAATTGTAGGTATTCGCTGTTAGCTATCTTGTGGCTTGTATTTGGTTTATTTATTGTGTTTTGAATATGCTTTAGTAAGATATAATTTAAGGTTATATGTTGTGACTTAACCTAAGACATTATTCATCCCAGTTATTTTATAAGGAGTTAGAAGTCATGCATTGGGAAAAGCAATTTAACGAATGCATAAATTTGTGCTTCTCTTTTATCGCTAGCCTTATCTGATTTGCCTTATGAGTTTTTTTTTTATTTATGATTAAAATTGATTATTTTTTTTTCCCTTAAGAAGTCGCATGCTTGGCAGTAACCAATTTTCTTATTGCTTGCATCACTTAGTGTAATTAATTACTCCCTTGTTTAGTAAAGGTTTTGTCTAGGAGCATATTTAGTTCGGTATTTTATGGTTAGGCAACTTAAGCTTTCATGTCTCATTTCCTTTCTATCATCAATGTTTTCCTCCCTCCCATTTCCGTTTTGGTCAATTAATTCTTATCTCTGTAAATAAATACTCCTTATTTTCATTGAGTTAATTGTGATTAATGTTCAATCTTATGCAAGCTCGTTCCTCTAAATGGGATGGAGATATAAATGTTTGTCTTACTTTTAGCATGTTCATGAGTTTTGATTGTCTATTTATTTATTCATTTATCCTCGTTATGCTTTGTTTAGCGGATATAAAATAATCCCTTTAGTTTATATCATCCCATCTTGTGTCGCCACTATGCATATTTAGAGTGCATAATTTTCTTGTTAGCATCCTTCCTCTGCTGAAGTAATAGCATATTGTTATTAATGGTTTTGGGGCTATCTCAAATTTTTGCATCTTATAGGGCGTCGCCAAGTGCTCTCCGTTTTTTAGTCTAGCATAGATACTTGACATGGGTTGGGATTATTTACGTTTTACTTGAATATGTGCTCAATTTATTTCTTGTCTTGATCCCATTATTCTGGCAGAAGATCAACTAGAGTAGTGTAGCATTTGTGTTCTTGCTATATCTTTTAATATGTTTGATTCTGAGTAACTTTGTCCTCTTCTTTTGTTCGTGTATCTTTTTTAGTTTTGTCTCTTTATTTCCATTCTGCTATCTATAGGCATATATAGTAGACACATTAATTGATCGAACACAAGTGTGGTCACTATGTTTTTTTTTACTCTTAATCCAACCATTTGTTGTCCAACATGCTTATTGTGTGATTCCCTTTGCTGGGATTATTTTTTTTCCGTAACTGTGCATCTTTCTTGGGTAAAAATATGTATTTTCCATTAAGTTAATTCATTCTCCTCACATCTATGCTAGTTGTAATACATACTAACTCCCTTAATTTATTCTGTTGCATGTGAAAATCTGTCTGAGTCCTCGTGGATTTCATTCTATTCCCGCATTTTTGAGAGCCATAAAGGCTAAACTTCCCTTTGTTCCAGTCAACCCACAAATCGACGAACAGGTCCCCCCTAAAATTGGTGAATTTGAGCCGATTGAAGAGTTGAAGTTTTGTCGCCAAAAGCCTATATTTTGTATTTATTTTATGTCGTATTTTGTTAGTTTTGGGCCTAAGCCCCCTTGTAAATTATATTCATTTTATTTTGTTAGTCTAGGACAGGTACAAAGTCAAATGGGTTAAAACCCAAAACAGGTGGGTCCAAAAACCGGTCAAGGCGAACAGAACCCGGATTTGGACCCAAATCTATTTCCCTATCTCTCTTTACTTGCTTTAATTATTTTACTTGTCTTACGTGTCAGTTAGTTTTAAGTTAAGAAAAATCTGAATCCCCAAAAAATGCCTTAATTGTTTTATCAACTAAAAACTAATAAATCTTGCAAATAACTCACTTAGGTAATTAGTTCGTATATTAAACTCTTTACTGTTCCAAGTATTTTTCTTGTCAAGTTAAAATATTTCTTTAGCCAAATTAAGTTAGTTGTCGGATAACCGCATTAGCGGATATTTTAGGTGCCTAACACCTTCCTAAGATATAAATAGGAATTCCCGAACCCTTTTAAAGTTTTCAAATGATTTTTCTGTTAAGTCTTTTGAAAATTAAAAGTTTTCTTAATTTTCTCAAAATTAAGTGGCGACTCTCAAAACCTCAAAAAATTCTTAAAAAAATATTTTTTCGATTAAAACAGAAATGGCGACTCCGCTGGGGATTCGGAGGATTCTAACCTTAAAACTAACATTATTTGGCTATTTGTGATAAATTGTTTCATTGTTTAGTTTATTTTTTGAATTGTTGCATATCATGGCATATTTCCAATATATATGTATAGTATATTAAAGGACGGTTTGCGGAACCGCAGCCGGACTTTTTATACTCACCCTTTTCGAAATTAGCGGCAATTTATTGGTTCGTTAGGCGTCCAATGGTTGTCGCGAGTTTCAGCCCAAATTGTCCGTTTGGGTTCCCGGTCTTTTCGAAAGCCACTCATAGTAAACTAGCGTAGAGCCGAGCCAAATCCCAATTTTAGGAGCATTTGAACTAAGATGACCCAACACCCAAGGCGTGTTGGGCCCATTAGAAGCCCACCTTGTGTCTACTTGGCCCTAAATTGCCAAAAACAGACAATCATGCTTACGTGTTGATTGAAGGATGCCTGTGTTTTTAAAACAATTTATTGTCTATGGGGGTGGGGTTGACAAATTTTGCCTGCTATTTTTGTAGGATGAATCCGACACTCGAGCCTTTGAAAACAAGAATGGTTACTATCCCCGACCCTTTCCTCAAAGTATGGTGGAGGTTCATGAACAACGACGACAAAATGATCGTTCAGAAACACATAGGTTACCTTCCATCGCTGCTAGAGATGAATGCTTGGCCTGGCTTAATTGGAACGATGGTGAAATTCTGGGATAGCCAGAACATGGTTTTTCGGTTCGGGGAAGTAGAGTTGACGCCAACTATTGAAGAAGTCCTTATCAGCTATGAAAGTGTCGCCATGTGCAACAAAAGGAAGCGACATCCAGATACAGATCTTCTAAATCCCGTAATATGGGATTTCGCCCAAATTAAAGAAGAGTTGTCATTGGTTAAAGCCGAATGGATGGACAAGCTCCCTGGTCCAAATATACCATTCAGAAAGTTATATTATCGATTTGGGCGTGCAAGGGCTTATGAGAAACATAAAGACGAGTTCGTCTCAAAAGAGAAATGGAAAGAGACGCGTCCCCTTGCATTTGCGATATGTTTGCTCGGAATGATGGTTTTCCCTCAAGGGCCAAAATACACTATTCATCCTAGTGTATTTATGGTCACTCATGCCATTTTCTATGGAGTGGATTACAAAACATCAACAAAGTACTACACTTTAGCGCCTATGATTCTGGCCGACATCTACAGGGCTTTAGACAAGTGTCAGAACGGAGAACGTTTCTTTCAAGGGTGTAATCTGATACTACAGTGGTGGATGATGCGACATTTAATGAAGACTCATAACCCAAAAGAACCACATCCCCTAAGACGGTCCGACGAGCTACATGGTCATGATTGGTGGTTGTATCACAATCGTTGCAACAAGACTGGAGGGGAGTGTTTTTGGTATCCGAGGCTTCGAGGGCTGAGAGAAGAAGACGTACAGTGGTCAATAGACAGACTGGTGGTAACTAAAAACATGGTGGTTCGAACAGAAAAAGTCCCTTACTTGGTATTTGCTGGGTTAAGAGGGACTAGACCATATGCTCCTGGTCGAGTCCTAAGGCAACTAGGAGGGAAACAAGAGTTACCCCAGATTGCGAATATGAAGAAGTTCGTAACTGACCACGAGAATGGGCGAGTTGCATTTGCTGAAGACATGCGTAGGATGTGGAGATCTCGAAGAGTGTTGGGTGAGCCTGTACCAGATAGGTTTCGTCCAGAATGTTCGGGGAGTACAAAGAATGGTTAAAAAAGAGTCTCGCTGGAACTATTGAGCCTGGTCCAAACGTTCCTCACATTATTGCCGATGTTGGAGCCAAACATCAAGTCCGACTCCACCGCCTTCAAGAGAAGTTTGATAGGAGTGAATTAGAGCATCAACGTCGTCACTCAGAAGACGCCAAAGTCATAGCTCAATTGAAACAAGAACTACGAAGAGCCAGACAGTGCATGACAGGGTTAGATGATATCATGGAACAACAGATTCAGTCGTTAGAGGGGTTCAGACACCAAGAAGGAGCTAGATTGGCGAGAGATCATCTCTGGGCGAACAGATATGCCATGTGGGAAGAGGTCAACATCGCCAAGAGGACCAGACTTGGCGAAGGATCAGAGGAGGCCTGAATTTTACCATCTCCTGCGTGAGACTGTTTTATTTGTACTTTGTTTTGTAATTTATTTTCAGGACTATTTCTCTGTTTTATGTTTGTCAGACATTTTGGATGCTATTAATAAAGTATTTTGGGGATAATAAATCTGGTTTAAAAAAAAAAGCATATGCATCCTTCAATTCGTTAGGCCCACCCTTGGCATAAAAGGGTCACATGCATGATTAGGACGCGATATATGTGCTATTTAACTGCTTATGTGTATTGTTGTTGTGAATGAGGATATCGAAAACCCACTCTTTTTCAGAAATTTCCAAATATACAAACAAGTCACTGTTACAAAAATTGTCCGACCAAAATTTCCCGAGTCTTAAGTTTCTCACTCAAAAGACATCTCTCATACCACAAATCTTAAATATTACTCTATTGTCTCAGGAAAAGCAAATCACTATTATGGATAAGGGTAAGAATATCCAGATGAGGCTCACTGGAGAGGAGCTACAAAGAAAGATAGAACAAATCACACGAAAGATTCAAGAGGTCAGAGAGGAAAGGCTTAGGGTCGAAGTTGCCACGTCAGTCTACAAAGCTGCGACTGCGACACTGGACGAAGAATTGATGTCAAAAGAAAAGAGGAAGGAAAGTATTGAGGAAGAAAAAGAGGATCTAAGCCAAAAATTGGACATGCTTCGATTACAAATTCAAGAAAGAGAGGCAAGAGAAGCGGAGATAGATTCGGAAACCGCGAGTCTGTTGGCCAAAAATGTGTCACTAGATGAAGAACTGAAAGCGGAAATGACGGAATTCATCACTATGGAAGAAAGGATGTCGGCATTAAGGAAGAAGAACAAGGCGTTCCACCATGACATGATAGACAAAATTCAGAAAATGCGCGGAAAATACTCTATCCGTGAGCAAGGGGGCAATAGTGGTCCCGACAACGCTCACCCCGAATTGACTGAGGAGGACGACGGTGAGGAAATCGTCTACAAGCCTCCATTTCTGGGTCGTCTGAAAGGAAGAGAGTGACACTGCAACAAGAAGAGAAATGACTAACGTGTCATCATCATGTTATCTTTTAAGAATTCCAATGTTGTCTTTCAATTTCCTTGTAACCGTAATGAAAGAATGAATGAAAATATTTTATCCCGAACTCGAACTACGTTGGGCCTGAATTCTCCTTGAGAGATACGTAGGCAGCCTTCCAAGGCCCGGCCCCTATCTTTTAAAAATTTTCATTCTTCCTTTTCATATTACAAGAGGATACAAAGATCAGATCAACGGACGTCAGAGAGCAACTGCAAGAAGACCTTAGCTCAATGCGATTTGGCCTTTTTGAGATAGTGTCAAACTAAAAGAGCAAGCAAATTCCTGCTTGTAAATAAAAAAAAATTAAAAAAAAATCTGTTTTCGTCCTTACTCGTGGGTTAAAGATATCCTCAAACAAAGCAACTTGTGTGTTTGTCTGCTCTCTATGTGATATTATGTGTTCTGTATTCTGAGTCCAAACTAACAAATCTGCCTTTGAGTTGTTTTCCTCCTCAGGTATTTTGAACTGATCTGTGTCGATTAAGCTGGCAGATCATCCTTACTTCACCAGATCAAAAGGTCCCGCAGATTCCTTCCCAGGACAAAGTTCTGACAGAGGAAAGGCAGTTATGGGGGATAATAATGAAGAAGTGAGTCTTACTGACGTTGTGGTGGCTCAACCCACCGTAGCAGAACAGAATGAATTGATTATGCAGCTGATGCAGCAAATTGCGGAGATGAGGGTGGAAATGCAACGGAGACAGGATCTGCCTCACCTGGATTTGCTTCTAACGCCACTGACGGAAGACCTCCAATCTACTTCCCTTCCTCAAATATGGATCCAACTCAGAATCAGCCATCTACACCTGTTCATAATCCGTCTGTGATAGACCTAACTACCCAAAAACCCAATACGCTTCTCGTATCTTACCAAACTCATCGCCTCTTCCAAATAACCACCCTCAATGCCACCCCATCCTCAGAATACTCAAGCCGCCCNTGTTGGAGAGAACATGTTGTGCTTTGACTTGGCTTGCTCAGAAATTGAGGCATTACTTGTCTTCTTATACTACATACCTCATTTCCAGAATGGACCCATTGAAGTATATCTTCCAGAAGGCGATGCCAACAGGAAAGTTAGCTAAATGGCAAATGTTGTTGAGTGAATTTGATATTGTGTATGTGACTCAGAAGGCAATAAAGGCACAGGCCTTGGCTGATCATCTTGCAGAAAATCCTGTTGATGAAGAGTATGAACCGCTCAAGACTTATTTTCATGACGAAGAAGTGTCATTTGTGGGTGAAGATATTTCTGAAGCATATCCTGGTTGGAGATTATTTTTTGATGGAGCAGCAAATCACCAGGGAAAAGGTATTGGGGCAGTCTTAGTGTCAGAATCTGGCCAGCACTACCCTGTGGCAGCTAAGCTTCGATTTAATTGCACGAATAACATGGCTGAGTATGAAGCTTGTATCTTGGTTTGAAAATGGCCATCGACATGAATGTCTACGAGTTGCTCGTCATTGGAGATTCAGACTTGTTGATTCATCAAGTTCAAGGAGAATGGGCTGTGAAAAACCCGAAGATCATACCTTACGTACAGTATGTACAGAAGTTATGCAAGAGATTTCGTAAGATCGAGTTCAGACATACTCCCAGGATACAAAATGAGTTGGCCGATGCTCTTGCCACCATCGCTTCAATGATTAAACATCCGGATACTGACTATATTGATCCACTGGATATAGAGTTGAGAGAACATCCAGTTCATTGTTCACATGTTGAGGCAGAACCTGACGGTTTACCATGGTATTTCGATATAAAGAAATATTTGGAGTCTGGTATTTATCCAGAAGATGCTACATCCAACCAAAGGAAGTCGATACGCCGCATGGCCCTCAATTTCTTTTTAAGTGGAGAAGTCCTTTATAAGAGAAATCCAGATTTGAGTCTTCTAAGATGTGTCGACGCTGTTGAAGCTGCGAAGCTTATCGAACAGATACATGCTGGAGTTTGTGGAACGCATATGAATGGGCTCACTTTGGCAAGGAAGATCCTTAGAGCCGGTTATTTCTGGATGACTATGGAGAATGATTGTTGCAAGTTTGTGCAGAAGTGTCATAAATGTCAAGTGCACGGTGATTTGATCCGAGTACCGCCTCACGAACTTAATGCTATGAGTTCACCTTGGCCATTTGTAGCTTGGGGCATGGATGTCATTGGTCCGATAGAGCCAGCTGCTTCTAATGGACACAGATTTATCTTGGTTGCCATTGATTACTTCACCAAGTGGGTGGAAGCAGCTTCTTACAAGTCGGTAACCAAGAAAGTTGTAGCTGATTTTGTTCGCAACAATCTGATATGCAGATTTGGAGTACCAGAATCCATTATTACAGACAACGGTGCAAATCTCAACAGTCACTTGATGAGAGAGATATGTGAGCAATTTAAGATTACTCACCGAAACTCAACCGCTTATCGTCGCAAATGAATGGAGCTGTAGAGGCTGCCAACAAGAACATCAAGAAGATTTTGAGGAAAATGATCGACAATCATCGAGGTTGGCATGAATGTTACCATATGCTTTATTGGGTTATCGAACGACTGTCCGAACGTCGACTGGAGCTACTCCATACTTGCTAGTGTATGGAACAGAAGCAGTCATACCTGCCGAAGTTGAGATACCATCCTTGAGAATTATCCAAGAAGCTGAGCTAAGTAATGCTGAATGGGTTAGCAAGAGAATTGATCAGTTAACGCTGATCGATGAAAAGAGAATGGTTGCCGTTTGTCATGGTCAGTTGTATCGACAAAGGATGATTCGTGCTTTTCACAAGAGAGTCAGAGCCAGAATTTTTGAAATCGGTCAATGGGTCCTTAAGCGCATTTTTCCTCATCAAGACGAGTACAAAGGAAAATTCGCACCAAATTGGCAAGGACCCTACGTGGTTCGTAAAGTATTATCCGGAGGTGCATTGGTACTGTCGGAGATGGACGGCACCGCGTGGCCAAAACCGATCAATTCAGATGCTGTCAAGAGATACTACGTGTGAAGATTCGGTTTGCGTTTTACTATTTTCTTGTAATTGTTCATTTGCTTGTATTTGCTTTGTTTTAAATTTTTATCCCTCTTGTAATGAACTACGTCTGACCTGAATTCTCAAGAATGAGATACGTAGGCGGCCTATGTCGGCCTCGGTCACCCCTTTATCCCTTTGAATATTTCTTTGTATTTGAACTACGTTCGACCTGAATTCTCAAGAATGAGATACGTAGGCGGCCTATGTCGGCCTCGGTCGGTTTTCTTTGTATTTCTTATTTTGTTAGCTTTGAGAAGGGAACTACGTTTGACCTGATTCCTGCCTCAACGGGATACGTAGGCGCCACAAGGGTTCGGTCATATCTCCCGTAAGATTTCTATTCCTCTTTACAATAGAAACTGGGACAGAATTTTTGAGAGGGACTCAAAAATTCTTGAGAAGAAGATCTTTCCTCAACAATCCAAGACTGAAGATATTTCAAGATTTGCAACTGGGACAGAATTTTTGAGGGGATCTCAAAAATTTTGCGATTTACTCAATGACAGTTGAAAGATAAACAAAACTTGTAACTGGGACAGAAATTTTGAGGATGGCCTCAAAATTTCATCATGGGTTTGTCGACAGCCTGGAGTGATTGTGAATACTCCCCAGCGAATAAACCTCCGAGCAATCAAACTCAAATAAGTTCGCTAAGCCGACGTGACATGACATTTGGCAGTGCCCCTTTTCAAAAAATTACTTCTCAAAAATTTATTTTTCTAAAATATTTCCTTTTATGTTTCATTTGTTTTGGCATGAAATATTCGCCTTACCTATCAAGAGTTGGGAGATCAGGAAGATCAATTGGAGATAGCAGGACAAGGAGCAAACAACTGAAGAATCGACACAGATCAGTCCGTTTTAAAACTAATAATTTTCTGTGGACGCAGGCTTATGATGTTGCTCAAAAATCAGCAGAATCATGTTATATCGCTTATAGCGGAAACTGGGGAATATGATTTGCTTATTTCAGTCAATTTTCAACAACATGATGTTTGTAAGGAACGTCCAGTTAAATTCGGAGGTGAATCAAGCAAAAATCTCAAGGAAGAGTTTATGATTTCCGTAAAGAACGTCATTTGCATCATAACATCATATATGATATTATACAGAAGGTTTATTTATATTATTGCCGATCAAGACGATACACTATCTGGAAGTCATTTTACCATTACCGTCAATTAAGATGACATGATTATCCAGAAGACACTCAGAAGATCGCTACGTTGCTCGATTTAAGCACTATCTTCACTTGGTACCAAGGATGACCTCAAGATTGAATCGCGAGTCGATATTTATGCATCGCAGAAGATCATGCATCGCGAGTCAATATTCATGTATTGCGGAAGATCATGCATCGCGAGTCAGTATTCATGCATTGCGGAAGATCATGCATCGCGAGTCAATATTCATGCATCGCGGAAGAACATGCATTGCAAGTCAATATTCATGCATCGCGGAAGAACATGCATCGCGAGTCAATATTCATGCATCGCGGAAGATCATGCATCGTGAGTCAATACTCATGCATCGCGGAAGATCATGCATCGCGAGTCAATACTCATGCATCGCGGAAGATCATGCATCGCGAGTTAATAATCATGCATCGCGAGTTAATAATCATGCATCGCGGAAGATCATGCATTGCAAGTTAATATTTATGCATCGCGAGAAGATTTCATGCCTCGCAGAGATTAATACATCGCAAGAAGATTTCATACCTTGCGGAATTTATGCATCGCGAGAAGATTTCATGCCTCGCAGAAATTTATACATCGCAAGAAGATTTCATGCCTTGCGAAATTTATGCATCGCGAGAAGATTTCATGCCTCGCAGAAATTTATACATCGCAAGAAGATTTCATACCTTGCGGAATTTATGCATTGCGAGAAGATTTCATGCCTCGCAAAAGTTTATATATCGCAAGAAGATTTCACACCTTGCGGAATTTATGCATCGCGGGAAGATTTCATACCCCGCAAGAAATTATGCATCGCCGGAAGATATACATACCCCGCCAGAAATCATGCACTAACACAGTAAAATCGTGCATCTTAAGAGAAGTATTCACCCACCTGCATCAACTGCATTTCTTTTATTTATGTTAAAAGTAAATATCAAGAAGAGCATCGAAGACGATATCAAGAGAAAATATCGACACTTCATCAGTTTTATTTATTTCGACATCAAATGAAGAGTACATTGAAGATTACATTGCAAACACCAGACATAAGCTTTATTTGTTTTACGTCAAACCGATCGAGTTGACGTCAAACATCGAGGAGAACAATTAAGTGTCGACACGGTAAAAGACACTGTCTCCCATTTAAATTGCATTTTTATGCTGACGAGTTTTATCTCGATCTTTGTTGAGAGCATCCAAAAGGGTGAATTCTCCAAAACAAACCACAGGTGCGGACAACATAAAAAAGGATGCAGCACAACGTGGAACTTTTTCTTAGCAGCGAACTGGGACACAGTCCAAAGAGGAATGTCAAACTCTTGGGACGCGAGCAGAGGAGCGACTTCCACCACAATCAAACCACACCCCTATCATAAGGCATGTGGGTTTTTCTTTCGGCTTGTCAATTTCGGTTTCGCATCCGGAAATTTAGGCGTCTACCGGAAGCAAGTTTCCAATCTGAGTGACAATACACCAAGAGCTTTGGAAATTATGTCCGTGTAAGTTCTTAATTATGGGTGTGAAGCGCGCCACATTCATGTCTAAGAGATTACAAGCCTCTTTTTCATACTCAATTTAATTTGTCATTCGTCCAGAGCCAAAGGTCATCTAGCATAGTATATTTCCTTTTTAACCGATCGAGTCGAACTACAAGCAGCCTGATTCCTGAGGTATAAGAATATGTAGGCGGGCTCAATGTTGAAAACTCGGCTGTATTCCGACATTCTCTCCTAAATCTTATTCTCAAGCATTTCGATCTCCTCATAATCCGGTGTCGAGATGACTTTTGAATTCTTTCGAAATCGTGTGCTAAATCAAGCGTGTTGAACTACAGGTGGCCTGAATTCTCATATAGCCTGAGCTATGTAGGAAACCCATTTCCTTGGTTCGTCCATAATCTCAGGAAATCTGTACCAAATCCCTTTTCCTGAAAGATGAATGTGTGGTCGGTCAAAATTGGCTTGGTCAATTTCATTTTCCTCGAATTTCTTGCATCAATCCAAGTAAAATGAGGGACAGTTGTTGACACCCAATTTTAACCCTCACCGATGTAAATTAATTAGCGAGTTTCTTAATTCTAAACGATTTAAAATAACTAGATTCGTGAAGTTAAAATGCTTTTAAAATTATTTTTAAATTAACTCCATCACCTGTATAATATTTGGATGAATATCTATAATTTACATAATTATGTATAATTAATGTATTCTAAGATTATTCGAATTTCATCTCAAAAAGATTTTGTTTGGTCTAAATATTTTACTAATTAATTTATTTATACAATAGTTCACATTTTGAGTTAATTATTTTATAATTATATCAATTATTTTATTTCGTTAAAATTAAGAAGTTTTAATTAGTTTATATCGATTCATCTTATCTAATTACTAAATATTTAATTCACCTGGGCAAAACAATTTTGGACCATTGCTTCATGCCAAATTGATCTAATATTCCTCAAAAATTGATCCAGCTAAAATCCTCGACCTAGGCCCATTTTTATTTCCTCCTACCACTGATTTCCAGCCCATTCACATCCCCAATTCGACCCAATCCGCTTTTCCCCTCTTTACTTTTGACCCGGCCCATCTTGGCGCTCAAAAAGAAGCCCCCAAACGTGAATAGACGGGAGGATGCCCATCAGTTTCAAGCGTTCTTCACGCTTAACAGCAGCAGCAGCGCGTCAAAGGCACCAAGACGATCCTTGTGCGCGTCGTCTCCTCTCCACGCGTGAACGTCGCTCCAACGTTCACAAGGAGTACACGGCGTTAATAGACGGAAAGTGAACTCGGCGTTCGTATGATCTTCTTGCACTGCCAGTACGCCTTTACTGCTGTAGCAGGTAAAGCGCCTGCAAATTTTTGCCTTGCCAGCCGCGTTGGTTGTCCTTGACTCGCGTGGATGGGCGACACGTCGAGCTTCAAGGACGATGGATCGATCCAAGACGTCCAGCTCTTTCCAATCCGTTGGGAATTGAGAATCAATTCGGAATATTCTTTGAATTTGAGGGGATAAGGTTTGATTTTCGAATTTGTGCTGGGGGGATAGGTTTTTCGCCTTTGTCCTTTTCCCCCCAATTTCCTTTCATCCGAAACCCTAATTTTCTTGCCTATATATATTCTCTACGTTTTCTTTGTGAGGGGTTGGGTTTTTTTTTTTGGAAAATCCGGGAAAGAGTTTTTTTTTAGGCGAAATTTTTTTCGAAAAGTAAAGGTATTCAGAGGATACTTTTGGAGTCGGAGGAATAGCAAAAAAAAAAAATTTAGTCGAAAAGCCTCCCTGATGCAGAGAAACCTTTAATAGAAATATTGTAGTATACATCCAGGTTCAATTTTTTTTTTTTAAAAAAAAAAACAAGAAAAAAAAAAAACAGACAGAGAGGGTAGCATTTAGCATTCAAGTTCATTTTTCAGTTTGGATTCGTGGTTTGTTATTCGCTTGCGAGTTTTCTTGTGGTAGTGCTCGTCTCTTCGCCTCGTTGGTCTCAGTTCGCTGCCCTGAAGGAGGTGAATTCTATTCCTTAAATCTCAACGTGCTCCGAATATTACTCTGTTTGTTTCGTTGAATGACTTTGTTCATTGTTTGTTACTGCGTGTCAAGAGTTTTTTTTTCTTTTTTTTTTTTCTTTTTTTTCTTCTCTTTGGTATGCCATGTTAATATTCATTGGCGTTGGTTTAAATTCAAAAATCTTTGATTATCTTGTTTCCCCTCTGTCTATTCTGTCGAATTTTGCTCATGATAAGCCATTAAATTGTAGGTACTCGCTGTTAGCTATCTTGTGGCTTGTATTTGGTTTATTTATTGTGTTTTGAATATGCTTTAGTAAGATATAATTTAAGGTTATATGTTGTGACTTAACCTAAGACATTATTCATCCCAGTTATTTTATAAGGAGTTAGAAGTCATGCATTGGGAAAAGCAATTTAACGAATGCATAAATTTGTGCTTCTCTTTTATCGCTAGCCTTATCTGATTTGCCTTATGAGTTTTTTTTTTATTTATGATTAAAATTGATTATTTTTTTTTCCCTTAAGAAGTCGCATGCTTGGCAGTAACCAATTTTCTTATTGCTTGCATCACTTAGTGTAATTAATTACTCCCTTGTTTAGTAAAGGTTTTGTCTAGGAGCATATTTAGTTCGGTATTTTATGGTTAGGCAACTTAAGCTTTCATGTCTCATTTCCTTTCTATCATCAATGTTTTCCTCCCTCCCATTTCCGTTTTGGTCAATTAATTCTTATCTCTGTAAATAAATACTCCTTATTTTCATTGAGTTAATTGTGATTAATGTTCAATCTTATGCAAGCTCGTTCCTCTAAATGGGATGGAGATATAAATGTTTGTCTTACTTTTAGCATGTTCATGAGTTTTGATTGTCTATTTATTTATTCATTTATCCTCGTTATGCTTTGTTTAGCGGATATAAAATAATCCCTTTAGTTTATATCATCCCATCTTGTGTCGCCACTATGCATATTTAGAGTGCATAATTTTCTTGTTAGCATCCTTCCTCTGCTGAAGTAATAGCATATTGTTATTAATGGTTTTGGGGCTATCTCAAATTTTTGCATCTTATAGGGCGTCGCCAAGTGCTCTCCGTTTTTTAGTCTAGCATAGATACTTGACATGGGTTGGGATTATTTACGTTTTACTTGAATATGTGCTCAATTTATTTCTTGTCTTGATCCCATTATTCTGGCAGAAGATCAACTAGAGTAGTGTAGCATTTGTGTTCTTGCTATATCTTTTAATATGTTTGATTCTGAGTAACTTTGTCCTCTTCTTTTGTTCGTGTATCTTTTTTAGTTTTGTCTCTTTATTTCCATTCTGCTATCTATAGGCATATATAGTAGACACATTAATTGATCGAACACAAGTGTGGTCACTATGTTTTTTTTACTCTTAATCCAACCATTTGTTGTCCAACATGCTTATTGTGTGATTCCCTTTGCTGGGATTATTTTTTTTCCGTAACTGTGCATCTTTCTTGGGTAAAAATGTATATTTTCCATTAAGTTAATTCATTCTCCTCACATCTATGCTAGTTGTAATACATACTAACTCCCTTAATTTATTCTGTTGCATGTGAAAATCTGTCTGAGTCCTCGTGGATTTCATTCTATTCCCGCATTTTTGAGAGCCATAAAGGCTAAACTTCCCTTTGTTCCAGTCAACCCACAAATCGACGAACAGGTCCCCCCTAAAATTGGTGAATTTGAGCCGATTGAAGAGTTGAAGTTTTGTCGCCAAAAGCCTATATTTTGTATTTATTTTATGTCGTATTTTGTTAGTTTTGGGCCTAAGCCCCCTTGTAAATTATATTCATTTTATTTTGTTAGTCTAGGACAGGTACAAAGTCAAATGGGTTAAAACCCAAAACAGGTGGGTCCAAAAACCGGTCAAGGCGAACAGAACCCGGATTTGGACCCAAATCTCTTTGCCTCTCTCTCTTTACTTTCTTTAATTATTTTACTTGTCTTACGTGTCAGTTAGTTTTAAGTTAAGGAAAATCTGAATCCCCAAAAAATGCCTTAATTGTTTTATCAACTAAAAACTAATAAATCTTGCAAATAACTCACTTAGGTAATTAGTTCGTATATTAAACTCTTTACTGTTCCAAGTATTTTTCTTGTCAAGTTAAAATATTTCTTTAGCCAAATTAAGTTAGTTGTCGGATAACCGCATTAGCGGATATTTTAGGTGCCTAACACCTTCCTAAGATATAAATAGGAATTCCCGAACCCTTTTAAAGTTTTCAAATGATTTTTCTGTTAAGTCTTTTGAAAATTAAAAGTTTTCTTAATTTTCTCAAAATTAAGTGGCGACTCTCAAAACCTCAAAAAATTCTTAAAAAAATATTTTTTCGATTAAAACAATAACCATCTAGAATGACAATATCAACTTGGGCATAGCCCTACAACAATAAAAGTAAGCCACATATAGGCTTTATACAACTTGTTCTCAAATGAAAGATAGAGTCAACATAAGTGTCTTAAAATCTAATTAAATCCATAGGTAGAATATCAGCATCATCCTCGGGAAAATGAGGACCTACCTCTTGGTTGATAAAAGTATCCAAGCTTTCTTCTAGATCGCCTCGAACCAAACCTCAACGACCGGAACCAAAAATATAAGGGACAAAGGGAGAAAATGGGGTTGGTATGCTACATGTACTAAGTATGAGACCATATGCACATATAACAACCAAACATGCTAAAAAGGGACATTTAGATAAATCATGTCATTTTACCTATTTAAGGACTTATGCAGAATAAAAAAACTATACCAACCATTTAGATATGTTCAACAAATCAAATAAGATATATGCAAATCAACATACTTGAACCCATAATCTCATATAACTCTATCACCAAGTAATAACATCACAAGCATGAATAAGAGATCTTCATGTAAATAGAAAAGCAAGACAACTAATCATAATCCTCATAAATCAACAAGTGCAATGACCAAGCAAAGCCCCATAACCTTACTTAATCAAGTAACACAATAAGAACCATAAATAGTAACTAAGTTCACGTAACATAGCCTTCAAGTACACATAAGTTCATACTTTAGCAATAAAGACCAATTGCATGTTCATAAGCATTATAATCATCATATAAGATCATTTACATTTATCATCATTTACATACATAATATTAACCTCCTAAAGCTCATACCAAGTCAAACGAGTGCAAGGCATAGATAGAGTCCCATACCCCTACCTAAGCTAAGTCAAACCCCTCAAGTCACATTAGTTAGCTTATACATCATTACTTCATTTTAGTTTAGGGAACACTTGCCTTAACCGACATAGACCACATGATCTAATGTGGAATCCGGTGTTGTAAAATCTTACACCGATGGAAGGTGGTCTACCGGCCAAAGTAAAACCAAACATAAACGTAGCTTTCTAGGTGGATCCACTACCTAGTCTTCCTATGTGGGTGACATAGTTCAAGAACTAAGAGATAGGTATTTACCTCTACATACCACCTGGTAATTGGGGCCTCATCTCATGGGAATCAATTAAATGAGCATCCCTCAAAGAGGAGTCAACATCACATATAGAACTATAGGGTAACACTTCCTCTATTGAAAAGCCATCACCTCCCATTGTCAAGTTCATTCGGTGCTAAGCTAAGTCATTTATTGAAATGTCTTTAATATTTATTTATCAATCATAACTTAGTTTAGGTAATAGGGTCTAGACCTTATATAATCATCATCATAATAGCTCAACAGGAACTGCATGATTATAATCCTTTCATCACAATTTTCGTAAGTAAGGTTAACACATTACATACTATTTCATAATAAGGCACATTGGTAATAACCATCATCCTTATAACTTTACATCTTAATCAACCTCACAACCATAAGCCAGACACTTCAATTCAACATCAACCACCCAATCAATCCTAAACAAGGCATACCCCAACACAATCATCATGACTTACTCACAGTTAACCATAATTGAAGCAAAGTATAGGGATCACAAGACTTACCAAGTCTCCTTCACAATCCTCATCAAGGTGTTACCATTAACCCTTATTTAAACTCAATTAGCTCATCAAATCACCATAATTCAATAACCAATATAATCACAACGCTAGAAGAATCACTACATCACAATACCATAATAAATCAAAGCTTAGGATTAAGTCAATTCATCATACCCTAGATGACTTGTCAAGAACTAGTATGAAAGACTATACATCACCCTAATTAATTCATAATTAGCATAACAACATCATCTAATAGTAAATCAACCCTTAATCAAGTCAATTGAATGAACAATATACAATATAAGTCAAGATCACAACCTAGGGTTAGGGACTTAGGATCATGTTCTTCAATTTAGGCAAGACCATCAACAATTACCATAATCAAGTTAAAATACATGTTAATATATTCAATATAACCTAAATAAAACATCAACAACTCGATTCATAACTTCAAATTCATAATTGGATGAAACCCATTTGATAACTCTAGATTTGAAAACACTTTGAATGAACCCTTTGAGGAAATAGGTATCAAAGGTGAAGAGATCACATGCCTCAATGTTTTGGTGAATATTTGGACATGAACTCACCCTTTTCCAGCCCCCAATTTGCTTCCTAGACTTAGCCTTCAATGGAGTCTTCCAATAGAGAGAGAAAGAAGAGTGAAGATAGAGGAATAGTTTTAGGAGTTCTAATTAGTTTAATGGGGTTGGGGACTTTATATGGGAGGTTAACTATCTTAATTAAGCCCCCTTAATCCCCTAAATAACCACCTAACCCCTTAACTAATTAAATGAAACCAATTAAAAACGTGTAGGAATTCAAGACCCCTCACAGACGAAACCCCGTCGATGGGCCGTCAGTGAATCTACGAACGGAACCCCTCTCGTCCTGCACATCCATCGGTAAGTTCAGAGACTTGTGCAGGCGAGGGCTTTCTCCAGTTGGATAAGTGTGGGACGACGGTGGCATCGATGTCCCGTCAGTCCACACACGGACCATAGCATGTCCCGTCAATGCACACTGTCCAAGCAGTGTTGCCTCAACCTGCAGGGGTCCTCCTCAAGGGCCCTTGGTTGGTCCTTGGGGAGTCGTACCCGGACGTTTTGACCATGAAACATCTCTAACACGTGTTACACACATTCTCACCAAATTTGATTAATTTCTGACTCTTAAAAACTAGTCAAATAGGCTAAGGCACACTAGTACCTCTTTGAACCAACTTCCGAACGTCATGGATGTTCGTGGAAGTTTTGGTTTCTAAACTTCCTAAATGACCTATATTCATTAGACTAACCTTTAAAACAGTGTCTAGACTTTATGACACCTATGTTAGGCTTTACGACACGTCTTGGATTTCCGAAGTCTTACAAATAAGTCCCATACCCTCTCTTACCCTATGCAGTATCCTTCAAGACAACCCTAATAAGAGTTCACAGACTTAGCATGTTCATTAACCTCTTACGTTAGGGAAGGAAATGAAATAACCAAAATGAGACCATGTGAGCTACATGGAATCCAGTGTTCTACTCCCACACCGAAAAAGAGGGTTAACACTTGCCTATGGTGTAACCGTTCGTACGTAGCTATCTAGGTGGATCCACTAAGGTAGAGTCCTATGTGGGCACATAGTTAAGGGTCAAAGAGATTGTTTTTATAAACCTTTAATTACTAACGTGGAGGTTTCCATATCATGTGACAACATATAATTAGGAAATACGGACTTACTAACGTAAGGAAACCCATGTGGAAGGCCGTACTTGGTAAACGTGAGACCTCCATCTCATTTACATGCCCTTTCGGTGCTAAGCAATTTTTGCCTTTAGTAATCATATTATTTCATCACACAAGTTAACATTAGTATCTTCTAGACCCCTATGTAAACATCTTATCATATCTAGCTCATAGGTCATCACTAGTGAGAACTATCCTTTCACTTAGACACCATTTCATAAGTGAGTAAACCTTCCACTTAACACTTTATTTTAATTATGAGAACTATTTCAATCATGTAATAATCATACAATAACATACATGCATAATTCATAACCCATTCAATAGTCTAGGGTTAGGGATGAGGAATACTTAACATCAACATCACAACCACACATTAGACCTAGAAGCATCACTATCTAAGTAACTCATAATTCATAATTGAATCCATGAAGAGCCAATAAATATACCTCATTTCCCTTCCAAGAACCTTCATACTTACCTTACCAAGAATACGTAACCAATTACATAAACAAGGTAAATTCGAGAAGCGATTACATAATTAACAACAATGTAGTCAATCTACATGTTCATAATCTTCACAATTCACCATATCAATTCAAGGTTTTCATGAAATCGGGGGAAAGATATGGGTCTAGGGAAATCTTAGAGGAAATCATCAATTAACCATCAGTATATACTTAAACAAAATTAATTCATCATAATTAACGACAATTGATTCATAATTTCATTTTTCAAAGAAGACCCATGTGTAGAAGAAAAAACTAAATTTCCGGGACATAGAAATCATCTTTTGGAGGGACCTCTTGGGGAAGAGGATCCCAAGAGTGAAAGAAACCATACCTTAAAGATGATAAAGCCACGTAATTGGGTTGGAAACTTGACGGCTTGATCTTCTTCTTGGAGCTGTAGTGGTCTTCAATGGATGTTTGGAGGAAAAGAGAATTTGAGAGAGATGAGAGTGATTTTTTATTTAAACTTTTGGGACTTGTTTTGAGTGTTAAAATTGACCTAAGACTGACCCTAATACCTTATATAGTCACCCATTAAATTACCTAAAAGACACCTCACTTAAATGGGTCTTTTTGTGAAGTCAAAACACCAAAAATACGACTTTTATTAATCTGGGAAGTAGTTGTGTGTCGCGGGGTTAATTTCATGATTTATTTTTGAAATACGGGTTGAGGCAGTGGACCTCGTATAGGCCCCGCGTCATGAGTCCAAGTTGAAATCTCCCCATGATGGTTGTGACGCGCAGCAGCCACAAAAATCCTGCTGCACGCAGGCTGCTTTGACAACCTGCTCGCCCATGTTCGGGTCCTCCCCAAGGACCCTTCCGGTGGTACTTGGGGTGTCGTCATTGTACGTTTTGACCCTATACTACATTTTACCTATTCAAAGTCTTTTCACAAATTTTTCACTTCATATGACACTCTGAAACCTTCATCAAACATAGGGACGTCAACTATTAAATTCTGCTAGTTTCCAAACGTTAAGGCTTTTCTTTAATGCTATGTCTCCAATACTTCTCAAACAAGTTATTTACACTATTTTAGGTCTAAAATCATCATTATAATACATATGAGTCTCGATTATGGGTCATGGAAATTATGGGGTGTTACAATATCTCCCCTTAGGAACATTCTTCCCACTATGACACCTTAAACTTTCTATTGGGAAAAAGGAGTAGACTCAAGACTAGCAGCCAACCAACTAGCAATATCATAATGAGTCACATATCATAGGATTAATTTCAACTCCTTTCAACATATAATCATAGTCTTAACACAAGGGAACTTAATCCACAACTCATGACACATAAGAGTCTCATCATTTACATCACACAAGGAGGAACTACCTTCTTCATTTCAATATGAGCTCAACATGAACAATTTCAAAGAGTTGACATGCAAATTTCTTATCAATACAACATCAAAACAAGCCCAAAACACTACTCATGAAATCAATATAACACACTACATATTTAAGTGAAAGTTAATCATTAGAGTCATATTTCACAAAAAATAAATTTAGGCATGAATTTCTATAAGAATATGCACATACTAGATAAACATGATAAGTTCAACATTATTCATATATCTCGTTTAAGAAAAAGCTACTAACCTTAACTTTGGATAGGAGTAGGGGGGAAAAGATGAGGATAGCGGGTCTTTATGTCAACCTCGGCCTCCCATGTTGCACCCTCAAGAAGGTTGTTCCTCCATAGCACTTTTACGAAGACAACCTATTTATTCCTCAATTTCATAACTTGACGATCCTAGATCTCAACCGGTACCTCTTCATAAGAAAGGTCCTCTTTTACCCCTAAACTTTCTAGAGGAAGAATCGACACCGTATCACCTATACACATCTTGAGCATAGACACATGGAACACCGGATGAACCGAGGCCAATTCAATTGGAAACTCTAACTCATATGTCACTTCCCCTACCCTTATAAAAATCTCAAAAGGTCCTAAATAACGGGGACTAAGCTTACCCTTCTTTCCAAACCTTATCACCCCTTTCATGGGTGAAATTTTTAAATAGACCCAGTCTCCTACTTCGAATTCAAGGCCCCTCTTCCTATTGTACACATAAGACATTTGCCGACTATAAGTCATTTTCAACCTCTCTCTTATGAGTCGAACCTTCTCTGTGGCATCATACACTATTTTGGGACCAAGAATAGAAAACTCAACCAGTTCAAACCATCCAATCGGGGACCGGCACGTCCTACCATAAAGGGCTTCAAAAGGTGCCATAACAATACTCATATGGTAGCTATTGTTGTAGGAGAATTTCACCAAAGGAAGGTGATCATCCCAATTCCCTTTGAAATCAATCACACAAGCCCTCAACATGTCTTCAAGAGTTTTGATGGTACGCTCCGCTTGTCTATTTGTTTGAGGGTGGAAAGCAGTGCTAAGCTTAAGTTGGGTACCAAGCCCACTATGGAAAGACATCCAAAAATATGAAGTGAATTGGGCTCCTCTATCCGAAATAATCGACAAGGGGGACCCATGAAACATCACAATCTCTCTAACATACCATTTAGCATACTCCTTCGCCGAATAAGAAGCCTTTACAAGAAGGAAACAGGCTGACTTAGTCAACCTATCCACTATAACCCTAATGGAGTCATGTTGCCGACGTGTTCGAGGCAAACCAACATGTTGACATATTCCTACTTCCAAGTGGGGATATCAATATCTTGGGTTAGACTACCCGGGCCTTGATGCTCGGCTTTGACTTGTTGGCTCTTTGTGCACCTCGACACGAACTTAGCTACCTCTCTTTTCATTCCATTCCACCAATAGACATCACACAAATGAAGATACATCTTTGTTGACCCAGATGGATGGAGTATCGGGAGCCATGAGCCTTATCCATGAATTTCTCCTTTAAACCATCCACATCCGATACACATGATCGCCCTTGGTACCTAAGTACCCCATCCTCCCTTTGGGAGAAAGATTCATTATTCTTGTTAAGGATCGATTCTTTCAACTCCATCAATAGAGGATCAAGATGATGTTCGGACTTCACATCAACCACTATAGATGACTCGAATTTATGACGGACTATGAAAACACCCTTTGAAGATTATTCATGGCAGACACCTAAATGGGCCAACCTATGAAGCTCCTTCACCAATTCTTTCTTATCATCACCCAGATGAGCCACACTACCCATGGACACTCGGCTTAGTGCATGCGCTACAACATTGGCTTTCCTGGGAAGGTAAAGGACACTCATGTAATAATCCTTTAAAAGTTCTAACCATCTTCTTTGTCGTAGATTCATGTCTTTTTAATGAATACTTATTGTAGACTCTTTTGATCAGTGAACAAATCAATATGTACCTCATAGAGATAATGCCTCGAAAGTTTTAACGCATATACCACAGCCGCAAGCTCAAGATCATGACTTGGATAATTTTTCTTATGTGGCTTGAGTTGTCTAGAGTCATACGATATGACTTTAACATGTTGCATGAGCACACATTCTAGACCCACTCGTGAGGCATCACAATAAATCACAAAGCCTTTGGTACGCTCCGGTAAGGTAAATATCGGAGCGGAGGTGAGTCTATCTTTCAATAATAGGAAACACATTTCACATGATTCCGACCATTCGAATTTGGACTTCTTGTGGGTTACCATTAATGAATATGCGATAGAAGAAACTCCCTTAACAAACCTCCTATAGTAACCGGCCAACCCTTGAAAACTTTGGATGTCGGTAGGACATAAAGGTCTCGGCCAACTTTTTACCACTTTCGTCTTCCTTGGATCAACCTCTACCCCTTCACTAGATACAATGTGACTATCAAAGGCAACCGATCTCAACCAAAACTCACACTTAGTAAACTTAGCAAAAAAGATTGTTATCCTTGAGAACTTGCAAAACTACCCTAAAGTGTCGCATATGATCATTTCTCACCCCTAGAGTTTATCAAAATGTCATCAATGAAGACATTCACAAACAAATTAATATACTTTCTAAAAACTCGATTCATAAGGTCCATGAAAGCCGCCGGGGCATTTGTTAGACCAAATGACTTCACTAGGAATTCAAAGTTACCATATCTTATTCGGAATGCCATTTTCGGAATATCAACCTCTCTCACTCTAAGTTGATGATAACCCTACCTCAAGTCAATCTTTGAAAAGTAATTCACTTCTTGGAGTTGATCAAACTATTCATCAATCCTAGGGAGCGGGTACTTATTCTTTATAATGACTTTGTTCAATTGACGATAATCGATACACATTCTCAAAGACCCATCCTTCTTCTTCACAAACAATACCGGGCCACCCCATGGAGATATGCTTGGTTGAATAAAATCCTTATCTAGCAAATCCTTGAGTTTAGCCTTTAGTTCCTTCACTCGATCGGGACCATCCGATAAGGTGGGATTGAAATAGGAAATGTATCCGACAATAAATCTATGTCAAATTCAATCTACCGTTCAAAAGGAATTCTGGGAAGATCATCAAGAAAGACCTTTGGAAATTCCCTCACTACGGGTACCGACTCTATGGGGGATACCTCGGATTCAAGATCCCTAACTCTTACTATGTGCTAGAGACAACCCTTTGCAATCAATTTGTAAGATTTTAGACAAGGGATGATCTTACCCCTAGGATTTTAGTTTCTAACCTTCCACTCAAAAATGGGTTCATTTGGAAATTCAAATTTGACTACCCTTGTCCTACAATCAATAAAGGCAAAGCAAGCATGCAACCAATCCATTCCCAATATGACATCAAAATCAAATATATCAAGTTCTATCAAGTCAACAAATGGAAGTCTATTGGGCAAGGAAATAGGACAATCTTTACAGACTCTATTAACCCCCACGGAATTACCCACCGGGGTAGAAACCGATAATGGTTTGTCTAATATGTCGGGTAGTATATTAAACTTCATGGCTAAAAAAGAGGTCACAAATGACAATTTACCTCCCGGATCTAACAATGCATATGAAGCTTAATTGTAACATTACAGGTCAAAAGTACGGAAAAATTTGAAACTTTTCATTATGAAGCTTACTTAGGCTTCTCGCATAGACAACATAACCAACATATAGGAATTTAGTCTAATACATTGTCTCACATTAAACCATCTACAAGAGTATGAATCACAATAGTTTGGGCATAGCCCTTAGTCTATTACAATATGCCATATAGGCTACAATGAAGTTTCAACATGAGAATGGAATAAATGTCTCAAAACGTAGAAAAAACTAATAAGGCTTGATGAGTGGCTCTATCCTCGGAACTCATAAGGACTCACCAATTGACTTAAAAAAATCCAAGTCTTCTTCTCCAATGACCACTAATCTTCTCAATGGCCCAAACCTAAAATGTTTTTGAAAAATGGAGAAACACGGGTTAGTACAAACCATATGTACTAAGTATGACTCCTATTGACAAAAATCATTAATGCATGAGAAAAGGCACAATTTAGTCAATACCCTGCATAATGTCAAACAATTCAATATACACATATAAAGTACATCATAGTCATATCAACATATAAGTAACTCAAGCAACACTTGTGAAATGCCAAGAATAAAGCCCCATAATCCTATCTGAAGCTAAGTACCACATTAAGCCACCCACTTCATACTTACAACATACTCTCATTCATAACATGCTTCATACATCAATACTACTCATAGCTTAACAACATAATAATAATCATAATCATAATCATAATCATAAAAGAACACTAGTAGAATCATCCCTTAGGATCCCACATGTGAAATAAGTAATAGAAGTCCCATACCCTCCCTCACCCTATGCGGTAGCCTTCAAGACAACCCTAATAAGAGTTCACATACTTAACTTGTTCAATTACCTTTTACGGTAAGGAAGGAAATGCAATAACCGACATGAGACAATGTGATCTACATGGAATCCGGTGTTTTACTCCCACACTGAAAAGAGAGGGTTAAAACTTGCCTAAGGTTTAACCGTTCGTACGTAGCTATCTAGGTGGATCCACTAAGGTAGAGTACTATGTGGGAACATAGTTAAGGGTAAAGCTGATTGTTTTTAGAAACCTTGACTTACTAACGTAAAGGTTTCCATATCATGAGACAACAGATAATTAGGAAATCCGGACTTACTAACGTGAGGAAACCCATGTGGGAGGCCGGACCTGCTAAACGTGAGACCTCCATCTCATTTACATTCCATTTCGGTGTTAAGCAATTATTCCCTTTTAGTAATCATATTATTTCATCATACAAGTTCACATTAGTCTCTACTAGACCCCTATGTAAACATCTTATCATATCTAGCTCATAGGACATCACAAGTGAGAAAAATCCTTTCACTTAGACACTATTTCAGAAGTGAGTAAACCTTACACTTAACACTTAATTATAATCATTAGAACTACATTCAATCATATAATAATCATACCATAATATACATGCATAATTCATATCCCATTCAATAGTCTAGGGTTAGGGATGAGGAATACTTAGCATCAACGTCGCAACAACACATTAGACCTAGAATCATCACTATCTAAGTAACTCATAATTCATAATTGAATCCAAGATGAGCCAATAAATATACCTCATTGCCCTTCCAAGAACCTTCATATTTCCCTTACCAAGAATACACAACCAATTACATAAACAAGGTAAATTATAAAAGCGATTACATAATTAACAACAATGTAGTCAATCTACATATTCATAATCTTCACAATTCACCATATCAATTTAACGTTTTCATGAAATTAGGGGAAAGACATGGGTATAGGGAAATCTCATAGGAAATTATAAATTAACCATCAATATATACTCAAACAACATTAATTCATCATAATTAACCACAAATGATTCATAATTTCATTTTTCAAAGAAGACCCATGTGTAGAAGAAAAAACTAGATTTGGGGGACTTAGAAATCATCTTTTGTAGGGACATATTAGGGAAAAGGATCCCAAGAGTGAAACAAACCATACCTTATAGATGATAAATACAAGGAATTGGGTAGGGAAATTGAAGGCTTGATCTTCTTCTTGGAGCTCTAGCGGTCTTCAATGGAGGTTTGGAGGAAGACAGAATTTGAGAGAGATGAGAGTGATTTTTTATTTCAACTTTTGGAACTTGTTTTGAGTGTTAAACTTGAACTAAAGCTGACCCTAAGACCTTATATAGTTATCCATTACATTACCCAAAATACCACTCACTTAAATGTGTCTTTTTGTGAAGTCAAAGCACCAAAAATATGATTTTTACGAATCTGGGAAGTAGCTACGCGTTGCGGGGTTAATTTCACAATTTATTTTTGAAATATGGGTTGACGCAGTGGACCTCGTGTAGGCCCCGCATCTCGAGGCCATTTTGAAATCTCCACGTGATGGTTGCGCGATCAGCAACAAAAATCTTGCTGCACGCAGGCTGCTTTTGCAGCCTGCTCGCCCATGTTCGGGTCCTCCCCAAGAACCCTTCCGGTGGTCCTTGGGGTGTCGTGACTGTAAGTTTTGACTCTATATACTACATTTTACCTATTCAAAGTATTTTTACATGTTTTGGACTTCATATGAGCCTACGAAACTTTCACCAAACATAGGGACGTCAACTAGTTAAATTTCGCTAGATTCCGGACTTTAAGGCTTTTCTTTAATTCTATGGATCCAATACTTCCCAAACAAGTTATTTACACTTTTTTAGGTCTAAAATTATCATTATACTACATATGAGGCTCTACTATTGGTCATTGAAAATACGGGGTGTTACAATTCCAGGACTATCCAACCCCTTCAAGAACGACATGATCTATTAAGCTAATACTGGATCTAAAGGAGGAACGCCTGCATTTCTAGCCGGTAACCCTCCCCCTTGGCCAATATCCTCAACATCCTCAAATTACTCATTCCCTTCCATCTCTTAATGTTGTTCACGAAGGCTCTCATTCATAGGCACATTCTCAATGGGTACCTCATCTACAACAAACACTACTTTTCCTTGACTCAACCCCTATCCTTTCTCTACCCTTAGACCGCGACCTCTCGCTGCAGGGTCCCCAACCGGAGCATTGATCAAAGTTTTTGAACCTTGTATTAACCATCTGCATAAAGAAGAGTGAAGGATGTTAGATACAAATTAGAATCGACATATATCAATTAGACTCAAGTTATAGCATGAAAGAAGACAAAATAAAAAATATAGAGGTCTCCAAAAGTCCTATAGACTCTAGAAGAAAAGTAAAGGTGTCCCCGTGTGAGGCTCTATTAGTCTCGTTTTGGTACATCAATATAAACGAACCAAGGCTCAGATACAAACTTTATCATGACCTAAACCTTCATAATTTGCACTCATACTAACCCTTTGGTGGGAGAACCACAACTACCATCCAACAAAGTAAAGAATCTAAAACTAAGACATTCATCATAGAAAAACAAAATAAATACTAAACCGAAGTTCTCATAAACTTCAATATTTGATCTAACTACTAACAATACGAAAGATAAACCTAGAATCAGAAAGTCAATGTACCAAAACATCAAACAAGGATTGATGTCTAAACAAGAAATACAAATGAACTAATCTAAAGCATAGGTCTAAGTCTAGAAATGGTTGACTTAGATGAAAGAGAATTCCATGGAAGCCTGGAATATTTAGCTCACCATTGAATTCGATACGACGATCTCAAATATCCTCAAAGAGGTCTGTCAATAGACGTTTAAAGATGTCGTGTACTAAATAAAAATAATACAAGTGCAGAATCAGTACACAACCACAGTGTAGTGGTAGAATCACATGGCTATCCCACTAGTGCAACAAAAGTAAGTAAAATAACATTATAGTACCACGCATAATATATCAACATCAACAATACTATCAACATGCTCATTAATATACATTTATTACACATCATTGGTTCTCTCACGGAATGCAAACCAAAAAATCTAGCTTGCAAAAACGTGGGAATTCGATGACATAGTTGTCCCAGAACGTGCCAACCCAATCCATTAACTGTGCCAGAACGTGGCAACCTGATCTAATTTAGCTTGCTGAAATGTGGCAATCTGATCCCCAATTCACACACCATAATCACAATAACAATAATTTCATGGCAACGACAACTCATCTATCTCATTTACAACAAGTATGCTTGATATTTCAACATTCATGCATATACAAGTATCATAATGTAGAAAGATCACACAATCATAGAAACCATCACCTACCTCGAAACATGCCTGAATCCTTGAGAACTTTATTCTTCCTTTTCCTAAATTCGTTCCACTTGTTCATGGTCTACAACCAATTAATAACATACGGTACTAAAAAACATATACCTAATTACCCAGATTACTAAAGATTCTAACAAACCCTAAATTAGCCCCATGATCCCAAATCTTACCATAGATTCAAGATAAAATCCACCCCATCATTATTAACCCATTCTATTATGGTCTACGATAAAAAATGGATCCAGGACATGAAAAACTTACTTTTAGCCTAAAGATGGTGGAAAACGAGTTTGAATCGCCTCAGGATCGTTCCTTAGCTCTAAAAGTTTAAAATTTCAAAATAGGTCATTTAGGGGTTTTATAAACGACTCAATTCGGCCTTGTCACACTATAAGACACTCATCCCGCTGTAGCAGTGGTTCCACAATGGCCTAAGTTCTAATACATCGGCAATTTTGAAATTGTGAGCTCCTTTTTTTCATTTACAGTGTTCAATCCCGTGTCGTCCACCACAGTGGTCACTATGACGCTACAGCGGCCCTTCCACAACATCCATTATCTCTCTACAGCATCCCAAATTGAGACAGAGGGCTCCTCAGAAGAATTTGAATTACCCCTTTTTACCACACACTCTTAACCCAGTATGATTAGAAAATGTCTTTCATGCTATGACAAATTCTCAGAGATCTACTAACTCAAATTCAATTTTGTAGCATCGTATGGGTTCGTTAAAAAGTTATATAATTATCCGTGCAATCAAGAATATTTATGAATTACTATGTTGCTACTAGATTTTCCTACACCGCAACTACTCCGACTTTACCAAATCTGGACAAGGTTGAAAAAATTCAAATATTATAAAAAGTTGTTCTAGCCCCAATTTTTCCCTCGTTGGAATTTCTATAACAAAGAAACACGGTCATTACAATACGTATATATATATATATATATATATATATATATATATATATATAATATATATATATATATATATATATATCTCGCTAATAAAGGGTGAGATAAGATTTTGGATGAAAGGGAAACTTAGTCACCGATACTTAGGCTTGTATAAAATCTCTAGACGTGTTGGTAAGGTTGCTTATGAACATGATTTGGAAATGGTGCATATGGTATTTGTGTCTCTATACTTAAGAAGTGTCTTTGAGATCTGACATCCATATCTCCACTAGAAGGCTTGGGATTGATGGAAAGTCTCTTTTATGAAGATTTTTCGGTCAATATCCTAGACCGACAAGTTAAGAGATTGTGAAACAATGAAGTTGCTTCCGTGAAGGTATTGTGGAGAAACCACCTAATTGAGGATGCTACTTGGGAGACCGAGGCTGATATGAAGTCCCAATATCCTCATCTCTTTCCTTCTACTCTAACTTGAGGTAATGAGTTTCATCTTTGTTTGCTTTATGATTTGAAGTCTTGTGTATTTTAGATGTCCCCATGATTTACTTATGTTATGCATGTTCATGAAAACTTGTGTTTTCATTTAGATGATTGATTTTTCTCTTGTTGTAGTACCTTGAGTATGAGTTCCCAATAGACTCATGAGTTTAATTGATAAACATTCTTTAGATATGCTTTTTCATATTGAATTGCATATGATATCCATTTGTTGGTCATTCTTTCAAGTTTTGAGAAGGTAGTTCCTCCTAGAATATATGAAATATGAAATTCTCATGCATATTGGGTTGTTAGATTTAGTGTCTACTCCTTGTGATGCATTGAGCACGTTTAGCTTGGAGTTGAATTTTCCTCCTTAGTTGTGTGAATTTTTAGGTGTTGCATGTATATTGGATGCTAGTCTAGAGTTGTTTCCTTTATGAGGCGTCTAGAACGTCGTTTGAGGAATGATCCCAAGGGGAGATAATGTAACACCCCAGATTCAAGATAGAGGATAACATGTTAGATCTTCAAGTTGCCACCCCACAAGGACAAATCATGGACCATGAATAGGCCCCAAGAAAACATCATGAGGCAATGAAAAACAACCATGACCTAAGCCCCATGTATGGGTCCGTAGCTCTTGTTTAGGGGTATGTAGATGTACCAAACACTCTTTGAAGACCACACTCAACAAGGACGTACCATAGGTCCATCCACGGCCTATCGGCGGGGTATCATGGGTGGGGTTTATGGACGGTGAAGTTGACTGCTTAAGGGTGTTTTCTGGTCCTAATTAAATTGAAGTGGTGTCATTTTTCCTAAGTCTAGAACACATATATAGGTATTTTTAACCCCCAAAATCCCCTTGTTTAGTAATTCTATACAATTCCCAAAAGATTTCACAAAACTCCTAAAAAAACCTTTCTAGAAGTTTGAAGAAGAAGGAAAACATTGAAGCTAGGTCAATTTCAGAGATCCAATCTTCAAGCTTGTGAGGGTTTTGTAATCAAGGTATGATAGTTTTTAATCCATGAAATCCTTCCTACCGTGGAGTCTTGTAGAGTTTCCCCAATATGGTTGCTTAAGATTGAATAGATTGAATTACATGTTTTAAGAATCATTTTATATCTACCCATGCCTATATCATGATTATAACATAGAATTATATAGTTGGATTGATGTCATGAATAGAAACTTTGTGGGTTTAGATATATCCTGACATGATTGATAGATTATTATTAGAATTTCTTGAGGATATAGCTTAAATGATGATCATGAGACCTAGGGATTTGAGAGTAAATCTTATGATAGGAATAATTGGTGATTTATGTCAATGTTGTGGAACAGATACTTCCCACATGAAGTGACTAAGTATGAATGTATGAATGTGAAAGGATTTCTCACATCAATGATTATAAGTTAAAAGAATTGCTCACCTAAATAAAAATATATACTAAAAGATTATATAATTGATGAGGCTAGAGGCAATTACCCTTTACATCCATATAAAAGGATATGCGGCAATTCCCATACATGTTAGAATATATTAAGAGGTGAGTCCCCATGTCTTTATTATAATTAATAGAAATGGAGGCGAGTAACGATGATCCTTATTAAATTGTGTGGAGGTGAGCAGCCGCATAATATGAAATTGTTTGGAGGTGAGTACCCACATCATATGATGAGATTGTGGAGGTGAGTATCCGCGATCTAGAAGTATGTCAGGCAAGAGGGAATACCCATTAGCCTTTGTAAGTTAAGAAAAAAGGTGGATCCCCATGTATTGAATAAATAATGATGAATAATGAGAACAATGATATAAATAATGAATAGCTTTGATTGTTGCTAGAAATACCTTCCATGAGGTAGGCTTTACTAGAGGCAGATGACCCAAGACTTCAATTAGGAAGAGTAAGGTTGCTTCAGAAATATTTTTTTCATAGTATGATGGTGGTTTATATGCATAGATTATGCTTGTGGTTTGTATTGAATAACCATTACATTTAGTTGTTTATTATAGCTATCATATTAAGCATATGATTGTACTAACACTTACTCTTCCCTACATTCTTATCAAATATAGGGTTCAGTGACATAGGTTCTCACACTTGTTTCTATCTTCTCTATTGATAAAGAAAGTGAAAATTTGGTGATTCCTCATTGTATTTGAGGATATGATCACCACATTCTTTTATTTTCTTTCATTTATGTCTTGGACTATTTTATGGGTTGTGTCACATGATTTCACTAATGATGTCTAGAGTGTTTGAGACATTTGTATTTAATTGAAATGCTTTAAATTTCCTCTCATATCTATTACTTTATGTTATGATATGCTAAGTTGATTGTATGAGACCTCTCAGTGACTTGTACGTCTTTTTACATCTATAAAGTCCCCTGGGTCGTCGCAAAAACATTGGAATACATGCTAATGAATTTTGAAGAATACTTCCGAAATGAATATATGGAGACGGTGAATGCTCTTTGGGGCACGGGGTCACATTCTTATGCTTAAAATAAATTAGACGTGGATCTAAAAATTAAAGCAGGTCAACTCCTCTAGCGAAACTGTGGTCAAAGTCTTAACAAGGTACAATAAGGAAATCAAATGGACTATTGTTGATATCATTGGGATACCTACGGGTATTTGTACTCATAAAATCCAACTCGAGGAGTACAATCCGAGAAAAGAGCACCAGAGGAAGCTAAATCAACAAATGCAAGAGACGGTCAAAAAGGAAATCATAAAGTGATTGGATGTAGTGCTAGTGTACCCCATTTCTGATAGTCATTGGGTTAGTACAGTGCATTGTGTGACCAAGAAGGGTCGTATGTCAGTGGTATCTGATTGATGATATCATCAAAGACAACTTCCACTGAATGTATCGACGATCGTACCATATTATAGCAACCCAACCAAGGGTTGGAGTCGTTTCCACATGCAGTGGTTGTGAGAATGAATAGAAAATTAAAATTAAGTTCTAACTAGTCGTAGCTAAAGATATTATCATATTAAAACATATTAAATCAAAGGGATGACACAATCGTAAAATATCAAATGGGGGGGGGTTACAATTAATAAATAAAAACAATGAAACTAACAATGAGTTCTAAATCAATGAGAGGAATTCTTAGGATGTCATAGGAATACTGCATAAACGAGAATATAGGGTACATACTTTTGATAGAAAATTCATATGTTACTTGCAACTAGGCAAGACTTTAAGAGGGATAAGATATCTATCGAGCAACTTTCCCCATTTCAATTGGGTTCCTCTCAGATATCCACTTACCGTATGAAGCACGTCCTCTGTCTTAACCCACTCATTCTCTCGAGCTTAGTGTGTGGTGTGAGACTAGGGTTCACTATCTCGAGCCAAACCTCATCAAGACCCACTCCTATTGGCCATAAATTTAGTACTTTTAGTTTCTTGACCTCTCTCTCTCTCGCAAACTGGAAACACATATATGATATTATACTTTCAACTATAACCACATTAGATTCATCCACAACTACTAAATGAAATCACTATTAAACTACGAATAAATTATCACCAAACAAGACCCAACAACTAATTTAACCCATATTCACAAAATCACACCCCAAGAATTGGGCTTTTAGCTAGACATGAACAAGAGATAGAATATTATACCAAAATGAACTCGCAATAAAATTGGTATGAAGATTTAAGTCTTCTTACCGGACAAGAATGTAGAATCCAAGAGACCCAATTCCAAATCTTTTGAAATGAAACCCTTTTGGTCTTCAAGTTCTTCTCCAAAACCCCTCTCATACTTAGAGCTCAAAAATTGATAAAATATTATAGAATTTCATACAAGTCTAATAATTCACGATAATATTTTGATGATAATTGAATTTAAGTTAAAATACTTAACAAGTATTTATAGTTTTCACAGATTTGTGTTGCATCGGATCAATCAGGGCAGTTAGTTGGAATCGCTGAACAAGTCGGCGGTTTGACCTTTGGTAACTTCATCATCTTCTTACCCTTAGTCCAAGCATTATCGGTTCTGGGTCACTGGGCGATAGGGTACTGCTTCATGGAACTGCTTGGCCATGCGTCGACTTCTCCTTTTCACCACGATTTGATTCTTTACTTCAGGGCTCAGCACACTGAAACAAAAGGAGATCTTCAGACCTACGACACTTCGCCAAGTGGACTCAGTGATCCTTAGGCCTTCATTTATTAATTATTTTCATCCTTTTTGCTCCTTGTTGCCAATTAGTGTCCATGCTTTGTCTTAAACAAAAAATACCTGAAACTTAAAGTTATTCATTATTAATTGAGACAAAACAAGAATTTAAGGACATCGTTTCTATAAAAAGGTAGCCCTAAATTAATCAAATTTGTGGACTCATCAACACCCCAACTTGAAATTTTGCTTGTCTTTAAGTAAAACTCCTGTTCAACACTTCAAAAAGGATGTCTCAAACAGTGTTACACAAAATTCAACCATGAATGCACACAATAACACACAATTTACTTATAAAAGAATGGATTGTGTAACCAAAGATTCATGTTGTGACACACCATTACCAATGATTTTCAAGCTCGCAATACATGCTTCAAATGCAAGTTCAAGCTCAACAAAAGCATTTAAATTCCCTCACACAAATGATGATTTTGTTCCCACATAGACGATATATAATCATTCAAGGTTCGAGAATCAGATACAACACTCACTCTCACAAAGAAGAACACAATGCATGCTTTCAGATTTCCCTTATTTTCCTATCAACACGTGTTCAGCTTTCTCAAGATCAAAAAGGTATTTTTAAGGCTTGCAATGGGGCTAAGTGCAAAGGTATGTTCATTTATGCTTAGTGACTATGATATTCATGCAATGTCGTACTCACAACATTTCCTTTCCATTATCAAGTTCATTAGTTCTCACAAAACATCCCTTTATTCACTTTTCAATAGTGTGTTGGAAAACACCTTTTTCTTCTTGTAATTTTCAAATTTATTTCAGAAAATTTTTGTTTTCATTCTTTTTTTCTTTTCTCTTTCTATTTTCCCTTTATTTTTTTATACAGAGGGGTTCCATTTTTCTCAACATAATGGATAGACGTGATCCTTTTTGCACTTTCTTGACTAGATTTCCCTTTTAACTACACCCCTAGCATAGGCTTTTGGCCTAAGATGTCTATACTATTAAGCACAAACCAAGAGGATTATGGGTTAAGGATTAAGGGAGTTTATGTTGTTGTCATGTTTCTTCCAATGAAAGGTAATTCTCAAGGGATGTTCAAGAGAAATTCACAAATTCACAAGGTAGGTCACAAAAGAGAAAATTTCTGGTGTTGTCATGCATGGTTCAAGGTAAGATTATCAAACAAGGCATTTGATACTAAAGTCAAGCAACACTCCACAGTTTTTCTAGTGTGCAACGGTCATTACAAGAGATTCGTTTTGACAATTGGCTAATCACAACGAGGCAAAGAGTACACATATTGTTCATGCACCTTCATTTGGCTTTACCTTACATTCATGTTTGTTTGATTCCGAGCACTATTTAAGTTATCGTTATTGATCAAAACCAAGACATAAATTTGCCTATGAACAACTGTGTTTTCAAGTACATACAGGAGGTGACGGAAATTTATGAAAAATTTTAAAAAAAATCGGAAGCATAAAAATCATTTTTCAATTATAACCAAATAGAATCCATAAGATTAAACATCAACAAAAACTGATAAAAACACAATTTAAAGAAGAACAACCCAAATATCATCACATAACACAAATATGCACACAAAAGGGGGGCCCTCACCCCACAAAAAAAATCATTTGTCCTCAAATGTAAATAATAAAAAATTTAACAATGAATATAAAGAAGACAGAGAGGGAGGCAAAAAGTTGATCCTTTCTACAGAGTTGCTCCATCTGTCTAGGAATCAGTTCTCAATGTGTCGGCCCAGTATAGGTCTATAGCTCCCGGAGCCACTTCAGCAGATTAAAAGGCTGGAATTATCCATGCCATGAGCTGCCATGAATGATTCTATCACTCTTAAAAACCATGTCTCCATGATGGAATACTGGGTCCTGTGGATTTTTCCTCTTGTTGGAACTCAGTTTTTTGCCCTTGTTATCTATTTTGGGAGGATTTTGACTCTTCCTTAAATTCTTCCCTCTGATTTTTTGGGATGACATAATTCTCCCAGCTACTTTTGGTCTGGTCATATCTTCAAAAACCTTGAATAAGAGTTAGAACAAAAAAATATGGAAGTTTAAATGCAGAAATGCTTTGTCAAAACAATTTGTGAATCGCGCAGGTACTTAGGAGATTCACCGAATTTAGTACCCGCACGGTACAATGGGCATAAAAAAGGGTGAAGTTGAGTCATTTTGGCAAAGCTCCAAATGTAATCAGTGACTTTATACTTCACGTTGAAAGTTACAGAATCTACAATTCATTTATCATGTAACTACGAGCGAGATGGGGATGTAAGGCAAACAACCAAGTGGTTTGGCAAGCTAGATCAAACTCTCTTCATATCTCGACATGCACATTTTCAACACAACTTCCCAAATTTAACCTTGCCACCCTTAAAAATAATACCAAAGCATGCACCACTCAAATTAAGCCTAGATCAATAAATAATTATGCACACCCAACACTTTTCATCTACATTAAGGAACACTTTTCAAGAATCAAACATTTAACTCATTACGGTCAAATTTATTGGACCCAAAATAGGTAAACAACAATTTTGACCCTATCAAAGAGATAAAGCATACATCAACAAGCTAATGTTATTAGACTTGATAACAAAATTAAATAAAAAGAACTTCGGTTTAAGAAACCAACCTTTCATACGGATAAGAATGTATTATAGATGCTAGGCGATAATGCAATCAAAATACCAGCACAAATCAATAAACCAAAATACAATATGGGTGTAGAAATATTAAAGATAGAGGTGCAAGTGTGAGTTTGACAAATAAAAAGTGAGGGAAACTTAAGGATTTTAAGAAGTTTAAACGTTTGAGTTAAAAGACCATCCAGTTCTTTCCCATTCGGCGACTTTAGTTGTTGTCACCCAATTATTCGGTGACTCACTGAGTCATCGCTTACCTCATCGAGTTTTACAGAATTGCCTATCAATGTTGGAAATCCAAACGGTAGTATATATTATGATCACCGAACATGTTTGTGACACACCAATAGTTTTCTAGGATCACCGAGTTTAATAGACTCCAACATAGCATTACCTTGAGTCCAGTGGCGTACTTGATTAGGATCGCCGGCATATTCGGTGATCCACCGAATGATACTTTTTCTTCTTAAACTTTATTTTTCCTAACACTTTCAATACTTCATCCTGCACAACCAACACAAGATTGTTTTACAAAAATACACATAAAATAAACCGGGCATTTGTTCCAGAGCTTCTACCAAAGGGACATTGATGGAAAGCTGTTTCAACATCGTTATAAAACGCCGATATTTACCATCCTCGATCTTTTTCACTAATCTTTGAGGAAAGGGTGGTGGTGGTCTAGGCATGGGAGTCACCTTTTTGGGCACTTCAGCATCTTTTCCCATTTTATCTTCTAACTCACCACTAAGCTCCTCCACTTTATCATTATCTCTTATCACCTTTTCTGCATCAGACGGCATAGGTGGGTCCATGATTTGCTTACCACCCCGAGTAGTGATTGCCATACAGTGTCCATCATTTTTCAGATTTTGGACAATGTTGCTAGGGAGAGTGCCCGGTTGCCGTGTATTCACCGTCGCAGATAATTAGGCTATTTGCAACTCAAGCTGCTTAATCGATATTGCATGTGTATCGACTTTCTGCCCAATACCTGCTAAATCACTCCTTAACTCTTTAGTGTGCTCATCACTAGCATCGAACCTCCTCATCATTTTGTGCAACATATCCTCAACTCTCGCCATACTACCTCCACCATCCCTAGGAGAAACTTCACGATTTTGAGGAGGAACATAGGGCCCACTCCTATCATTTCTATTACCATAGTTACCCCTGTTCAAGTTGTTGTCGCGGTTGTAATTTCCATCTCGAACATAATTATCCTCACAGTTATAATTACCATAGTTCCGACCTTGGTTTCCTTGACCTTGGCGCCAATTTTCCTGATTGGAGCCTTGGGCATTCGGCCGGAAACCCCCCGTCTGCTCATTCACCGCATAGGTGTCCTCCTCATAATAATATTCATCATTTGGTGGTGGTAGTTTAAACAAGTAGTTCACTGCATTTATCTTTTCTGCACCCCCAGTGACATGTTTTAATACCAACCCAAGCTCAGTTCTCATCTGAGCCATCTCTTCACGAATCTAATCTGTGGCTAGGTTGTGTGTGGATTGCACTGCAAAGGTATTTCTTCCAGTATCTGACTTCTTAGTACTCCAAGCTTTATTATACTGGGAGATTTTCTCTAACTTTTCAGCAATCTCGGCATAAGGACACTCCCCATAAGAATCACCCGCTATGGTGTCCAATACTGCTTTATTATTATCATCCTATCCCTGATAGAAGTATTCTTTCAGTGACTCATCATCAATGCGGTGATTGGGGACACTTCTCAAAAATGAAGTGAACCTATCCCAAGAACTGCTAACTGACTCTCCTGGTAGTGCTACAAAGTTGTTCACTCTGTCTTTGTGATTTAGTTTCTTGGAGACTGGGTAGTAACGTGCTAAGAAAACGTCCCTTAGTTGGTTCCAAGTGAAAATTGAGTTATAGGGGAGCTCAGTGAACCAAATAGCAGCCTCTCCCGTCAGTGAGAGAGGAAATACTCTTAGCCCTATTATATCCAAATTCAAATCAGGCCTCCCTACACAGATTTTACACAGTGCCCTCACCTTAGCTATATGGGCATGTGGGTCCTCAGAAGGTAGCCCTGAAAACAAACCTCTAGCAGTGAGCATTTGCATTAGACTACTAGTTACCACCAAGGTGTGGCCTTCTGGTAGAGGGGGAAAGACAAGTGGCCCATCAGAGTCTGCAATATTATCATATCCTCTGTAGTATTTTGAGGACGTGGAGCGAGATTTTGTCCCCTTTGTGCATCTTGGCCAGGATTATCAGGTAATAATCGACCATGAGCATCAACTGGAGCTGGGATGTTCTGGTTTGGATCACCATCGTTAATACCCAAGTTTTGATTCATATTGCATAGTGTACGCTCTAATTCGTGGTCGTAAGGAAACAAGGGTTCTCTTCCTCTCCGCGTATTTGGCATACAAGGAAGTTAGTTCTGCAAAAATCAAAATCAATAGAAAAAGTAAAATCAGGAAAATATTGACTAAACTTTAGTAATAAGTTTTAAGTTAATCTCAAAGCCACTTTCCCCGGCAGGCGCCAAAATTTGATACGCTCAAACTTACTTCTCAAATAAGAAGTAAAAACGTCGTATCAAGTAAAGAACCCAACTAATGAGGTTAGGGTCGATCCCACGAGGAAAATGGTTCATACTTAACTTTATTCTATTATTACTACTATTTAGTCAACTATTTTCCGAGAAAACAAATAACTAAAAAGGGGGGTTTTATTTCAAAGTAATAAAAATGATTAACTAAATTAAAATAAACAACTAACAGATTCAAATCTCGGAGTTTAATCAATTAATAAAAGTAACTAGGGCTTAAGTGTTCCCCACAGGTTCCCAACTTGATAACTCTAACTATAACAATTCTTTCCTAGTATCTTGCATGTAAAGTGATAAGTTATGTATCTCTAAATCCTTGGTCCGGCATCTATAAAATTTCACTCCGCACCTTGGTCCGGCTATGTGTGTTGCTATACTAACCCTTATATTTACCTCATATTAAGCATTGTATTCGGTATTTGACTAAGTTATTACCTCGTACCAACCAATACTAGCCTATTAGATAGTCTACACTAAATCTATGTTGATAATTCTTTTCCTATTATCTACCTCCTTGGTCCGGTAAGTAGCATTAAGGCAAGTTCTAACGTTGGCCATCCGTTAAAAAGACTTCTAACGAAAGAATTATCAATACATGCAAGACACCATTCTAGAATTGTTATTTTAGTTAGATTTTACCTTGTTATTCACCCATGGTTCCAACAATCCTAGCTATGGATTTTAGTTACCCATGGTCATAGTTACACAATTCATATTTTTAATGGAAGAATTATGCACTTACTTTAATGAGAACGAATAAATTCCAGAATTTAACTTGATTAATCCACAAAATCACCAACAATCAATTCAGAAATAGTATATCAATTACCAAAATTAAGAGTTCAATACTATAACAAGAGAACTAACAATAGTCAAGAGTCTAACACCAAAAACGAGGTTTTTCGAACTATTTATAATAAAAACTAAACCTAATAAAGGAAGGATTCTAATTACTGAAAATCTGTCCAAAACGCGTCTGAGTCGACGGACCTAGTGACGGACCGTCATGGACACGACGGACCTCATGGACTCCGTCGTCCCATACTTCACACATTCTTCTGCTGCTTTCTTCATCCCTCGATGGACAAGTATGACAGACAGTTTCAAGCACGACGGTCCGTCGAGGGTCTCCGTTCCAAAATACTTAAACTTCTTGGAATTTGGGTACTCGGACTACTCTCTGATCATGACGGACAAGCAGGACGAACCGTCGAGGCTATGACGGTCCATCATGCACTTCTGTAGTCACACACTTGGTCAGACTTCCCCATCTTCCTTCAGCAGCTTCTCTCTTCACTACGATGCCACCTACAGACCGTCACAGCCTTGACGGACCGTCATAAGCTCCGTAGGTGGTCTCTTCTGCATTTCTTGCTCAAAACTCCCGCGTTCATCTTTGGACAGATTTCCTGCAAATAAAGAGAAACTTACATAAAAAATCAATACAAAAAGGCTTTAGACACACACTAAACTTAAGGAAAAAGCATTAAAAGTACCGTGAAACCACGGTACATCACAAGTGTCATTCAAGGACGAATGTTGTCCAAGTGGGGAGAATGTAGACCTCGAAAATGACTTAGGTTAACTAGAGCCTAACATATTGGTAATGGTGGTATAAGGTCCTAATGTGGTCTATAATATTGTTTAGAGGCAGTAGATAAAGTATTAGGTGTGTTGGAAGTCAAACGTCAAGGGATGATTAAGACGTTCGACGACTAAGTCACCTAAATGCCTCATATGTGGTTTTATGTGTATGTGTGATTAATGAGGCTGTAAGGTCATTAAATGAGTTATTATAGCATTTATAGTCAGTGTGTTATGTTTCGTGGAGTTTGGAGGTCAAACGTCCAAGAACGTTCATGTCGTTCGAAAGATATGCCTTGAATCGACATTGTGTGTCTAAGCATGTTTCGTCGAGTTTTATGTTTTCGTTTTGGATGAAATTTATGTGAGAGGTGTTAAACTTATAGACGATCATGTTTGTTTTGGAAACGTCCAGGAAATTATCCCCAAGGACCATCCAAGGGTCCTTGAGGAAGGACCAAACCTGTTGACAAGGCTGTCCCAGGCAGGCCCCAAATGACGGAGCAGTCGACGGCTCGTGGCCTATCGACGCCCTGTCGATTGGTGTAGTCTGCAGGAACTTGGCCTGGGGGAAAGAGGGGAGCCTTGGCAGGCCTCTGAACCCACCGACGGTTGCCAGCATGGCACGTCAGTGGACTGACGCCCCGTCAATGGTGCCGTCAGTGGTAAATTCACCCCACTTCCAAATAAGAGTTTAGACGGTTTGTTAAGGGTCTTTTGGTTATTTTAAATGATTATATAAGTGTTAAACACTTAGAATAACTCATTCTTCCAAAAACAAAACCCCAAAATCCCTTAGAAATCCCAAAGACTCCATTGAAGTCCAAAATCAAGGAAGAGCTTGGTGTGACGTTTTGAGTGGAGATTCTTCATAAAAGTGAAGAATTAGCTTCATTGAGGTATGAATTTTGATCCTTGAAACTCGTTTCATCAAGGAGCCCAACTTTCAAAGATGTTTTTAAAGTTTTCAAAGAGGAATTGTCCAATTTCATAATTCTTCCATGGGTGCTTGCATTAAAGGTTTTCAAACGTCTATTATGGATTAGATTGATGTTGTATTGATGATTTTAACCTAAATTACCTATGAACCCATGAAATTGATGAACCTAAGATTTTGACTAAATTATGGGTTACTTGATATTGACTTAATGTTGATGAATTCATGTGTAGTTTCTTATGGGCTTTCTATTGATGTAAGAATTGTGTTCAATTGTTATCAAATTGATATTGGATTGTTGAATCTATATTGAATTGGGTTAGATTTCATTGATTTCTATAATTGTGTATTGAATTGGTGTTCATGGCCTTGGGTAAGGGTCTTGTGTCATCAAATTGAGTAAGTTGACTTGAATTGAAGTGTTGATGATGGAGTGGAGATATGCTGCCCCATTTCCTTTATTTTGATGTTATTTATACTTCGATTCTATTATGATTGGTTTGGTACACCTTTGGTGGCGGTGTTATGTGAATTGATGTGGCCTTGTCGGCGTTACTTTAAGTACATTGATGATCATGACCTTGTCGGCAATACTTGAACTTATATGGCTATTTGTGTAGTTGATTTGATGATGTATAATCATATCTATCTATATGGGGAAGTTTGTGCTAGACTATTGCTACTATCTAGTTAATCATGTTGTGCTTTGACTATGTGTTATTGTGTAGTCTTAGAGTTGATACATGGTTATTCCTAATTTGGCTATATGAGTTTAAAATGGTTAAGTTGATAATGTTAAGGTAATGAATAGTTTGACTAAATAAGGTTAAGGGTCGTTCTTAAGAGTCTAAAGGAAGATAGGCTATATGTGAAAAAATTTTGTTTTTCATTCTTTTTTCTTTCTTCTTTCTATTTTCCCTTTTATTTTTTATACAGAGCGGGTTCCATTTTTCTCAACATAATGGATAGACGTGATCCTTTTTGCACTTTCTTGACTAGATTTCCCTTTTAACTACACCCCTAGCATAGGCTTTTGGCCTAAGATGTCTATACTATTAAGCACAAACCAAGAGGATTATGGGTTAAGGATATGAAGGGAGTTTATGTTGTTGTCATGTTTCTTCCAATGAAAGGTAATTCTCAAGGGATGTTCAAGAGAAATTTCACAAATTCACAAGGTAGGTCACAAAGAAAGAAAATTTCTGGTGTTGTTCATGCATGGTTCAAGGTAAGATTATCAAACAAGGCATTTGATACTAAAGTCAAGCAACACTCCACAGTTTTTCTAGTGTGCAACGGTCATTACAAGAGATTCGTTTTTGACAATTGGCTAATCACAACGAGGCAAAGAGTACACATATTGTTCATGCACCTTCATTTGGCTTTACCTTACATTCATGTTTGTTTGATTCCGAGCACTATTTAAGTTATCGTTATGATCAAAACCAAGACATAAATTTGCCTATGAACAAACTGTGTTTTCAAGTACATACAGGGAGGTGACGGAAATTTATGAAAAAATTATTTAAAAAAATCGGAAGCATAAAAATCATTTTTTCAATTATAACCAAATAGAATCCATAAGATTAAACATCAACAAAAACTGCATAAAAAACACATTTAAAGAAGAACAACCCAAATATCATCACATAACACAAATATGCACACAAAGGGGGCCCTCACCCCACAAAAAAAATCATTTGTCCTCAAATGTAAATAATAAAAAATTTACAATGAATATAAGAAGACAGAGAGGAGGCAAAAGTTGATCCTTTCTACAGAGTTGCTCCATCTGTCTAGGAATCAGTTCTCAATGTGTCGGGCCAGTATAGGGTCTATAGCTCCCGGAGCCACTTCAAGCAGATTAAAAAGGCTGGAATTACTCCATGCCATGAGCTGCCATGAATGATTCTATCACTCTTAAAAACCATGTCTCCATGATGGAATACTGGGTCCTGTGGCATTTTTTCCTCTGTTGGAACTCAGTTTTTTGCCCTTGTTATCTATTTTGGGAGATTTTGACTCTTCCTTAAATTCTTCCCTCTGATTTTTTTGGGATGACATAATTCTCCCAGCTTACTTTTTGGTCTGTCATATCTTCAAAACCTTGAATAAGAGTTAGAACAAAAAATATGGAAGTTTAAATGCAGAAATGCTTTGCCAAAACCAATTTTGTGAATCGCGCAGGTACTTAGGAGATTCACCGAATTTAGTACCCGCACGGTACAATGGGCATAAAAAAGGGTGAAGTTGAGTCATTTTGGCAAAGCTCCAAATGTAATCAGTGACTTTATACTTCACGTTTGAAAAGTTTACAGAATCTACAAATTCATTTATCATGTAACTACGAGCGGATAAGGGGAATGTAAGGCAAACAACCAAGTGGTTTTGGCAAGCTAGATCAAACTCTCTTCATATCTCGACATGCACATTTTCAAACACAACTTCCCAAATTTAACCTTGCCACCCTTAAAAATAATACCAAAGCATGCACCACTCAAATTAAGCCTAGACAATAAATAATTATGCACACCCAAACTTTTCATCTACATTAAGGAACACTTTTCAAGAATAAACATTTAACTCATTACGGTCAAATTTATTGGACCCAAAATAAGGTAAAACAACAATTTTGACCCTATCAAAGAGATAAAGCATACATCAACAAGCTAATGTTATTAGACTTGATAACAAAATTAAATAAAAAGAACTTCGGTTTAAGAAACCAACCTTTCATACGGATAGAATGTATTATAGATGCTAGGCGATAATGCAACAAAATACCAGCACAAATTCAATAAACCAAAATACAATATGGGTGTAGAAATATTAAAGATAGAGGTGCCAGTGTGAGTTTGACAAATAAAAAGTGAGGGAAACTTAAGGATTTTAAGAAGTTTTAAACGTTTGAGTTAAAAGACCATCCAGTTCTTTCCCATTCGGCGACTTTAGTTGTTGTCACCCAATTATTCGGTGACTCAACTGAGTCATCGCTTACCTCATCGAGTTTTACAGAATTGCCTATCAATGTTGGAAATCCAAACGTAGTATATATTATGATCACCGAACATGTTGTGACACACCAATAGTTTTCCTAGGTCACCGAGTTTAATAGACTCCAACATAGCATTACCTTGAGTTCCAGTGGCGTACTTGATTAGGATCGCGGCATATTCGGTGATCCACCGAATGATACTTTTTCTTCTTAAACTTTATTTTTCCTAACACTTTCAATACTTCATCCTGCACAACTCAACACAAATTGTTTTTACAAAATACACATAAATAAACCTGCATTTGTTCCAGAGCTTCTACCAAAGGGACATGATGGAAAGCTGTTTCAACATCGTTAAAACGCCGATTATTTACCATCCGTCGATCATTTTTCATAATCTTTGAGGAAAGGGGTGGTGGTGGTCTAGGCAATGGGAGTGCACCTTTTTTGCGGCACTTTCAGCATCTTTTTCCCATTTTATCTTCTAAACTCACTCACTAAGCTCTCCACGCTGTTATCATTATCTCTTATCACCTTTATCTGGCATCAGACGCGCATAGGTGCGGTTCCATGATTTGCTTACCACCCCGAGATAGTGATTGCCATACAGTGTCCATCATTTTTCAGATTTTGGACAATGTTGCTAGGGAGAGTGGCCCGGTTTCCGTGTATTCACCGTCGCAGATTAATTAGCTATTTGGCAACTCAAGCTTGCTTAATCGATATTGCCATGTGTATCGACTTTCTGCCCAAATTACCTGCTTAAATCACTCCTTAACTCTTAGTTGTGCTCATCACTAAGCATCGAAACCTCCTCATCATTTTGTGCCAACATATCCTCAACTCGCGCCATACTACCGTCCACCATCCCTAGGAGAAACTTCACGATTTTGAGGAGGAACATAGGCCCACTCCTATCATTTCTATTACCATAGTTACCCCTGCTTCAAGTTGTTGTCGCGTTGTAATTTCCATCTCACGACATAATTACCTCACAGTTATAATTACCATAGTTCCGACCTGCGTTTCCTTGACCCTTGCGCCAATTTTCCTGATTGGAGCCTTGGCAATTCTGGCCGGAAACCCCCGTCTGCTTCATTCACGCATAGGTGTACCTCCTCATAATAAATATTCATCATTTGTGGTGTTAGTTTAAACAGTAGTTCACTGCATTTATCTTTTCTGCACCCCACAGTGACATGTTTAATACCAACCCCAAGCTCAGTTCTCTCTGAGCCATTCTCTTACGAATCTAATCAGTGGTAAGTGTTTTGTGTGGATTGCACTGCAAAGGTATTTTCTTCAGTATCTGACTTCTTAGTTACTCCAAGGCCTTTATCTTATAGCTGGAGATTTTCCTCTAACTTTTCAGTCAATCTCGAGCATAAGACACTCCCCAGAAGAATCACCCGCTTATGGCTGTCCAATTACGGCTTGTATTATATCATCCTATCCCTGATAGAAGTTATTCTTCATGTGACTCATCATTCAATGCGAGTGATTTGGGCACACTTCTCCAAAAAATGACAGGTGAACATATCCAAGAACTTGCTTAACAGACTCTCCTAGGTAGTGCTACAAAGTTGTTCACTCTGTCTGTTGTGATTTAGTTTCTTTGGAGACTGCAGGGTAGTTAACGTGGCTACAGACCAACGTCATCTCATAGTTCGGTTCCAAGTGAAATTGATGTTATAGGGCGAGGGCTTCGTGACCAAATAGCTAGCCTCATACCACTGTCAGTGAGAGAGGAAATACTCTTAGCCCTATTATATCCAATTCAAATCAGGCCTCCCTTACACCAGATTTTACACAGTGCCCTCACCTTAGCTATCATGCGGCATGTGGGTCCTCAGAAGGTAGCCGCGAAAACCAAACCCTCTCTAGCAGTTAAGTGGCATTGATTAGACTACTAGGTTACCACCAAGGATGTGTGCCTTCTGTTAGAGGGGGGAAAGACTAAGTGCGGCCCTATCAGAAGTTATTCTGAATTCATTATTCAAATAATCCTCTTCTGTAGTATTTTGAGGACGTGAGAGTCGAAGATTTTGTCCCCTTTGTGCATCTTTGGCCAGGATTGATCGAGGTTAATAATCGACCAATAGCATTCAACTGGAGCTGGGATGTTCTGGTTTGGATCACCATCGTTTAATACCCAAGTTTTTGATTTCATTATTGCATAGGTACGGTCTGCCTAATCTCGTGGTCGTAAGAAACAAGCGGTTTCTCATTCCTCTTCCTGCGTAGTTTGGCATGTACAAGGAAGTTAGTTCTGCCAAAAATTCAAAATCAATAGAAAAAAGTAAAAGCAGGAAATATTGACTAAACTTTAGTTAATAGTCTTTCAAGTTAATCTCAAAAGCACTTTCATTCCCCGGGCAAGTGCGCCAAAATTGTTTTGATACCGCTTCAAGCCACTTTACTTCTACAAATACAGAAGTAACAACGATCGTATCAAGTTAAAGAAAACCCACTAATGAGTGTTAGGGTCGATTCCCACGAGGGGAAAACTGTTCATACTAACTTTTATTCTATTATTACTAACGTATTTAGTCAAACTATTTTCCTGTGAACAACAATATATATCAAAAAGGGGGGTTTATTTCAAAGTATGAAAAATGATTAACTAAATTAAAAGGCTCATAACAACTAACATATTCAATCTCGGAGTTTTTAATCAATTAATAAAAGTAACTAGGGCTCTTAAGTGTTGCCCCACAGGTTCCCAACTTGATAACTCTAACTGTATAACAATTCTTATCCTAGTATCTTGCATGTAAAGTGATAAGATTATGTATCTCTAATCCTTTGCGTCTCGGCCATCTATAAAATTTCACTCCGCAACCTTGGTCCGGCTATGTCGTGTTTGGCTATACTACCCTTATATTTACCTCATAATTAAGGCATTGTATTCGGTATATAGCACTAGTTATGTAACCGGTCGTTACCATACCAATACTAGCTTATTAGCAATAGTCTACACTAAATCATGTTGATAATTCTTTTTCCTATTATCTAACCTCCTTGGTCCGAGATAGAGTAGCACTTAAGGGCAAATTCTAACGATGGCCATGCCGTTAAAAAGACTTAACTGAGAAAGAATTATCGTAATACCATTGCAGACACCATTCCTAGAATTTAATTTAGTTGAGATTTTACCTTGTTATTCACCCATGGTTCCAACTCAATCCTAGCTATGGATTTAGTTACTTACAAATGGTCTAGTTACAACAATTCATATTTTTAATTGGAAGTAATTTATGCACTTACTTAAATGAGAACGAATAAATTCCAGAATTTAACCTTGATTAATTCCACAAAAATCACCAACAATTCAAGTTTCAGAAATAGTATATCAATTACCAAAATTAAGAGTTCAATACTATAACAGAGAACTAACAATAGTCAAGAGCTTCTAACACCAAAAACGAGGGTCACATTCTTATGCTTAAAATAAATTAGACGTGGATCTAAAAATTAAAGCAGGTCAACTCCTCCAGCGAAACTGTGGTCAAAGTCTTAACAAGGTACAATAAGGAAATCAAATGGACTATTGTTGATATCATTGGGATACCTACGGGTATTTGTACTCATAAAATCCAACTCGAGGAGTACAATCCGAGAAAAGAGCACCAGAGGAAGCTAAATCAACAAATGCAAGAGACGGTTAAAAAGGAAATCATAAAGTGATTGGATGTAGTGCTAGTGTACCCCATTTCTGATAGTCATTGGGTTAGTACAGTGCATTGTGTGACCAAGAAGGGTCGTATGTCAGTGGTATCTGATTGATGATATCATCAAAGACAACTTCCACTGAATGTATCGACGATCGTACCATATTATAGCAACCCAACCAAGGGTTGGAGTCGTTTCCACATGCAGTGGTTGTGAGAATGAATAGAAAATTAAAATTAAGTTCTAACTAGTCGTAGCTAAAGATATTATCATATTAAAACATATTAAATCAAAGGGATGACACAATCGTAAAATATCAAATGGGGGGGGGTTACAATTAATAAATAAAAACAATGAAACTAACAATGAGTTCTAAATCAATGAGAGGAATTCTTAGGATGTCATAGGAATACTGCATAAACGAGAATATAGGGTACATACTTTTGATAGAAAATTCATATGTTACTTGCAACTAGGCAAGACTTTAAGAGGGATAAGATATCTATCGAGCAACTTTCCCCATTTCAATTGGGTTCCTCTCAGATATCCACTTACCGTATGAAGCACGTCCTCTGTCTTAACCCACTCATTCTCTCGAGTTTAGTGTGTGGTGTGAGACTAGGGTTCACTATCTCGAGCCGAACCTCATCAAGACCCACTCCTATTGGCCATAAATTTAGTACTTTTAGTTTCTTGACCTCTCTCTCTCTCGCAAACTGGAAACACATATATGATATTATACTTTCAACTATAACCACATTAGATTCATCCACAACTACTAAATGAAATCACTATTAAACTACGAATAAATTATCACCAAACAAGACCCAACAACTAATTTAACCCATATTCACAAAATCACACCCCAAGAATTGGGCTTTTAGCTAGTCATGAACAAGAGATAGAATATTATACCAAAATGAACTCGCAATAAAATTGGTATGAAGATTTAAGTCTTCTTACCGGACAAGAATGTAGAATCCAAGAGACCCAATTCCAAATCTTTTGAAATGAAACCCTTTTGGTCTTCAAGTTCTTCTCCAAAACCCCTCTCATACTTAGAGCTCAAAAATTGATAAAATATTATAGAATTTCATACAAGTCTAATAATTCACGATAATATTTCGATGATAATTGAATTTAAGTTAAAATACTTAACAAGTATTTATAGTTTTCACAGATTTGTGTTGCATCGGATCAATCAGGGCAGTTAGTTGGAATCGCTGAACAAGTCGGCGGTTTGACCTTTGGTAACTTCATCATCTTCTTACCCTTAGTCCAAGCATTATCGGTTCTGGGTCACTGGGCGATAGGGTACTGCTTCATGGAACTGCTTGGCCATGCGTCGACTTCTCCTTTTCACCACGATTTGATTCTTTCCTTCAGGGCTCAGCACACTGAAACAAAAGGAGATCTTCAGACCTACGACACTTCGCCAAGTGGACTCAGTGATCCTTAGGCCTTCATTTATTAATTATTTTCATCCTTTTTGCTCCTTGTTGCCAATTAGTATCCATGCTTTGTCTTAAACAAAAAATACCTGAAACTTAAAGTTATTCATTATTAATTGAGACAAAACAAGAATTTAAGGACATCGTTTCTATAAAAGGTAGCCCTAAATTAATCAAATTTGTGGACTCATCAACACCCCAACTTGAAATTTTGCTTGTCTTTAAGTAAAACTCCTGTTCAACACTTCAAAAAGGATGTCTCAAACAGTGTTACACAAAATTCAACCATGAATGCACACAATAACACACAATTTACTTATAAAAGAATGGATTGTGTAACCAAAGATTCATGTTGTGACACACCATTACCAATGATTTTCAAGCTCGCAATACATGCTTCAAATGCAAGTTCAAGCTCAACAAAAGCATTTAAATTCCCTCACACAAATGATGATTTTGTTCCCACATAGACGATATATAATCATTCAAGGTTCGAGAATCAGATACAACACTCACTCTCACAAAGAAGAACACAATGCATGCTTTCAGATTTCCCTTATTTTCCTATCAACACGTGTTCAGCTTTCTCAAGATCAAAAAGGTATTTTTAAGGCTTGCAATGGGGCTAAGTGCAAAGGTATGTTCATTTATGCTTAGTGACTATGATATTCATGCAATGTCGTACTCACAACATTTCCTTTCCATTATCAAGTTCATTAGTTCTCACAAAACATCCCTTTATTCACTTTTCAATAGTGTGTTGGAAAACACCTTTTTCTTCTTGTAATTTTCAAATTTATTTCAGAAAATTTTTGTTTTCATTCTTTTTTTCTTTTCTCTTTCTATTTTCCCTTTATTTTTTTATACAGAGGGGTTCCATTTTTCTCAACATAATGGATAGACGTGATCCTTTTTGCACTTTCTTGACTAGATTTCCCTTTTAACTACACCCCTAGCATAGGCTTTTGGCCTAAGATGTCTATACTATTAAGCACAAACCAAGAGGATTATGGGTTAAGGATTAAGGGAGTTTATGTTGTTGTCATGTTTCTTCCAATGAAAGGTAATTCTCAAGGGATGTTCAAGAGAAATTCACACATTCACAAGGTAGGTCACAAAAGAGAAAATTTCTGGTGTTGTCATGCATGGTTCAAGGTAAGATTATCAAACAAGGCATTTGATACTAAAGTCAAGCAACACTCCACAGTTTTTCTAGTGTGCAACGGTCATTACAAGAGATTCGTTTTGACAATTGGCTAATCACAACGAGGCAAAGAGTACACATATTGTTCATGCACCTTCATTTGGCTTTACCTTACATTCATGTTTGTTTGATTCCGAGCACTATTTAAGTTATCGTTATTGATCAAAACCAAGACATAAATTTGCCTATGAACAACTGTGTTTTCAAGTACATACAGGAGGTGACGGAAATTTATGAAAAATTTAAAAAAAAATCGGAAGCATAAAAATCATTTTTCAATTATAACCAAATAGAATCCATAAGATTAAACATCAACAAAAACTGATAAAAACACAATTTAAAGAAGAACAACCCAAATATCATCACATAACACAAATATGCACACAAAAGGGGGGCCCTCACCCCACAAAAAAAATCATTTGTCCTCAAATGTAAATAATAAAAAATTTAACAATGAATATAAAGAAGACAGAGAGGGAGGCAAAAAGTTGATCCTTTCTACAGAGTTGCTCCATCTGTCTAGGAATCAGTTCTCAATGTGTCGGCCCAGTATAGGTCTATAGCTCCCGGAGCCACTTCAGCAGCTTAAAAGGCTGGAATTATCCATGCCATGAGCTGCCATGAATGATTCTATCACTCTGAAAAACCATGTCTCCATGATGGAATACTGGGTCCTGTGGATTTTTCCTCTTGTTGGAACTCAGTTTTTTGCCCTTGTTATCTATTTTGGGAGGATTTTGACTCTTCCTTAAATTCTTCCCTCTGATTTTTTGGGATGACATAATTCTCCCAGCTACTTTTGGTCTGGTCATATCTTTAAAAACCTTGAATAAGAGTTAGAACAAAAAAATATGGAAGTTTAAATGCAGAAATGCTTTGCCAAAACAATTTGTGAATCGCGCAGGTACTTAGGAGATTCACCGAATTTAGTACCCGCACGGTACAATGGGCATAAAAAAGGGTGAAGTTGAGTCATTTTGGCAAAGTTCCAAATGTAATCAGTGACTTTATACTTCACGTTGAAAGTTACAGAATCTACAATTCATTTATCATGTAACTACGAGCGAGATGGGGATGTAAGGCAAACAACCAAGTGGTTTGGCAAGCTAGATCAAACTCTCTTCATATCTCGACATGCACATTTTCAACACAACTTCCCAAATTTAACCTTGCCACCCTTAAAAATAATACCAAAGCATGCACCACTCAAATTAAGCCTAGACCAATAAATAATTATGCACACCCAATACTTTTCATCTACATTAAGGAACACTTTTCAAGAATCAAGCATTTAACTCATTACGGTCAAATTTATTGGACCCAAAATAGGTAAACAACAATTTTGACCCTATCAAAGAGATAAAGCATACATCAACAAGCTAATGTTATTAGACTTGATAACAAAATTAAATAAAAAGAACTTCGGTTTAAGAAACCAACCTTTCATACGGATAAGAATGTATTATAGATGCTAGGCGATAATGCAATCAAAATACCAGCACAAATCAATAAACCAAAATACAATATGGGTGTAGAAATATTAAAGATAGAGGTGCAAGTGTGAGTTTGACAAATAAAAAGTGAGGGAAACTTAAGGATTTTAAGAAGTTTAAACGTTTGAGTTAAAAGACCATCCAGTTCTTTCCCATTCGGCGACTTTAGTTGTTGTCACCCAATTATTCGGTGACTCACTGAGTCATCGCTTACCTCATCGAGTTTTACAGAATTGCCTATCAATGTTGGAAATCCAAACGGTAGTATATATTATGATCACCGAACATGTTTGTGACACACCAATAGTTTCCTAGGATCGCCGAGTTTAATAGACTCCAACATAGCATTACCTTGAGTCCAGTGGCGTACTTGATTAGGATCGCCGGCATATTCGGTGATCCACCGAATGATACTTTTTCTTCTTAAACTTTATTTTTCCTAACACTTTCAATACTTCATCCTGCACAACCAACACAATATTGTTTTACAAAAATACACATAAAAGACAATAAGGGTTTTGGTTTGCCTCCCTAAAAACACCTTAGTTAACGTCGTGGCACGACGCAAGTATTCTCATTCATGCTTTATTTTTGTGGGTTGAAGTTAGTATTATTAGGAGACTTTGCGTTCTTAGTTAAGTGGAGATGTGGTAGCTCATAGGTCATGAAATTCTCAAATAGCCGAATGGATCTCGAGTGAGAGCCAACCATTTGATTTAATACTTCAGTGCTCTCTTCCATTTCCTTCAGCCTTTTATCCAGCTCATTGACCTTTTGGAGAATGTTTGATAGCATTCCTTCAATACGCTTGCTCTCATTGTCCTTCGGTCGGCTTTGCTCATGAGGAGGCAAGTACTTTTCTTTTTTCTTGCATTGGACCTGCATCTTGATTATTCTTTTCGCCAACTCATCCACCTGAGTTATCAGTGTGGCCAGCAAGAAGTCCTTCTCCATTTCTCTTTTTGCTTCAGCCATGTGGTCTAACAAATAGGTTGCTCTTGTATAGGGCTACTTTACAATCCCTCCTGGAATTAGTTTGTCAATTAACATTTTATTCTTTGCCATAACGCCCATTCTGGGATGAGTTGGAAGAGGAATTCCTAATTCTTACACGGATGAGACTGATCACACCTGATTAGTGAGAAATTCTTACACCAATCATTTACGAGTGGGTATTACACCAAGAATTTACAAGCGGATCGAGGAATGAAGAAACAAAACGAAGGAACTTCCGGAGTGAAGGTTCAGACTTCTTTGTGGTATGGCAGCAGTAGCAAAGAAAGAAGCTGCTCACTCTGCTTTACCGAGAAAGAGAAGGACTGCATGAATCGGAATCCGCTTACCGGGACTAACACTTCTTCAGAAACAGTCCAGAAGGACTATGTCAGGGATTCCATGAGTTGGTCCCTGAGTTATTAGATATTTGAACCTTGTCCATGATTTATAGATTTGTTATCCCTCCAATTCCTTGAAGGTTTGTATACAATAGCGATACCTCATGACTTCTACTTGAGGGAACGCCATGTGCTTGTGGGTGCTCACTCAAGTTATTTACTACTGCTTCCATAGAACAACCTAACAAAACAAAACATAATGTAAAGTAATTAAAGCTAAAACTAGGAAAGACGAAATTTAACTTAAACTAAAAATTCTCAACTGACAGCACTACCCAGCAACAATGCCATTTTGATCGGTAACGTCAACAAAGACACAACTTCCAATGAAAATGTCAATTATCGTACCGTATTATTGAAACCCAACCAAGGTTTAGGGTCGTTACCACAGGGTGTTGTTGTGAGAATTAATAAAAAATAAAATTAAGTTCTAACTAGTCGTAGCTAAAGACATTATTGTTGTAAGGACCCTCAAAATAAATTAGGGTGATTAGAACCACACATGTGCCTAAAAAGGATTAAAATATATTAATTATGTTTTTATAGTATGCATGCTTAATTTGATGTCATTTGGAGGTAAAACGTCCAAGAACAGCCGATGACGTTTGAAAGTTGGGCTTGAGACGTGCACATGTGTCTTGGTGTGTCTTGACATGTTTTACATGTTCGTTTTGGTTGAAACTTATGTGAAAGGTCCCTAAAATGTTAATAAGTGTATTATGTTGGAAACGTCTGGGTAAAACTCCCCAAGGTACCCACAAAATACCCTCAAGGAGGACCCAAAGCTTGCCTAGAGATTGCCTTGGCACTGTCTACCTACTCCTAGCAAATTACGGCCAGTAGGTGTGGTGACGCCATGTTGATGTGTGGCCATCGTTCCATACTTAGAATGGGAGCTAAATCCTCCAAATGACAAGCCTCTCACCCAAACTACGGTTTTTAGTACGGCATGTCGATGGGTCTACTGGCCGTCCATGGTGGGCGTCGATGCAACCTGCAATTGCTACCAAACGCACTGTTTTATTAAGGGGTAAATGGGAAATTCACCCCAAGACCCTAAATTACTATAGACGGTTATTTAATGTTTATTTGGGTATATTAATTTTGTTATTAAGTTCAAAACCCCATACCCAATCCATGATTCAAAATTAGACTTCCCTCTCCAAAAGAAACCTCTCTAGAAACCTCCATTTGGAGATGAAGCTCAAGAACAACCATGGTGATGGATTTTAAAGCTTTCCTCACCAAGTTTTCGTGGTTCTTTTCTACAATGAGGAATGGTGATCCTTCATATTTATATAATCTTCTATCTAAAGATCTCTTTCCAATGTTTTGAATTAGAATTCTATGATCAAACATTCTATCTTTCAATCTTGCCATGAGTTCATTGTCGAAACATTTTCAACAGCTTACTTATGATGAATTTATGTTAATGTACTGATTGTAAAGTAAATTTCAATTCAATTTAATTATGAACCCATTTTCCCTCCAATTCTCAAATTAGCCTATGTTATGGGCATTGTGATCTTAAGTATATGTTGATTGAATTATGGTTCTAGCATGTTGAATTTCTTATATCTACTGCATATTATGTATGTTGATGTTGAATTATGTATAGTTGATCGAATGTGTATCAAGGCTTGAGTATTTGGTAAGGTTGATCTTCCATATTCTATAGGTTGATAATGTAGTGTATAACATGTGATCTCGATTCTAGGATAGTTGAAGTATGATTTCGTTTATTTTAAGATGCTTTTAACTACTGCCCTATGATTGAATTGTTGATGAACAAGGAGTATTTATCAATGATGATCAAAGTTTGAGGAATTGGTAAGATTGCCTACTTTCTTTACTTTTCTATAGAATTGCTAGATGATAGGCCTAGAAGGTCTTTGAAGGCAAATTGATGATATAGGAGTTTGTGATTATGATGATCACACTATGTGAAGCATATGCCTAAGCTTCTATGCTAGTTTATAATCTAGGTTGTATTGCTAATGCTATAAGCATGTGAATGACTATGTTAGTGTGTTTTTAGGTGCTGCCATTGATGAGTTATAATGAATAATGACCCCTTAAATATGTACCCCTACATGAAGGTGTAATTAGCTAATTTTAAGAGTCTTGAATGTAATGTGAAAGTGTCTTGCCTCCTATGTTATTATGTGATGTGTGGTATATGCTTGAAAGTGCATTATGGTCTTAATAGGGTGGCTGCCTCAATATGTTGTTGATAGCCATTATGTGATCATGTTGACCAATGTACACACACTTACATCTCAAGCATGATTGCAAGTAGTATAGGTTCATGATGTGTAATGAAAGGGTATATTCATATGCAGTTGTGTTTACTACTATGAATGTATCTACTACTATGAATGTAATGTATATGTCTATGAGTTATGTTATGTTTCCCTAAACTAGGATGACTTGATAGGTGTACTAGCATAGAAAAGGGTATGAGACGTTGTCGATGCATTGCAAATGTGTGCCTTGATAGGATAGTTCATAGGTTTGTGATCTGTGTACATGAATATGAATGCATGATTATGTTATGAATATGACTTGTATTTTATGATGAAAAGTATATGATATGATGAAGTATGAATGTGTGTGGTCTAAGGGTATTTATATGAAAGGTTTTCTTACATGTGTACACACACACATGAAAACATGTCCATTATGCATGTATGATGATCTAGTCAATAGAGGGGCTCTTTAAAGGTGTTCTCAAGGGTATCCTAAGCTAGATGGTGCTTGAATATGCTATGTACATGTGAAATGCTTTCTCACTTGATATAGGTTGATGACATGACTTTCTCATCTATGACCTATGAGCTAAGCATATGACGGGTTAAATCTTCTAAAGCCTATGTTTTATAAGGTAATAATAATAAAGGCTTTTCAATAAAGGTACTTAGCTTAGCACCGAGTGAACTTCAAGTTGAGGGGTGTCCCTTCCCAATGTGGGAAGGTAGGCTCACCATAATTCAGCTGCCCAAGACGAAGGAGCATCTGGCTCCTTAGGAGTTTCGTGGTCAGAGGAAGCCTCCGGGTCCGCAGAAGCCTCTGCACCCGCCACAGCTACATAGTCTGCCTCGGCTGATGAGGCTGACAGAACTGACTCCACTTCTGGCTCACCGACTGGAGTTCCTGCCCCGGTTGCCGACCAGCCCAACCGGTGGTGTGTTAACGGGCAATACCAAGTGTACTTAGACGCCAAGGTTCTAAATGATAAAGGCGTCATGACACGGACCCTTACACTGGAGAGGCGGGTCCTTACGGGAAGTCTCCCCACCATGCCGGATATTCACACTCTCTTCACCAGACACCGGCTGGAGTGGACGGCTCGTTCTTTGGGCCGATACATTGAGAAGTTGGTCCGAGAGTTCTATGCCTCTTATGTGGACACTCTCCGATCACAGATAGATAGGTGGGCTGCCCCCGCCAAACAGTCCCCACTTGAGCACGTCCGAGTACGCGGCATACAGGTCGACATCTCCCTGCCAGCCATCCGCCGATATCTGTATGACGAGGATGTTGATACTACCAGGACACCTCTCACGCCGAGTTCGACTACCGAAGGCAAATTAATAAAGAGGGCCGGTTCTTACGTGAGCCATCGCTGAGAGAGACCACCAAGAGGTGGATGGCCCAGCACTTGTCTATTGATGGAGAGGCTGCTGATTGGGTGATGGAGCCAAAGGGAGCCATCAGGAAAGCCAACTTGACCTTTACGGCCAAGTTTCTTTGGTTGATAGTCCGCCACTGCCTTTCCCCCACTGCTGCTGATAATATAGTCACATGGGATCGTGCAGTTCTGATGGCCGCAATGATGGCAGGGTTCGAGGTCGACTTTGCTTGGCTTCTACAGGCGGTCATGCACGAGAGGGCCTTCAAGGTCACCACGACTTACCCTTTTCCTTGCATGGTTTTCTCTTTATGCAGATCCGTAGGTGTGCCCATTTGGCACATTGACCAGCTCAGGACCCCGTAGGGAAATGTTGACATCGGCCTCATCAGGGATGAGGCCAATGAGTTAGCTCCACGCAGAGGGCCCCACCCGGAGGTGGTCCCACTTGGTGAGAACCTGGCAGATACCATAGAGCATGCTCATGCGGCTTCCCAGGCTGCTTCTGCACCCACTGACACTACCCCGGTCGAGTCTATCCCGGGTAGTAGCACTGCCCCGAGCTCCTCTCGCTCGGCTCCTTCCGCCACTCTGGTCCCACTTGCTAGGGTCCAGAAACTCGAGGCACAGATGGCTACACTTCTGCATCACATCCAGCCTTGGATGCAGAGGTCTATTGCTGAGGCAGAGGAGCACATGGAGCGCAAGATGGCACAACACACAGAGAGGAAGATCGCAGAGGTACATCAGCGCTTAGACGCTTTTGAGTTGCGAGTGCTAGCCTGACCAGCACCTCCGGTGGACATGTCGACCCTTCAGGCTGCGGTTGAGAGTCTGCGGGCTTATCTTGATACGATCTTAGAGGCGAGAGTGCCTGAGTCTGAGGCCCCTTCTGCAGAACCTGCTGAGGACAAAGTGATGGCTGCTCTTTTTGCCACTTCTGATGTTCCACCACCTCCCCCACGAGAGCATGCCAAGAGACGCAGGGGTCGAGAGGAGGATGAGTCTAGGGCGAGGAAGAAGGAGCGCCATGAGATGGAGGCTGCGAGGAGAGCCTCGATTGCTGACGAGGAGGCCCGTACGTTGAGGGCTGTAGAGTTAGCTGCCGGGGCGTCTAGCTCCAGAATTGTAGATACTGTGGGAGGTACTACTGATGGTGCTGTTGATGCTGAGGACACTACTGAGGGTGTCCAGACTACGCAGGGAGTGGGTTCCGGTGAACCGGACCCACCAGCTTGCTGATCGCCGGCACTTAGCGCCTCAGGTTTGCTTCACTTACCTTTCGCGTATTTTAGTTTTTTTTATACATTGGGGACAATTGCATATCTTTTGTTGGGGGTGGGGTAAATGGAAAATGAGTACTTGGGTGAATTCTGAGTAGCCCAAGTTCACGATCCTCTTTTGGGGTTTTCTTGCCTGTGTTCTTTTTCCCCAAAAGACTGATTACTTTTATTGTTGAACAAGCATGTCATATCTTATGTACATAGTATAAATCTGAAGCATGATGGCTAAAACAAATATGATATCCCGATAATCAAAATGATGCATGACTAGGCATAGTAATTGATAATTGTGTGGTTTGAAACATGAAATAAAGATACACTACTGCATGATCCTGAATCTAAGACTCGAACTAGGTGTCTAATAATATGGGAATGTAAGGAATGTCAAGTGAGTGTGAGGTGAATTCGAATGTCCACCATCAATACTGAGCTAGAACTTGCCTGGTTAGTCCTGCTAAAAGTGAGCCAAATCAAACAATTAGGAAAGGATCATAGGCCTTTGTTCGAAATAGTCAATCTTAAGCCTAAAAAAAATAACAGAAAAGCAAATGAAGTTAACCTTTTATTGATCCAAATGATTTGAGCCTAAAAAACAGATCTTTCTTTGTCATCCCAACTGATCTTCTCGGGGAACAATGTGTTGGCCCTGGTCCCTCCTTGGACATGTGCACCTCAGTTTATGCCAAAAAATCATAAGTTGAGGGTGGTTAATTCAGAAAGCAACCTTGTCGTGGATTTGGCCCAACCATGGGTATTGTGAACCTTAACTCATGGCAAAGTCATGAGTTGTGGGTGGCTGTTATAAGGAATACTCTAGAAAATTGGGGTTGAAAGTATGAAGAGGAAGAAATAACAAAACAGAAGTGACTAAAAATAATAAAAATAAAAAATAAAAGAGAAAAGTCACTCACATATAAGGATGAGAAAGGGAAAGCAGCAAGGTAAAAAAAAATTGTGAAATTGGGCGAAATAGAATGATAAAAAGGTAGTGCGTTTAGTCGATATGTCAAGGAGGGCAACAAGTCATTAAAATATACCTAAATATATCCTACCTGACCCTGAGCCTATGTTACAAGCTAAAAAGTCCTATTGTGATCCTAAGAGTTGTATGGCAAACTTAAAGTAGTGAAAATAAGGGCAAGCCTATGGCAATATGTATAAATGAGTTGTGAATTCGTTCTGAGAGCGAGTGTCGGAAAGTGATCCTTATACTCAAACTGAAATCATTGTGTGAAAAATGAGGATGTTATTTGAAGTGAGGACAGTAGTTGCAATACCGAAAATATTAGAACCTCGGTGAGAAATTGAAGAGGATAGGTGTCATTGCGTAGTGAGTCTGTGTGATGGTCTGATTCTACACAAGTCAATGCCTAATAGTGATACCATGCATGAACATAATGAGAATGATCGGTATTGATAGCCAAATGATTGCGAAAGTTAAAATATGGATACTCTTGTACAAAGATTTTGTAGTGAGTCATAGTGCGTCGCTTGAGGACAAACAACGAATTTAAGTTGAGGGTGTTGATGTACCGTGGTTTCACGGTATTTCTAATGCTTTTTCCTTAAGTTTAGTGTGTGTCGAAAGCCTTTTTGTGTTGATTTGTATGTAAGTTTCTCTTTGTTTGCAGAAAATCTGTCCAAGGATGAACGCGGAAGTTTTTGAGAAGGAAATGCAGAAGAGACCACCTACGGAGCTTATGACGGTCCGTCGAGGCTGTGACGGTCCGTAGGTGGCATCGTAGTGAGGAGAGAAGCTGCTAAAGGAAGATGGGGAAGTCTGACCAAGTGTGGGATTTCGAAAGTCCAAGACGGACCATCATAGCCACGACAGTCTGTCCTGCTTGTTCTTCGTGATGATCAGAGAATTAGTCCCTGTACCCAAATTCCAAGAAGTTCAAGTATTTTGGAACGGAGACCCTCGACGGACCGTCGTGCTTGAAACGGTCCGTCATACCTGTCCGTCGAGGGGAATGAAGAAAGCAGCAGAAGAATGTGTGAAGTATGGGACGACGGAGGCCATGACGGTCCGTCACGTGGTCCGTCGACCCAAACGCATTTTGGACAGATTTTAGTAAATTGAATCCTTCTTTGATTAGGTTTTGTTTTTATTATAAATAGTTTGAAAAACCTCGTTTTGGGGGTTAGACTTTTTGATAATTTTTAGTTCTTTTGTTATAGTATTGAACTCTCGATTTTGGTAATTAAGATACTTTTTCCGGAATTGATTGTTGGTGATTTTTTTGATTAATCAAGTTAAATTCTGGAATTTATTCGTTCTCATAAAAGTAAGTGCATGAATTCTTCCATTAACAATATGAATTGTGTAATTATGAACATGGGTAACTAAACTCCATAGCTAGGGTTGTGGGAACCATGGGTGAATAACAAGGTAAAATCTAACTAAAATAACAATTCTAGAATGGTGTCTTGCATGAATTGATAATTCTTTCGTGTAGAAGTCTTTTTAACGGATGACCAACGTTAAACTAGCCTTAATGCTACTTGGCGGACCAAGGAGGTAGATAATAGGAAAAGAATTATCAACATAGATTTAGTGTAGACTATCTAATAGGCTAGTATTGGTTGGTACGAGTTAATAACTTAGTCAAATACCGAATACAATGCTTCATATGAGGTAAAGATAAGGGTTAGTATAGAAACACACGTAGCCGGACCAACGTGCGGAGTGAAATTCTCTAGATGCCAGACCAAGGATTTAGAGATACATAACTTATCACTTTACATGCAAGATATTAGGATAGAATTGTTATAGTTAGATTTATCAAGTTAGGAACCTGTGGGGAACACTTAAGCCCTAGTTACTTTTATTAATTGATTAAACTCCGAAAGCTGAATCTGTTAGTTGTTCATTTTTATTTAGTTAATCATTTTCTTTAATTTAGAAATAAAAACCCCCTTTTTGTCTTTTGTTTTCTCGGAAAATAGTTGGCTAAATAATAGTAATAATAGAATAAAGTTAAGTCTGAACTATTTTCCTTGTGGGATCGATCCCAACCTCATCAGTTGGGTTCTTTACTTGATACGACCGCTTTACTTCTTATTTGAGAAGTAAGTTTGAGCGTATCAGACCGTCGTGGGTACGACGGTCCGTCGCATAAGTCCGTCAGTGGACAGTTTGAAAAATTTTGAGACCCTTAGAACTAGGGTCTCTAACAAACATGACGGTTGTGCAGGACGAACCGTCGTGGGTACGACGGTCCGTCGCATATGTCCGTTGGTGGACACTTTGAAAATTTTTGAGACCCTTAGAACTGGGGTCTCTGCCAACCATGATGGTTGTGCAAGACGGACCATCGTGGGCATGACGGTCCATCGCATATGTCCGTTGATGGACACTTAGAGAAAAAACATCGTGGGGTGTTGGGACGGACCCTATGACGGTACGTCGTGGTTACGACGGTCCGTCATCGGGTTCTCGTTCTGTCAGTCAGAGACAGAACTGGGGATGCCATACTCATCCTATGTGATTCAAACCAAAGACTCGATATTAACCTACCTCTTTCTAACCCAACTACCTAGCAAACTTACAATGCTAAAGCACCAATTTCTCGAGTTTTAACAAGGCAATTTGTGGGACTAAAAACCTAGGTCAGACAAGATTGGATCAAAGATCAAAGACCCATCAAAAAGAAATAGGCATATAGTAAATTAAAAGCAATAATGTAGTGTAAATGGGTAGAGGTCAGAAACACATACCTGAGAAGAGGAGAAAACAAGCAAGTGAGTCACTCAGCTATGAAGAGCAGCAGACTCCGACCAGCAGAAAGGAGATTTGGGGAGGGGCAAAATGAGAATGTGGGGATTTTGGGGAAATGATGTGGATCAGTTGATAGGGAAGAGGATGAGAATGGAAGGAAGTTGAAAAGGGAGGAAATGGGAGAAAGAGGGAAAGAAACGGTTGAAATGAAGGGGTGGGGAGTTTAAAAAGGTTTAAAACTTTTAAAATTCCCAAGCCGGGTCGGGTCGAGTCACTGGATAATGAAGCAACGAGTCCCCGACGACGGTCCATCACACGTGTGACGGTCCGTCGTGGGTTCCGTCGTGGGTGCCCTAATTTTAAAAAAATAGACAAACTTACCTGGCACGACGGATTCTTGTGACGTTCCGTTGCAAGCGTGACGGTCCGTCGATGGATCCGTCATTGAGTGTTTCAGACCAATTTTTGCAGATTTTTCTGGTGATGTGCTCCCTGCAAAGTTAATACCCATTAAGCTATTTTCTATGTGTTTGACTGGAGAATTGGTGGATACGGACCCTAAACTACGCTCTAGCCAACACTTCTAACAAAACGAAAAACAAAGAAAATGCGACTATTACTAGAGGATACATATTGGGTTGCCTCCCAACCAGCGCTTGATTTAACGTCGCGGCACGACGGAGGATACTCGATTACTCAGACTTCATCAAGATGATATGCCTCGATCACTTCATTCGCCGATTCAGCATGCCCCAAATAGATTTTTATTCGTTGTCCGTTCACCTTAAATCGCACACCCTCCTTGTTTTCCAACTCAACTGCTCCGTGAGGGAATAGTTTGGTGATCAAGTAAGGGCCAGTCCATTTGGACTTGAGCTTGCCCGGAAACAAACGCAACCTAGAATTGAATAAAAGCACCAAATCTCCAACTATAAAATCGCGTTTCTCAATTTTCTTTTCATGGTATTTCTTCATCTTTTCTTTGTAGAGGGCTGAACTTTCATAAGCTTTTAGGCGAAATTCATCGAGTTCATTCAACCCATTTAACCTCTGTTCTACAGCTTCATTCCAATCCATTTTCAACTTCTTCATAGCCCACATGGCTTTATGCTCTAATTCAACCGGAAGATGACAAGCTTTCCCATATACAAGTTGGTATGGGGACATACCAATGGGAGTCTTATACGCTATCCGGTAGGACCAAAGAGCATCATCGAGCCTCCTTGACCAATCCGTTCTACTAGCGTTCACTATTTTTGACAAAATCTGTTTGATCTCCCTATTTGACACCTCAACTTGCCCACTAGTTTGAGGATGGTAAGGAGTGGACACATTATGGCGAACCCCGTATTTCTCCAATAATCCCTTAAACAATTTGTTGCAAAAGTGGGATCCCCCATCACTAATAATTGCCCTTGGGGTACCAAATCGAGAGAATATATTCTTTTTCAAGAATGCAGTGACACTCTTCCCTTCATTGTTTGCGAGGGCGATAGCTTCCACCCATTTAGATACATAATCAACCGCTACTAAAATATACTTCATTCCATGAGAGCTCACAAAAGGACCCATAAAGTCAATACCCCAAACATCAAATAATTCAATCACAAGAATGGGGTTTAGAGGGAGCTCTTGCTTTCTTGATATGCCGCCATCCCTTTGGCATCTATCACATGCTTTGGCGAACTCATGAGCATCTTGATGAATAGTTGGCCAATAGTAGCCACATTGTAAGATCTTATGAGCGGTCCGGATACCACTATGATGTCCACCAACGGGTGAGGAATGGCATGCCTCTAAAACACTCAACATCTCAACTTCTGGCACACAACGCCGAATAAGCCCATCGGCACAGCTCCTATATAAGTATGGTTCATCCCAAAAGAACTTCTTCACATCGTACATGAACTTTTTCCTTTGATGAAAGGACAAGTCCGATGGAACAATATCGCTAGCCAGATAGTTCGCAAAATCTGCGAACCATGGAATCAAGTCTTGTGAGGCAGCCAATACATGCTCATCGGGGAAAGTATCATCAATATCAGTCTTATCCCCTAACTCTCTCATAGCTTCATCTTCTAAAAGGGACAAGTGATCAGCAACTTGATTTTCGGTCCCTTTTCTATCCCTCACCTCAAAGTCAAATTCTTGCAGTAGTAAAACCCAACGAATCAACCTCGGTTTCGCATCCTTCTTTGCCATCAAATATCTCAACGTTGAATGGTCAGTATGCACTATAACTCTAGTACCTAGCAAATAGGATCGAAATTTTTCAAAAGCAAAGGCTACTGCAAGGAGCTCTTGCTCAGTCACTGTGTAGTTCTTCTGGGCTTCATTGAGGGCTTTACTAGCATAGTAAATGGGATGAAGGATTTTGTCCCTTCTTTGTCCCAATACCACACCTAGAGCAACCCCACTAGCATCGCACATCACCTCAAATGGACTGCTCCAATCCGGAGAAATAATGATAGGTGCTGACACCAACTTCTCTTTTAACTCGCCGAATGCTTTAAGACAGGATTCATCAAAATAAAATTTACACTCTTTCTCCAGCAATTTGCACAACGGATGCGCAATTTTTGAAAAATCTTTGATGAACCTCCGGTAAAAACCTGCATGCCCAAGAAAGCTTCTCACACCTTTTACAGAGATAGGTGGGGGAAGTTTCTCTATTACCTCGACTTTAGCTCGATCAACCTCTATACCCTTCTCTGAAATGCGATGACCCAAAACAATACCTTCTTTCACCATGAAGTGGCATTTTCCCCAATTTAATACTAGATTGCAGTCTTCACACCTCTTAAGAACCTCAGATAAATGACTCAAACACCGCTCAAAGGAGTCACCAACCACAGAAAAATCATCCATAAACACCTCAATAGTGTCCTCCACCATATCGGAGAATATCGACATCATACATCTCTGAAATGTGGCAGGTGCATTGCACAACCCAAACGGCATTCTCTTGAAAGCAAAGGTCCCATATGGGCAAGTGAAGGTGGTTTTCTCTTGATCTTCCGGTGCAATAGAAATCTGATTATACCCCGAATAACCATCAAGAAAACAGTACCACCCTTTTCCGGCAAGTCTATCCAACATCTGATCCATGAAGGGCATAGGAAAATGGTCTTTTTCGGTCCATGCATTTAATTTCCGGTAATCCATACACACCCTCCATCCAGTCACCGGTCTCATTGGAACAAGTTCATTTTTTTCATTGGGGACCACAGTCATTCCCCTTTCTTAGGTACACACTGAACAGGGCATACCCAACTACTATCGGCGATCGGATATATTACTCCGGCATCCAACCACTTAATGATTTCCTTCTTCACGACCTCTTGCATAGGTGGATTTAAGCGTCTCTGATGCTCAATACTTGGCTTATGTCGGGCATGAGTTGGATTTTATGAGAACAAATACCAGGAGGGATCCCAATAATGTCCGCAATAGTCCACCCAATAGCTCTTTTGAACCTTTTTAGCACTTTCACCAAACTCTCAATTTGTTGTTCATTCAGGTCTGATGCAATGATTACCGGCAAAGTGTCACCATTTCCTAAGAATTCATACCTGAGATGAGGTGGGAGAGCTTTTAGTTCTAACTTTGGAGCCTCCTCTATAGATGGTTTCGCGGGTGGAGACTCGCGATTCTTCATATCTAACTCATATTTCTTCGGTTTAAACCGAACATCACCACGATCAAGAGCCGCGACTAATGACCCATACTCTTCAATGCAATCGCTATCAAAATTCATTATCACTGCCGCTAGTGCTTCTACACCTAGACGTTCTTCTATTTGTGTCTCGGATGACTTATCAACTTTGTAGGATATAGCAGATACCGATTGGAGCTCACCACTCTGCCTCATGGACCTACAAATGTTGAAGGTCACTTCTTCATTGTTCAACCGAAATTTCATCTGCCCCTTTTCCATATCAACTAAGGCTCTACCCGTAGCAAGGAATGGCCTCCCAAGAATAATAGGCACCTCAAAATCGACTTCACAATCAAGAATAACAAAATCGGCCGGAAATATGAATGACTCCACTTTTACTAGCACATCGTGGAGTATCCCAATAGGCCTTTTTACTGTTCGATCGGCCATCAGTAGCCGCATCGCAGTGGGCTTTGGGTTACCCAAACCCAACTTCTTGTAAATCGAGAGGGGCATAAGATTTATGCTTGCCCCAAGATCACATAATGCTTTCGCAAAATGTAATAACCCGATTGTACAAGGAATAGTGAAAGCACCCGGATCTTCCTTCTTTTGCACTAGAGATCTTGTAGCAATAGCACTACAATGCTGCATTCTATCATCATCCTCAAAAGTGACCGATCTTTTCTTCGTAACCAGATCTTTCATAAACTTGGCATAACCGGGCATTTGTTCCAGAGCTTCTACCAAAGGGACATTGATGGAAAGCTGCTTCAACATCGTTATAAAACGCCGATATTTACCATCCTCGGTCTTTTTCACTAATCTTTGAGGAAAGGGGGGGGGTCTAGGCATGGGAGTCACCTTTTTGGGCACTTCAGCATCTTTTCCCATTTTATCTTCTAACTCACCACTAAGCTCCTCCACTTTATCATTATCTCTTATCACCTTTTCTGCATCAGACGGCATAGGTGGGTCAATGGTTTGCTTACCACCCCGAGTAGTGATTGCCATACAGTGTCCATCATTTTTCGGATTTTGGACAGTGTTGCTAGGGAGAGTGCCCGGTTGCCGTGTATTCACCGTCGCAGATAATTGGGCCATTTGCAACTCAAGCTGCTTAATCGATATTGCATGTGTATCGACTTTCTGCCCAATACCCGCTAAATCACTCCTTAACTCTTTAGTGTGCTCATCACTAGCATCGAACCTCCTCATCATTTTGTGCAACATATCCTCAACTCGCGCCATACTACCTCCACCATCCCTAGGAGCAACTTCACGATTTTGAGGAGGAACATAGGGCCCACTCCTATCATTTCTGTTACCATAGTTACCCTGTTGAAGTTGTTGTCGCGGTTGTAATTTCCATCTCGGACATAATTACCCTCACGGTTATAATTACCATAGTTCCGACCTTGGTTTCCTTGACCTTGGCGCCAATTTTCCTGATTGGAGCCTTGGGCATTCGGCCGGAAACCCCCGTCTGCTCATTCACCGCATAGGTGTCCTCCTCATAATAATATTCATCATTTGGTGGTGGTGGTTTAGACAAGTAGTTCACTGCATTTATCTTTTCTGCACCCCAGTGACATGTTTTAATACCAACCCAAGCTCAGTTCTCATCTGAGCCATCTCTTCACGAATCTCATCTGTGGCTGGGTTGTGTGTGGATTGCACTGCAAAGGTATTTCTTCCAGTATCTGACTTCTAGTACTCCAAGCTTTATTATTCTGGGAGATTTTCTCTAACTTTTCAGCAATCTCGGCATAAGGACACTCCCCATAAGAACCACCCGCTATGTGTCCAATACGCTTTATTATTATCATCCTGTCCCCGATAGAAGTATTCTTTCAGTGACTCATCATCAATGCGGTGATTGGGGACACTTCTCAAAAATGAAGTGAACCTATCCCAAGAACTGCTAACTGACTCTCCTGGTAGTGCACAAAGTTGTTCACTCTGTCTTTGTGATTTAGTTTCTTGGAGACCGGGTAGTAACGTGCTAAGAAAACGTCCCTTAGTTGGTTCCAAGTGAAAATTGAGTTATAGGGAGCTCAGTGAACCAAATAGCAGCCTCTCCCGTCAGTGAGAGAGGAAATACTCTTAGCCCTATTATATCCAAATTCAAATCAGGCCTCCCTACACAGATTTTACACAGTGCCCTCACCTTAGCTATATGGGCATGTGGGTCCTCAGAAGGTAGCCCTGAAAACAAACCTCTAGCAGTGAGCATTTGCATTAGACTACTAGTTACCACCAAGGTGTGGCCTTCTGGTAGAGGGGGAAAGACAAGTGGCCCATCAGAGTCTGCAATATTATCATATCCTCTGTAGTATTTTGAGGACGTGGAGCGAGATTTTGTCCCCTTTGTGCATCTTGGCCAGGATTATCAGGTAATAATCGACCATGAGCATCAACTGGAGCTGGGATGTTCTGGTTTGGATCACCATCGTTAATACCCAAGTTTTGATTCATATTGCATAGTGTACGCTCTAATTCGTGGTCGTAAGGAAACAAGGGTTCTCTTCCTCTCCGCGTATTTGGCATACAAGGAAGTTAGTTCTGCAAAAATCAAAATCAATAGAAAAAGTAAAATCAGGAAAATATTGACTAAACTTTAGTAATAAGTTTTAAGTTAATCTCAAAGCCACTTTCCCCGGCAGTGGCGCCAAAATTTGATACGCTCAAACTTACTTCTCAAATAAGAAGTAAAAACGATCGTATCAAGTAAAGAACCCAACTAATGAGGTTAGGGTCGATCCCACGAGGAAAATGGTTCATACTTAACTTTATTCTATTATTACTACTATTTAGTCAACTATTTTCCGAGAAAACAAATAACTAAAAAGGGGGGTTTTATTTCAAAGTAATAAAAATGATTAACTAAATTAAAATAAACAACTAACAGATTCAAATCTCGGAGTTTAATCAATTAATAAAAGTAACTAGGGCTTAAGTGTTCCCCACAGGTTCCCAACTTGATAACTCTAACTATAACAATTCTTTCCTAGTATCTTGCATGTAAAGTGATAAGTTATGTATCTCTAAATCCTTGGTCCGGCATCTATAAAATTTCACTCCGCACCTTGGTCCGGCTACGTGTGTTGCTATACTAACCCTTATATTTACCTCATATTAAGCATTGTATTCGGTATTTGACTAAGTTATTACCTCGTACCAACCAATACTAGCCTATTAGATAGTCTACACTAAATCTATGTTGATAATTCTTTTCCTATTATCTACCTCCTTGGTCCGGTAAGTAGCATTAAGGCGAATTCTAACGTTGGCCATCCGTTAAAAAGACTTCTAAACGAAAGAATTATCAATACATGCAAGACACCATTCTAGAATTGTTATTTTAGTTAGATTTTACCTTGTTATTCACCCATGGTTCCAACAATCCTAGCTATGGATTTTAGTTACCCATGGTCATAGTTACACAATTCATATTTTTAATGGAAGAATTTATGCACTTACTTTAATGAGAACGAATAAATTCCAGAATTTAACTTGATTAATCCACAAAATCACCAACAATCAATTTCAGAAATAGTATATCAATTACCAAAATTAAGAGTTCAATACTATAACAAGAGAACTAACAATAGTCAAGAGTCTAACACCAAAAACGAGGTTTTTCGAACTATTTATAATAAAAACTAAACCTAATAAAGGAAGGATTCTAATTACTGAAAATCTGTCCAAAACGCGTCTGAGTCGACGGACCTAGTGACGGACCGTCATGGACACGACGGACCCTCATGGACTCCGTCGTCCCATACTTCACACATTCTTCTGCTGCTTTCTTCATCCCCTCGATGGACAAGTATGACAGACAGTTTCAAGCACGACGGTCCGTCGAGGGTCTCCGTTCCAAAATACTTAAACTTCTTGGAATTTGGGTACTCGGACTACTCTCTGATCATCATGACGGACAAGCAGGACGAACCGTCGAGGCTATGACGGTCCATCATGCACTTCTGTAGTCACACACTTGGTCAGACTTCCCCATCTTCCTTCAGCAGCTTCTCTCTTCACTACGATGCCACCTACAGACCGTCACAGCCTTGACGGACCGTCATAAGCTCCGTAGGTGGTCTCTTCTGCATTTCTTGCTCAAAACTCCCGCGTTCATCTTTGGACAGATTTCCTGCAAATAAAGAGAAACTTACATAAAAAATCAATACAAAAAGGCTTTAGACACACACTAAACTTAAGGAAAAAGCATTAAAAGTACCGTGAAACCACGGTACATCACAAGTGTCATTCAAGGACGAATGTTGTCCAAGTGGGGGAGAATGTAAGACCTCGAAAATGACTTAGGTTAACTAGAGCCTAACATATTGGTAATGGTGGTATAAGGTCCTAATGTGGTCTATAATATTGTTTAGAGGCAGTAGATAAAGTATTAGGTGTGTTGGAAGTCAAACGTCAAGGGATGATTAAGACGTTCGACGACTAAGTCACCTAAATGCCTCATATGTGGTTTTATGTGTATGTGTGATTAATGAGGCTGTAAGGTCATTAAATGAGTTATTATAGCATTTATAGTCAGTGTGTTATGTTTCGTGGAGTTTGGAGGTCAAACGTCCAAGAACGTTCATGTCGTTCGAAAGATATGCCTTGAATCGACATTGTGTGTCTAAGCATGTTTCGTCGAGTTTTATGTTTTCGTTTTGGATGAAATTTATGTGAGAGGTGTTAAACTTATAGACGATCATGTTTGTTTTGGAAACGTCCAGGAAATTATCCCCAAGGACCATCCAAGGGTCCTTGAGGAAGGACCCAAACCTGTTGACAAGGCTGTCCCAGGCAGGCCCCAAATGACGGAGCAGTCGACGGCTCGTGGGCCTATCGACGCCCTGTCGATTGGTGTAGTCTGCAGGAACTTGGCCTGGGGGAAAGAGGGGAGCCTTGGCAGGCCTCTGAACCCACCGACGGTTGCCAGCATGGCACGTCAGTGGACTGACGCCCCGTCAATGGTGCCGTCAGTGGTAAATTCACCCCACTTCCAAATAAGAGTTTAGACGGTTTGTTAAGGGTCTTTTGGTTATTTTAAATGATTATATAAGTGTTAAACACTTAGAATAACTCATTCTTCCAAAAACAAAACCCCAAAATCCCTTAGAAATCCCAAAGACTCCATTGAAGTCCAAAATCAAGGAAGAGCTTGGTGTGACGTTTTGAGTGGAGATTCTTCATAAAAGTGAAGAATTAGCTTCATTGAGGTATGAATTTTGATCCTTGAAACTCGTTTCATCAAGGAGCCCAACTTTCAAAGATGTTTTTAAAGTTTTCAAAGAGGAATTGTCCAATTTCATAATTCTTCCATGGGTGCTTGCATTAAAGGTTTTCAAACGTCTATTATGGATTAGATTGATGTTGTATTGATGATTTTAACCTAAATTACCTATGAACCCATGAAATTGATGAACCTAAGATTTTGACTAAATTATGGGTTACTCTATATTGACTTAATGTTGATGAATTCATGTGTAGTTTCTTATGGGCTTTCTATTGATGTAAGAATTGTGTTCAATTGTTATCAAATTGATATTGGATTGTTGAATCTATATTGAATTGGGTTAGATTTCATTGATTTTTATAATTGTGTATTGAATTGGTGTTCATGGCCTTGGGTAAGGGTCTTGTGTCATCAAATTGAGTAAGTTGACTTGAATTGAAGTGTTGATGATGGAGTGGAGATATGCTGCCCCATTTCCTTTATTTTGATGTTATTTATACTTCGATTCTATTATGATTGGTTTGGTACACCTTTGGTGGCGGTGTTATGTGAATTGATGTGGCCTTGTCGGCGTTACTTTAAGTACATTGATGATCATGACCTTGTCGGCAATACTTGAACTTATATGGCTATTTGTGTAGTTGATTTGATGATGTATAATCATATCTATCTATATGGGGAAGTTTGTGCTAGACTATTGCTACTATCTAGTTAATCATGTTGTGCTTTGACTATGTGTTATTGTGTAGTCTTAGAGTTGATACATGGTTATTCCTAATTTGGCTATATGAGTTTAAATGGTTAAGTTGATAATGTTAAGGTAATGAATAGTTTGACTAAATAAGGTTAAGGGTCGTTCTTAAGAGTCTAAAGGAAGATAGGCTATATGTGATAAATGGAAGTATGTTGTGTCTTGTTTAGGTAGACTTGTGTCCCTTACTTGATGCTTATGTGAATATGTGATGTCTTGACTTAGGAACCTAAAGGGTCTTAGTCTTGAATAAATGAATATGAGTGAGACCTTGAATGATGATAAAAGGGTCTTTTATGTGGAACCTTGAACCAAGAGGTAAGGTTATGAATTGTGAAGTAGTAAGACGTAATGGTATCCTTCATGTAATGAGTGATGGACTTAAGGTTGATTGGCTGGAACGGCATCATATCATACCTTAGGAAAGTCACGACGTGATTCTTGTCTCCATAGTGAGATAGCCCAAATGGACCTTTCTATGGTAGGGTAAATGTAATTGGGTCATGAACATGATATGAGACCCATTTGTATGAACCTTAATGTGAATTGATCTATGAGAACTAAGGCTAGCACCGAGTGAGTATGGTAAAGGGAAGTAGTTCTAGTTAAGTATGAGACTAGAATACAAAGCACGCCCATCACATTCTTTAACCATGTGCCTACATGGGATCTTTATGTTCTACCATTGGCAAGTAGAACACCTCATAGAAGTTTGATAGAACTTCGGATTCCATGCTTTGCTACCATGGTCTATGTCGGTTATTGCCTATTCTCATCATATGGAATACCTATTAGCATTAGAGAAGTTTATGAGGTTTAGGTGGTGGTATGGGACGCCACTTAGACATTGTACAATAGACTTTGATGGTGTTATTTGGAGTTCCTAGGTCTTTTCTAAGACCATTACTTGAATGTTGTTTATGTGATGTATGTCTTCTAAATGGACTAATGAACTAATGACTCATGTTAGAAAGTATGTAAATGAATAAGTACCTAATCTAAAGTAACTTAAGGAATCCTTAGTTAAAGTGTGAAGAGGGCATATGGGATGATCTCTTCATGTCTTATCTTTGGAAGTCTTGAGTATGACTCTAGTTAGGGAAGATGTTAGGTGTTGTTGACATTATCTAAGCCTTAGGTATTCATAATTACTATATAGGTAATCTTGAAGAGGTCAATCATGGACGTTATCTTCTTTATTTACTTAAGTAGGTCTTGTGATAGCCTTTGGAAAGAGAATGTCATATCAACTATGTGTTGGTGTGTTTAGTGAGAATGATTCTGTCCTAGGGAGTATATAGGATCTCTTGAGTGTGTGTGTAAGGGATTGTATGGGCGGTTGCTTCACAACTCACTCAAGTGAGACTTAGAGTCACCTTTGGTAGAAGAATCTTACCTTGATGTTTAAGATGCTTTGTAAGTGTGTATGTGACTCATTATAAGTAATCTTAAGGGTCGTTTAGGAACATCTAGAGAGGGTGTACGGGCGGTCTCTCTTTGTGTGACTTAAGTGAATCTTAGGATGATTTTAAGTGAAGAAATTACATGCTAGAAGTCGTTAAAAGGAGAAGTGAAAGTTTTTCACTGTAACAGTGAATATAGTTCACTGTAATGTGTTCTTTAAAATTGATATTTTTGGTTTAATGTTATCTTATGTGTTTCTATGTTGATAATTGATGTTGTTATGATTAAAATATGATTTATAAAATAAAAAGATGCATATTTCCAATAAAGTTCGTTTTCATGATTTTTATGCATAATGCCATACTTAGTACATGTGGTTGTACTAATTTCATGCTTTATTTTCTATCTATAGTTCTTAATAGGTGAAGAGCTTTGGGAAGAAGTCTTAGACAAGGAGATCGTTCGAGAAGAGTTGAAGTATGTCCTCATTTGACTCGAGGACATATATGTCATTTTATGTTTCTTTTATGAAGTTTTGTAATAGACTATATAGTAGTATGTTTTGAATTCGTATGGGCCGTGTCCCAAGTATTGTCTTGTCTTAAGATGATGATCAAGACTTAGGATTTTCCTATTTCTACATATATGAAAGAGTTTAAAGACTTCTATATTATTTTACGAAAAGTTTTAATTCCGCACTACTTTTTGTTATGTATATGCGATGAATGATACGAGAGGCTTGTATGAGACCTCCGAGAGGTCGAATACGCCGGTCGCAATCCAAGATTGCACCCTAACTTCTATGGTGTGGTTTCGGGTTGTGACAGTTTTCTTGGAGGTAAAAAAGATAAAAACTACTCTTTTTAATATTTTCCCATCGGCTAATTCGTAACAGCATTGTATAGGTTACTAAAATCGTCATAACTTTTTACTCAAAAAATGGATTGCTGTAAATCGGTGGCGTTGGAAAGTTGATTCAATTACCTTTAATTGGATAGGTTATGACTCATGTAACTCTTAATATTCTAAGAGATATGGTCGTTTAAAGTTTACTGAAGTATAATCTTACTTCAAAACTTAATGAAACTTCAAGAACACTTATCAAGAACTCTAATCTTTGTACTTTAAGAATGAAATTTCGCTGAAAATAACATGATTGGCATGTGGGTGAACAAACCCAATATTATGGAAGCTTACATACCTCTTATGGATTAAGCCCATAGTGAAAATCTGCAACTAAACTCAAGACATCGACGAACACCTTCATCCCTTCCTCTTTTCTACTCTTTTCTCTTCTTGTTTCTTCTTGAACTCTCAAATAAAACCCTAGGCATATATTGGGATTATAAAACTTGACCTAAAAGGATTAGACCCCTAAAATATTACTAAAAATGAATTAAATCTGATTGGGTAAGGAAAGGACCAAAATAGCCCTCACAATTTTAGCTAACTTTCCTTAACTAGACAACCTAACTTCAAAAGGTTATATCTCACTCATTTGAACTAGAAAATTAGCAAACTTGGCGGCGTTGAAAAGATAATTCAAAAATCATTCCTATGGCATCTTGTAGCACGCCTAACTCATCGTGTACTAAGAGTTATGGCCATTTGAAGTTGATCCAAAACTCATACTTAGCTTAACTTGCAAAATTTCAGATTTTGATATTTCCAATTTATTTCTTTTTGGAACTCAAGGTGTTTAATCTAGTGAACTAACCTTAATACATTTAATTACTTGGTAAAATCTCACTCATTATGAAGAAAGGTTCAAGTCTTAGCTCAAAAATTTTCCGGGGTGTTAGACTATCAATATACAATATACTCAACACGAAATTACACACAGAAACATGAATAAAACCATAAAGAAACTTCAACAACACAACCCGCAAAAACTCAACGAAACTTTCAACAATGTTCTTCAGTAACGCAATTTCTTAATATTTAAAACCAAAATTCGCTGAATTGAAACAGTTGGTGCGTGGTTGAACTAAACCAAAGCTATGTTATCTCACATATCTTTTTAGTGATCACCCGCGACGAATTCCACATGCAAAGCTTGAATGTTCTTTGGAATTTCTTGGTTTTCTCCTCTTTTCTCCTTTCTCCAAGTCCTAGTGTGAACTCGAAATCTTTCTAAACTGAATGAAGTCTATGTTTACCCCCATCAATCCCTATGAACGATTTAAGATTATTAGGTAAGAAAAAGACAAATTTTCCCTTCCCAAATTTGGATTGGACTTTCATTAATCCAACTTCCGGAAGGCATAAATCACTCATACGAACTTGGAATCACGCAAAATTGGCGGTGTCAGAAATATCATTCCAAGTATTTCCAATTATATATGGAACTACACCTAAATCATCCTAGCCTAGGACTTATGGTCGTTTGAAGTTGGACAAAAACTCAATTTTGACTTAGTTAATAATTTCCTGATTTTCCTAACTTTTCAAAAGTATCTATTTCCAGACTTTTAACTTCATTCTAGGTATTTCTAGTTGCGAGATGTTACAATATCTCCCCCTTGGGAACATTTGTCCTCGAATGATGTTACTCTTACTAGACATACGGTAGATATATCATGTTCAAACACCCACAAGCAATGCAACAAAACAACATGCTTACTCAAAATTTAGATAGTACTAAGAAGAAAATTAGTACCTTGATCTGTACTTTCTCCGAATTCAAAGAGATGCAGATATCCCTTCTTCATGTCCTGTTCAATTTCCCAAGTAGCTTCTTCAATAAATTTGTTCCTCCAAAGGACCTTGACTGATGCTACCTCTTTTGTTCTCAACTTGCAAATTTGACGATCTAGGATTTGCACCAGAATCTCCTTATAAGATAAGTTATATTTGATCTCAACATTTAAATTGGAATGATAAATAAAGGATCACCCCTATACTTCTTCAACATGAGACATGAAACCCTGAATGAACCGCTGTCAACTCTTGTGGTAGCTCCAATTCATAAGCTACTTTGCCAATCCTCTTGGAAATTCTATATGGTCCAATATATTGGGGATTAAGTTTCCCCTTCTTACCAAATCTCATAACACCCTTCATGGGTGAAACTTTAAAGTAAACCCAATCATATACTTCAAACTCCCATACTCTTCTTCTAACATCCGTATAGGATTTCTGACGACTATGTGTTGTTCTCAACCTCTCTTGAATCACTTTCACTTTTTCCATAGCTTGGTGAACAAAATTTGGTCCTATTACCCAGCTTCACCCACTTTAAAACATCTAATAGGAGATCTGCAACTTCTTCTATAAAGAGCTTCATATGGAGCCATCTGGATGCTAGAGTGGTAATATTGTTATAGGCAAACTCAATTAGAGGTAGGTGATCATCCCAATTCCCTTTGAAATCAATCACGCATGCCCTCAACATATCCTCTAAGGTCTTAATAGAGTGATTTACTTTCCCATCAGTCTGAGGATAAAAGGCAGTACTTAAGTTCACCTATGAACCCAAACCTTTCTAAAAAGATTTCCAGAACTATGCAGTAAATTGTGCACCTCTATATGAAATAATGGATACCGGAACTCCGTGAAGTCTTACCACCTCTTGAATGTAAAACATAGCATAATCCTCTGTTGAATGGGTAGTCTTTACCGGCAAAAAGTTGGCTGATTTTTTCATTCTATGGACAATCACCCAAATAGAATCATGCTGCTTGCGAGACCTTGGTAGCCCTGTGATAAAATTCATATTAATCATCTCCCACTTCCATTCCGGAAGTTCAATATTTTGAGCCAAACCACAGAGCCTTTAGGGCTCTACTTTAACTTTTTGGCAATTTGGACACTTAGAAACAAATTCGGCAATGCCCTTATTCATACCATTCCATCAATATACTTCTCTAAAATAAGGCTACATTTTTGTGGAACCCGAACGAATGGAAAATCTTGAGTTGTGGGCTTCCTCTATGACACATCCCGGAAATGCCATAACCAAAATAGAGCCTCACATGTTGAGTAATAATTATTTTAGACCAAAATAAGTGTAAATAACTTGTTGGAGAATTATTGGGGCCATAGCATCAAAGAAAGGCCTTAACGTCCGGAAACTAGCTAAATTGAACTGGTTGATGTCGCTATGTTTGGTGAAAGTTTGGGAGGGTCATATGAAGTCCAAAACTTGTAAAAAGACTTTAAATAGGTAAAATATAGTATAGAGGGTCAAAACGTACAGTCACAATTCCCCAAGGACCACTGGAAGGGTCCTTGAGGAGGACCCAAACTTGGGCGAGCAGGCTGCCAAAGCAGCCTGCGCAACCATCACGTGGGGATCCAAAATTGGCCTCGCGAAGCGGGGATTAAACGAGTTCCACTGCCTCAACGCGTATTTCAAAAATAAATTGTGAAATTTAACCCGCGACGCGCATCCACTTTCCAAATTCGTTAAAGTCGTATTTTAGACATTTTGACTTCACAAAAAGACCCATTTAAGTGAGGGGTATTTTGGGTAATTTAGGTGGTGACTATATATCGATTAAGGTTCAGTTTTAAATCATTTTTACCCACTCCAATCAATTCCCCAAAACAAAAACCCAAAAGCTCTTATCTCTCTCTACTTTCTCTCTCCCTAAAACCTCTATTAAAGAAGTAAGAAAGCTTGAAGAAGAAGACCAATTTCTCTAGGAATTCACTTGAATTTCGTGGATTTAGTTTAATTAAGGTATGGTTTCTTTCACTCTTAGTATCCTTTTCCCCAAGAGGTCCCTCCAAAAGATGATTTCTAAATCCCCCAAAACTCTAGATTTTCTTCTATACATGGGTCTTCTTTGAAAAACGAAATTATGAATCAATTGTGATAAATTATGATGAATTAATGTTTTTAGGTATATATTTATGTTAATTGATTATTTCCTATGATATTTCTCTATACCCATGTCCCTTCCCAATTTCATGAAAATCTTGAATTGATATGCTGAATTGTGAAGATCATGAACATGTCGATTGACTACATTGTTGTTAATTATGTAATTGCTTCTTCTATTTACCTTGTTTATGTAATTGGCTATGTATTATTGGTAATGGAAGTATGAAGGTTCTTTGAAGGGCAATGAGGTATGTTGATTGGATTCAATTATGAATTATGAGTTACTTAGATGGTAATGCTTCTAGGTCTAATGTGTGACTGTGATGTTGATGCTAAGTATACCTCATCCTTAACCCTAGACTATTGAATTGGTTATGAATTATGTAAGTATGTTATGGTATGATTATTATATGATTGAAAGTATTTTTTTCTTGATTATAATAAAGTGTTAAGTGAAAGGCTTACTCACTTATGAGATGGTGTCTAAAGTGAAATAATTGTTCTCACTTGTGATGACGTATGAGCTAGATATGATAAGATGTTTACATAGGGGTCTAGAAGAGACTAATGTGAACTTGTATGATGAAATAATATGATTACTAAAGGGAAAAATTACTTAGAACCGAAAGGGCATGTAAATGAGATGGAGATCTTGTCACGACCCGAAAGTACCCTCTAGAAGGTAGGGTTAACTCTCGGATCGTGTCCAGGCGTACTTGACCCTTTGGGTTCTCGTACAAGCCCTTCAACTCTTACTCATTACATAAAGCATGAAAAGTAGTGCGGAAATTAAAACTTTTCACGATAATTAAATAAAAGAAGTCTTTCATAAATGCTAGGAAATCTTATCGTCACAAGCCAACTTAAAGACACAATTAAGGATCTTAGGGACACGGCCCTTTACAATAAAAAGGAAATACAAATTAAGTCTTAATAATGAAACTAAGAAACATAAACTATGTCCTCGAATATATGAGGACATACCAAATTCTTGAGAGATAGAATTCCCAAGCTTCAACTTCGATCCTCCAAAAGTCTTCCAACCTATACTCATAAGGTATATAAAAGTATGGGGTTAGTACGACAATGTACTAAGTATGACATATGCAAAAACATGTAAAAAGGGACATATTTAGTAAAATAAGCTTTCATGCCAATTTAACAACTCATTCATGAACTTAGGAACAAAACAACATAAGAAGCATCATTTAACACTTAAAGAAGAATTTCCATAACTTTACCTCAAAATTACACTTTACAGTAACGACATCACACATTACAGTGAACTACATATATATACGACTCTCACAAAAGTACTCTCCTCCAATAAGACTCTTAGGTCACACTAAGTGAAATGTGAGAGTAGCATCCCATACTACCACTCCCACTAGCGCTCCTAATGGATTCCCAAGGATTTGAGCACGTTACAACAAATAGATCAAAAGGATGCATTTACAGTGAACTACTCCATTTACATTACAGTGAACCATTTTAAGTCATTATAGTAGATTTAAAAGCTTTAGATTAAGCTAAAGACTCCAACAACGGTGAACTTCCAAAGTATTGCAAATGAGGAAATGAGTCCATTTCCGTAGGAGTTTCCCTACCTAAGGATAATCCCAAGATTATCTAAGGTAAGACATGAAGGAAACGTCTAAACACTTCCTTCAATGCACACCCAAGCGATCCTCAAGACTACCCCGTTCGGCTTACCCGCCTCGGGAGAATGAATCATCACTCAAAGACAAGACCTTAGAAGAAAACCCAACAAAACACCAAAGGCTTCCCTTTCGAAATGCTTACTTAGTGCAATGAGTAGGATGGCGTCCCATACCACCACCTACCCTAACTAGTACATTCTTTTAGAAGGTTTGGCACCAAGTCTTCCCTTTCGGAAGGTCCTACTTAGTGCAATGGATAGGTAGCGTCCCATACCACCACCTACCCTAAGTAGCACGTTCTTTTAGAAGACTTAGTTCAAGCAAATCACATAGGTATTACATTAATTAGACAACTTATCATTTTCATTACTTTTTGGGGGGTTAGCTTAACCGACAAAGACCATGAGAGCTAGGCATGGAATCCCGATATTAACCCCTATAGGATGAGGGATCCTCACTTGACTAGAGTAAGATCATACTTCTTAGCTTATACATGGTTTTTCCAATAGCTATACCTATGAGGGCACATAGTTAAGGGATAGAGAGATTGCTACTAAGTGACTCATTCTCTACTAACGAGGAGTACTCATCTCAAAAGGTATAAGGGAATACGACATCTCAACTCACGAAGCATATCCCACCTCTTCTTCCTATCCTCTCGGTGCTAGGCATAACTCCCCACAGATTCTCACATTATAGACTATAGGTTAAGGATAACTAGCGAATGCCACATCTATATCACGAAGTGCATTCATCCTCTGAACTATCTAGGAAAGCTCATTAGGAATAGTGACATTGCTACTAGACACTTCATCTCAACTCACGAAGAGTGTCCACCCCAAGACTCCTATTCTTACTAAACATAACTTCATTCATTCACTTAAAGTGTGTGTGTACATGTGAGCACACCTTGCATATATACATCATTTCATATACAGTACTTCTAATCATGCTTTAGACTTCCATTTGTCAACTCACACACTTTACATACTTCACTTAGTCACATTCTCCAATTAGACCAAAATCTAGGTCAAACATACAATTTAAGCTTCACAATCACAAAACAAGACCCATTTACCATTTGTATCCATTCTACCATTTAGACCTTCAAGATTACATTATCAATACATACTAAACATTACCAACTAATCAAATAAGCACCGCCACCTAGAAGGTGTACCATACCACTCAAGATCAATTTATCATAATGACAAAACAATATAAGCAACTCTTCAATTTACTAAGCTATAACAACCTATAAGCATTTTTATCATTTATTCATCATAATAAGGCCCTTAGGGAAGTAGCTAAACCAACATTACAACACAATAAAACCAAAGTTCTTTTCATACACAAACATGGTCATTTGACCCACTTCTTAAACCACCATTTGAAAGGAAACTTTAACATGATTTCATTAGGAATTTAGCATTAGAATCACCAACTAACATTGATAACATCATTAATTTATCATTAGAAACATTTTTATGCAAGACCCGTATTGGGTTGAAGATAATAGAAGTTAGGGTTGAAAGCCCCTTTTTGAAATTCATTGGAAATGGCTTCTTGAATGAAAGGGTATTTAAGAATGGATATCATACCTCAATAATCAAGCAAAACCGAAGAGTTTTTGATGAAGAGACACATCCAACCAACCCTCTTTCCTTCCTTGACCTCTAGCTTTCAATGGAGTCTTTAGAGAGTTTGTCTTTAGAGAGAGAGTTTGAATTTTTGAAGTGAGGGCTATTGTCTAGGTCTAGGGTTTAAAACTAACTTAATATAACCTAAAAACACTAAAAATATCATCCTAGGATCTTAAAATACTTGGGGTGTATTTACATAAAACACCCCAAGTTGGCAACAACTTTCACAACTTTTGGAGGTGGCCAGTCGACGACCCAAGCTACTGGGCGTCAATGAGTTGACGGCCCATGCTGCTGGGCGTCGATGGAATCATAGGCTGGTTCAAGGGAGGTCTGGACCTACCACTAAGTATGGAATGATGTCTCCCAGTCGACGGGGCGTCGATGGACTTACGCCCAGTAGACTGCTCCGTCGATTGGGCAGTGTCCTTGGCAGCTTTGTCCAAATCTTGGGCCCTTCATCTAGGCCCCCTTGTGGGTCCTAGGTGGGGTCGTGCGTGGACTTTAAACCTCTAAACTAATTCTTCTAGGTCTTAGGAACATCTCATGCAATTTTCAAGCAAAACGAACACGTAAATCTCATGGACGTTTTTGGTCGATTGACCTCCAAAATCAACCAAACTTCACACACACCTTAGGAATACAAAACTAACTCAGTTTATCACAAAATTCACTCAAGCAACACTTACGAAGCTCGAGTTTACCTTAATTCGTTTTAGGGCGTTACATGTCTCACGTTTAGTAAGTCCGGCCTCTCACATGGGTTTTCTCACGTTAGTAATGTCTCATGAGATGGAAACTTCCACGTTAGTAAGTCAAGGTTTCTAGCAACAATCTCCTTGATCCTTAACTATGTGCCCACATAGGACTCCAACTTAGTGGATTCACCTAGATATCTACGTACGAATGGTTACACCTTATGTAAGCGTTAACCCTCTCTTTTCGGTGTGGGAGTAGAACATCGGATTCCATGTATATCACATCGTCTCATGTCGGTTATTGAACTTATTTACCTAATGTATATGTAAATTAACAAGTTAAGTATGTGGACTCTTATTAGGTTTGTCTTGAAGGATACTACAAAGGGTGAGGGAGGGTGTGGGACTTGTCTTACTCATTGCACATGTGGAAGCCTAAGAGATGGTTCTAGTAGTGTTCTTTTATGATTGTGATTATGATTATGAGTTTGATTATGAGGATAGGCTATGATTAGTATTATTGTATTATGCATTTCATTATAAAGTATGACAATATGTTGTAAGTATGAGGTGGGTTGATTAATGCGATACTTAGCTTGGAATGGGATTATGGTGTTCTATTCTTGGCATTACACAAGTGTTGCTTGAGTTTCTTATGTGTTGGGTTGATATTATGTAGAATTTACTTATTATGCATATTATAATTGCATGTTGAGTTTAGTTGATAGAAAGCATGATTTTGACTAAATTTTCCTTTTCTCATGCATTGATGATTTTGTGCATAATGGCCATACTTAGTACATGTGGTTTGTACTAACCCATATTTCTCTCCTTTTTTCCAAACATTTTAGGTTTGGGCCGTTGAGAAGTTCATGGTCGATTGTACGGAAGACTTGGATCTTTTCCCAAGTCATTGGTGAGTCCTCATGTTCAGGGATGTTTCCAAGTTCCACTCTAGCGATGATGTTATTTATGTTTTGAAATGTTATTCTTTCTCTTATCATTGAGACAATCATTGTAAGCCTATAATGGTGTATTGTTTTGTATTGGATATGTCCAAACGTTTATACTCTTATAGATGGTTTAATGTGAGACAAAGTATTAGACTAAATACCTATATGTTGGTTATGTTGTCTATGCGAGAATCCTAAGTAAGCTTCATATGTGAGGAGTCTATGTAAACTCCCTTTGTAAATATATTATATGTAAGCGAGAGGTATATGTAAACCTCATGAAGTAGACATAGATGAAAAGTTTTAAATTTTCCGTATTTTGACCTATGATGTGCTATGATCTATGCTAAGGGATTATCTTAGTCCTTTTAGAGGACGACGACGCTGGTTATGCCTAGGGGGTACTTTGGGTCGTAACAAGTTTGGTATCAGAGCATGAGGTTGAGTAATCTTAGGGTTGATGTCTCACTAAACCACGTCTATGTAGGGTCTTATTCATAATTGTGAAGCGCACCACTCTTATGAATGAGAGACTATGTGATGCTTAGGAACCTTCACCCTTTTGTTATTCCTTAATCGTGCCTAAGAGTCTTAGCTCTATCTAGTCCTCTCTTCTAATACTTTTATTGTGCTTATAGGAAATGAGTACAAGGAGGAACAATGCTCGAAGGGCCGGGGAGGATAATTTGAATAAGGAGGTTCCCCCTCAAGCTTCTCAAAACCCTCAAGTTCATATTGAAAAATGGGCTATGTCTAATGTTGAGATAAGGTTGGCTATTCATAGCTTGACCCAAGTGTTGGCTACCCATGTTGCTAGGGATGCAACGGTGCAAGTGAACCCTAATGATAGCACTACCGCTTCAAGGATTAGGGATTTCACAAGGATGAATCCCCCTACTTTTTATGGTTCTAAGATGGAGGAGGAACCACAAGGGTTCATTGATGAAGAGTTCAATGTTCTTGATGCTATGGGTGTTTCTTCTCAAGAAAAGGCAGAACTAGTCGCCTACCAACTCAAAGATGTAGGTCAAGTTTGGTATGAGCAATGGAAGGATGAGAGGCCGGTTATAGAAGGCCGGATTACTTGGGGAGCTTTCAAAACGACTTTCCTTGATAGGTTCTTTCCCTTGGAACTAACGAAGAGGAAAATGCAAGAATTCATCAACCTTCGTCAAGGGTGTATGAGTGTGAAGGAGTATAGCCTCAAGTTCACTGAACTATCATAGCATGCTCCTACTATGTTTGCGGATTCTAGAGCTAAGATGAACATATTCGTTATGGGGATATACGACCTTGTGGTTAATGATTGTGTCACGACCGGAATCTAGACCCAGACGAGACCGGCGTCGTTGACCTCTCAGAGGTCGCAGACAAGCCTACATACGTAATTCATACTTCATCTAGGTTAATTTTAGCGGAAAAATTGAACTTTTTGTTTTCTTATTTTCTGCTAAACATTATAAACTTAGCGTTCACAAATCAACCATCTAATGTAGAGATAATCAAATGAAAGAAATAGTTCATAATTGCATTAAACGTATTTTTGCCAAAACGACACCAATACAAAGTCTGAAATGAAAGTGAAAAAAAACACTAGTGGAACATTCTCCACTAGCTAAAGCCTACATCTAAGCTAGATAATAACGGTAGACATCCTCGAAAGCATGAGGGCCTACCAAGTCCGAATGAAAGATCCACTTACGGATAGCTACAACGTCAACCTGTAAGCTCTAGTGTCCACCTGTGCCTGCACCTAAAAATATAGAGTTGTATGGGATTAGTACACACTTGTACTAAGTATGGCTATATGCAAGCACACACCAAGGACATGCATGGGTTAGAATAGCTCTTTCCTAACAACATGATTATGGAAAGTCAAGTCAGTGGACTTGCCAAATTGGGAATAGGAAAGTTAGTGAACTTTCCAAATTTGGATTAGGAAAGTCAGTGAGCTTTACAAATTTGGATTAGGAAAGTCATGCAATGAGAGTAACATGCATCGTCATACTTATCATATTGCACACAACACATAACATCTTACACATAGCACATATCATATTGCATATAGCACATAACATTTTTCATATCATTCATTCATATGCCATGAGACCTTGGAATCATGGACTTGACATTAAGACTTCCCAAAATGAGGGATCAACATATGGGACCTCAACTAGGGAGTATTCTTTAGCAAACACAGAGTCTGCTTCATTCATTCATACGTACTTAATTTCATTCATTCATAAGCTAGTGTAAACACCAGCTATACCTAGGATGTAGTTTAAGACTCTCATCGGGTTTGCTGTGCAATGATCAAGAACAACCTAGTGTCATTACTTGAGTCTAGCTCACCTCTTGATTATCCTATCCTAACACCTTTGGTATCGTTCATTTCATTATGTGCATCATTTGAGGCTGGCCTCATTCATTCATTGGGAACTTTAACTTTAACCGACATAGATCATGTGAGCATCACGAAATCCAGTGTCTCCCCCACACCGAAAAGAGGTGGAATCACCGGCCAAAGTGACCCAAAACATGCTAGCGTACATGGGAATTTAACCCCGCCAGATCCCTATATTGGCAGTATAGGTTCGAAGACTAGGAGATATAACAAGACCCATACCCGGCATGCCAGACAATATCATCTCATGAGAGTTACGTGAACCTCCGCCCTTCCCGAAAGAAGGCATCACCGCTCATATCTAGTCTATCGGTGCTCAGTATAAAGTTCCATTACATTCAACTCATACGTCATGGAAGCTGGATTCTTGTATGAGGACATCATAGCTCAATAGATGATTTCTCATCTCATCATTAGTATTAAGTGTGTTAATCTCAATACTTTCATTAGAGTGTTCATAGAGACTGGTCTCTTCATTAACTTTACACTCTCATAGGTGAGTACGTTTTGGTAACATTTACTTGGCTCATTTGAGATTGTTCTCATATTTTAGATTAGCCTCATATCATGTTGTCACCACATTCATTAACATTAGCACATTTTCTCTTCATAATTACTCACCCCTTTTTACGTGAATGTTCATTTCATCATATGCCAATGCACTTGGCCGTTTGTGTGTTTCACACTCTTACTTAACCCTTCTAGGGTTTCATCATTTCATTATATAATATTCATTTCATCGTATTCCAATACACTTGGCCATTTAGTGTGTTTTACACTCGTACTTAACCCTTCTAGGTTTACATCATTTCATTACATACATCTTAGGTTCACTTATTTTTAAATGTATGTTAGACTTATGGGTCTATACATACAAGCCATGAGGCTTCATTCATAGTTCGTTTAAGTGAATCATGTCTTCCTAAGATTATGTAGTACAAGACTTATGTATCTTGTATGTATGCCAAGATCTCAATTTTGATCTAAGTAGGCAGCATTATTCTTGAATATTTAATTCATGTATGACTTATGTATCAATACGGAATTTGGGCAAGGGAACCCGGTTTCGAATCCCTTGGAAAACACTTTACATCTTTCTTTTTATTTAATTTTGGTCCACATGACATTGGGACCCTAATCGAGCCCCAACATCAACATTTCCTTTTTATTTCTACCCTTTGAAACTTATCTTCCTTGGCCGAGGGGTTGTGGGTTCGAACCCCAACAACTCCTTTTATTTTTTTATTTATTTTTCCTTGAATATCTCGAGTTGACCATGAGGTTGTGGGATCAAACCCCCACAACCTCACTTTATTTTTCTTGTAATTCTCCTTTACTGCCTAGAGGTCGTGGGTTCGATTCCCACACCTCACATTTATTTTCTTTACATTTTTCCTTAAGTTGTCTGAGAGGTTGTGGGTTCGAATCCCACTCCTCTCATTTCTTATTTTTCATAGCTTATTTTCCAGCCAAGACCATGGTTTGAATCCCCTTCACCACATTCATTTTTACCTCTTTATTTTCATGGTTTTTAACATGGTGAGGTCACGGGTTCAATCCTCCATGAACTCACTTGTTTTAATTCATTTTCACAACATTTTAAAACCCCTTATCTTGACCGAAATTCCTCACTTAAATCTGGAAATTTTCTTTTAATTTTTCGGCATACTTTCATCAATATTTACACGTAAATTCATAGGGTAATTCATAGATCATTTAATACGTTCTTAGGTGCATTTTTCATGGATTAGCCAAGAGATTATCACTCAAATCAGCCACATTTCAACTCATATGAACATCACGATTTACATAAACATTTGTACATGAAATACAACCACAACATCACATTTTAGAGCCTTAACCCGAGGCACATAGTTACGGTTCACATTGCACACACGTACACATAATTTCGGAAAAACATCAACATAAGTCACATAATTCCGACCATACATATAAACACATAATCATCACGAAAACACGTTTCATCCCTAGTTTTCTACCAGCAAACATAACCAACCTATGATTCAATGAGAGCTAGTGACAGGGACATGCAACGGGGAACAATCCTAGTTTTCGAATTAGAATTGACTGAATCTTAAGGGGTCTCTTGGGAAAGGGACCAAGAGAGAAGAGAACCCATACCTTTTATGACGTTCAAACCTTGACTTGCTGCCCAAAATCTTCTCCAAAGATCACGTGTAAATCCCCTCAAAGTGCACACCAACTTGACGGACAAACTTCTCTTTGCCTACGTGAATGATTTTCGTTTGTTTTCTTATATTTTCGTTGTGATTTCTTCAAGTGTGAAGAACTTTGATTTACCTACTGTTTTTTGAAGTTATTTGGCAGAGATAATCGTGAGTGAGAGTGATAGAGACGTGAGAGAGAGAGATGAACATGGGAGAGAAGAGTTTTCTTAGGCTTAGGAGTCTAGTTTAGGACTTAGTCAAATAAGGTTTTATTTAATTATTAAAAATCTGATTTCCTTTTATTTTAAATCAGCTAATAAATGATAAGTATAAATTAATTACATTAATTTATCAACTTAAATAAAAACAACTTTAATTCATTGCTTCCACCTAGGTTCGAACCCGGGTGGAGCAAGACTTCACTTCAAGAGCCCATTTTTGGACCTCTCTCCCCAAATTGCCCCTCCACCTTATTAATTAAATAATTATTATATATTTACGGTAATTACAATACTACCCTTAGCCTGGAAAAAGACCATTTTACCCCTAGACCCTCCAAAACTATGATTTTCCCTTTTTAAGTCCGATAAAGACTCATTTGAGTAAATCTTCGTATTCGAGAGCCCTACATGGTTGGACCCAACCTTTTCTAGATCAACTAACTCTCCAAGTTAATTGGCTTGGCTGTAGCAAGGGTTTAGAGGTCTGGTTCTACGCGCATCAATCCGTGTGAACCCGGTCTAATCGTAGGCATTCTAGACATATTACGCATTACTTATCATATCCATTTTTAGGGTTGTTACAGATTGTAGGTCGTCTATGTTGATTACTAGCATGGACATCTCTCGTCTTATGGTGTATGCCGAACAAATTGAAGAGGAAAAGCTTAAGCAAGTTGGTAGGGAGTTGAAGAAGGTAAGAACCGAAGATGGAAATTCTTCCAAGGCTAACTTTGAGGTGCAAGACAAAGCAAGGTTCAAAAGGAGGTTTTCTAACCAAGTCCCTCCTAATGCTCCAAGGGTCAACAAGAGTAAGGTGTCTACTCCCAATCCCCAAGAGGGGAAAGGTGGTGGTTCTTATGTTGAGAAGCCTCTTTGATCAAAATATGGTAGAAAACATGATGGTAAATGCCTAGTTGGAACGGGTAATTGCTATGGTTGTGGCAAGAGTGGTCACATGAAGAGAGATTGCCCTATGATGAATACTCAAGGAAGGGAAAATGCTCAAGCTCAAGCAAGTGCCCCAAATTCAGATTCTCTTAAGAAGAATCACTTTTATGTTCTCCAATCCCGAGGTGATCAAGAGAGCTTACCAGATGTGGTTATCGGTATGTTACAATTATTTTCCTTTGATGTATATGCTTTATTGGATCCGGGAGCTACATTGTTTGTGACCCCTCTTGTAGCCATAAAATTTGGTATACTACCCGACATATTAGACGAACCTTTTTCGGTTTCTACCCCGGTAGGTGATTCCGTGGTGGTTAAAAGAGTAAAGGTTGTCCTATTTCCTTGCCCAATAAAGTTACATTAGTTGACTTTATTGAACTTGATATGCTAGATTTTGATGTCATATTGGTAATTGATTGGTTGCATGCTTTCTTTGCCTCTATTGATTGTAGGACAAGGGCAGTCAAATTTCAATTTCAAAATGAACCCATTTTTTAGTGGAAGGGAGGAAACTCAAATTATAGGGGTAAGATCATTTCATGTCTAAAAGCTTGCAAGTTGATTGCAAAGGGTTATCACTACCATATAGTAAGAGTTAGTGATATTGAATTCGAGGTCCCTCTCATAGAGTTGGCCTGTAGTGAGGGAGTTTCTGGAGGTCTTTCCCGATGACCTTCCCGCAATTCCTCCAGACCGGGAGATTGACTTCGGCTTAGATTTATTATCGGATACACAACCTATTTCAATCCCTCGTAATCGGATGGCCCCGACCGAGTTGAAAGAACTAAAGGCTCAACTGAATGATTTGTTAGATAATGGTTTTATTCAACCAAGCATATCTCCATGGGGTGCCCTGACATTATTTTTGAAGAAGAAGGATGGATCTTTGAGAATGTGTATCGACTATTGTCAATTGAACAAAGTCATTATAAAGAACAAGTACCTGCTCCCTAGGATTGATGACTTGTTTGATCAACTCCAAGGAGCGAGTTACTTTTCAAAGATTGACTTGAGATTGGGTTATCACCAACTTAGAGTGAAGGAGGTTGATATTCCGAAAATAGAATTCCAAAACAAGATATGGTCACTTTGAATACCTATTTATGTCATTTGGTCTAACAAATGACCCGGCAGCTTTCATGGACCTTATGAATCGAGTTTTTAGAAGATATCTTGATTTGTTTGTGATTGTCTTCATTGATGACATTTTGATATACTCTAGGAGTGATAATGATCATATGAGACATTTGAGGATAGTTTTGCAAGTTCTCAAGGATAACCAACTTATTGTTAAGTTTAGAAAGTGTGAATTTTGGTTGAGGTCGGTTGCATTTCTTGGTCACATTGTATCTATTGAAGAGGTAGAGGTTGATCCGAGAAAGACGGAAGTGGTCAAAAGTTGGCCTAGACCTTTGAGTCCTACCGACATTCGAAGTATTCTAGGGTTGGTCGGTTACTATAAGAGGTTTGTTGAGGGATTTTTGTCTAGTGCACCTCCATTAACGGCCTTAACCCAAAAGAAATCCAAGTTCGAATGGTCGGAATCATGTGAAAAGAGCTTCCAATTATTGAAGGATAGACTCACCTCCTCTCCGGTATTAACCTTACTGGAGGATAACGAAGGGTTTGTGGTTTATTGTGATGCCTCCCGAGTGGGTCTAGGACGTGTTCTCATGCAACATGGCAAAGTCATAGTGTATGCCTCTAGGAAAATCAAGCCACATGAGAAGAATTACCCAACTCATGACCTTGAGCATGCGTCCATGGTATTTGCCTTGAAAATTTGGAGACACTATCTCTATGGGTTACATGTTGATGTGTTCACCGATCACAAGAGTTTACAATATGTATTCACTTGAAAATACTTGAATCTCTCCAAAGAATATGGTTAGAACTTTTAAAGGATTATGATATGAGTGTTCTTTACCATCCCGGGAAAGCTAATGTGGTTGCAGATAAACTAAGCCAAGTGTCCATGGGTAGTATGGCTCACGTGATTGATGGTAAGAAAAAGTTAGTGAAAGAGGTTCATAGGTTGACTCGATTGAGGGTTTGACTATAAGACTCTCCAAAGGGTGGTTTTATGATTCGCCACAACTCCGAATCATCTTTAGTGGTTGGAGTGAAATCCAAGCAACACCTTGATCCTCTATTGATCGAGTTCAAGGAAACGGTCCTTAGTAAATCTAATGAGTCCTTCTCTCTAGGAGAAGATGGGGTGCTTAGGCACCAAGGAAGGTTGTGTGTAGCGGATGTGGATGGCTTAAGGGAATTGATCATGGAAGAAGCTCATGACTCCCGATATTCCATCCATCGCGGTGCCAAAAAGATGTATCGCAACATACGAGAAATTTATTGGTAGAATGGTATGAAAAGGGACATCGAGGATTTTCTTGCTAAGTGCCTAAACTTCCTACTAGTCAAAGAAGAGCATCAAAGTCCAAGTGGCTTGACTCAAAATATAGATATTCCTACATAGAAGTAGGAGGATATTAACATGGACTTCGTAGTAGGTTTGCCTCATACTAGAAGACAACATGACTCGATATGGGTCATTGTTGATAGGCCAACTAAGTCCGCACACTTTCTTCCCGTCAAAGTCACATATTCGGTGGAAGACTATGCCAAATTGTACATCAAAGAGGTAGTGAAGTTACATGGAGCCCCTTCGTCCATCATTTCGGATAGAGGAACTCAATTTACCTCCCATTTTTGGAAGGCTTTCCAAAATGGGATCGGTACAAAAGTGAATCTTAGTACCGCTTTTCATCCCAAGACGTATGGTCAAGAGGAACACACTATTCAAACTCTTGAAGATATGTTAAGGGCATGTGTCATTGAATTCAAGGGTAATTAGGATGACCACCTACCTTTGATAGAGTTCTCCTACAACAATAGTTATCATTCGACTACCTCTATGGCACCCTTCGAGGCACTTTATGGGAGAAGGTGTAGATCCCCTATTAGGTGGTATGAGGTAGGTGAGTTAGGTCTACTTGGTCCCGATTTGGTTTATGAATCCCTCTTCAAGGTTTGGGCTATAAGAGATAGGCTAAAAATGGCTCAAAGTCTGCAAAATCTTATGCCGATGATAGAAAGAGGGACCTTGAATTCCAAGTAGGAGATTGGGTCTATTTGAAAATTTCACCCATGAAATGGGTAATGAGGTTTGGAAATAAAGGGAAACTTAGTCGTCGTTATTTGGGCCAGTATGACATTTTGAAGCGAGTTGGGAGTATTGCCTATGATTTTAAGTTGCCAAATGAGTTGGCCATGATTCATCCGGTGTTCCATGTTTCTATGCTTAAGAAGTGTATAGGTGATCCATTTTCCGTTCTTCCTCTAGAAGGTTTAGGGGTGAAAGAGGACCTTTATTATTAAAAGGTACCGGTTGAGGTCTTGGATCGTCAAGTTAAGAAATTGAGGAATAAGAAGGTTGCCTCCGTAAAAGTCCTATGGAGGAACCACCTTGTTGAGGGTGCAACATGGGAGGCCGAGGCTGACATGAAGCCCCACTATCCTCATCTTTTCCCCCTTACTCCTAGCCAAAATTGAGGTTAGTAGTCCCTTATACGATTATCATGAATTATATTGAACTTATCATGTTTTTCTAATATGTGTGTATTGATGTGGAAATTCATGCTTAAGTTGAGTTCTTTACTTTTCCATGAAATGTGTTTCTTATGGTTGCCTTTCACTTATGTATGTGGTGTGCTATAAGTATTCATGGAAGTTGTATTGAGTATAATTGGTGTTGTTTTGATAATAAATAAGCATGACAAGTTTTGATGTTCATATTGAGCTCATATTGAAATGGAGATGGTAGTTCCTCCTTATATGATATGAAGAAGTTGAGGTTATGTATATGGTATGTTGTGGATTAGGTTCGTATGTGTTATTGCTATGATTATATTTTTAAAGGAGTGAATGATTCCTTCAATGAGTTGTGACTCATTTTCTATATATATTGTTGTTGGTTGGGCTGCTAGTCTTGAGTCTCTTCCTCTTATAAAAGGTCTAGAGTGTCATTCGGGGACGAATGTCCCTAAGGGGGGGAGTATTGACACATCCCGGAAATTCCATGACCTAAACAAGAGCCTCATAGTCTGAGTAATAATGATTTTAGACCTAAATAAGTGTAAATAACTTGTTTGATAAGTATTGGGGCCATAGAATCAAAGAAAAACCTTAACGTCGGGAAACTAGCTAAATTGAACTAGTTGACGTCCCAATGTTTTTTGAAGGTTTGGAAGGGTCATATGAATTTAAAAACTTGTAAAAACACTTTAAATAGGAAACATATAGTATATAGGATAAAAACTTACAGTCACGATTCCTCAAGGACCACTGAAAGGGTCCTTGAGGAGGACCCGAACTTGGGCGAGCAGGCTGCCAAAGCAGCCTGCGCACAGCCAAAAAATGGGGGGCTGCTGCGCGATGCACAACCATCACGCCGGGACCCAAAATTTTCCTCACGAAGAGAGGCCTACAAGAGTTTCAATGCCTCAACCCGTATTTCAAAAATAAATTGTGAAATTTACCCCGCAACGCGCAGCCACTTCCCAAATTTGTTAAAGTTGTATTTTAAACATTTTGACTTCACAAAAAGACCCATTTATGTGAGGGTATTTTGGGTAATTTTGAGGGTGACTATATATATTGATTAAGGGTCAGTTTTAAGTCATTTTTACCCAATCCAATCAATTCCCCAAGACAAAAACCCAAAAGCTCTCACTCTCTCTACTTTCTCTCTCCCTAAATCCTCCATTGAAGAAGCAAGAAAGCTTGAAGAAGAAGACCGATTTCTCCGGGAATTCACTTGAATTTCGTGGATTTAGATTCATTAAGGTATGGTTTATTTCACTCTTGAGATTCTTTTCCCTAAGAGGTCCCTCCAAAAGATGATTTCTAAATCCCCCAAAAATCTAGGTATTCTTCTATATATGGGTATTCTTTGAAAAATGAAATTATGAATCAATTATGATAAATTATGATGAATTAATGTTGTTTAGGTATATATTGATGTGTGATTGATGATTCCTATGAGATTTCCCAAGAACCATGTCCCTTCCCCAATTTCATGAAAAGCTTGAATTTATATGGTGAATTGTGAAGATCATGAACATGTAGATTGACTACATTGTTGTTAATTATGTAATTGCTTCTTCTATTTACCTTATTTATGTAATTGGATATGTATTCTTGGTAATGAAAGTATGAAGGTTCTTTGAAGGGAAATGAGGTATATTGATTGGTTCTTCTTCGATTCAATTATGAATTATGAGTTACTTAGATAGTAATGCCTCTATGTCTAATGTGTGGTTGTGATGTTGATGCTAAGTATTCCTCATCCTTCACCCTAGACTATTAAATTTGTTATGATTTATGTATGTATGTTATGGTATGATTATTATATGATTGAAAGTAGTTTTCTCATGATTATAATAAAGTTTTAAGTGAAAGGTTTACTCACTTATGAGATGGTGTCTAAAGTGAAAGGATTGTTCTCACTTGTGATGACCTATGAGCTCGATATGATAAGATGTTTACATAGGGGTGTAGAAGAGACTAATGTGAACTTGTATGATGAAATAATATTACTACTGTAAGACCTCGAAAATGAGATAAGGTGTCTAGAGCCTAACATGTTCGTCTTAATGTTATAAGGTCCTAAAATGCCTTATTGTGTTATCTATAGGCAGTGTGCAAAGTATGAAGTGATTTGGAAGTCGGACGTCAAGGGACGTCCAAGACGTTCGACGAATAGTCGCTTATGTTCCTCATGTGTGTATGCATGCTTAAATTGTATGACTGAGTCTAATAAGTCTTGAAATGGTTTTAAATGATGTTTAATGTTATTGTATGAAGTTTTGTGAAGTTTGGAGGTCAAACGCCCAAGAACGTCCAAGGCGTTCGAAAGATAGCCCCTAAGACGTTCATCATATGTCATGTTGGGGTCAAGGCTGTTTGGACGTCTTGTAGGTGTTTTTTTTGGATGAAACTTATGTGGAAGGTCTATAACATGCTAAGGTTTGTAATCGCGTTGTAAACGTCCGGGTACGACTTCTAAAGTTCCCCACAAGAGGCCCCAAAAGAAGGACCCCAAAGCTGCCTAGACACTGCCTGGGCAGTGTCCCTTGACGGACCCAACGACGGATCGTTGGTCCCCTAACGGACCGTCGAGCAGGTCTCGTCGAAGGGTACTTGGCTTGGGCAGGACTTAAGCCAAGATTTTGTCTAAGGCATGGGCAACGGAGGGCATGACGCCCCGTCGAGGCCCACGTCGCGAGTGCCTGCAGGTTTGGCTGCCTGCGTGCTGCCACTTAAAGGGGTGAATGGGAAATTCACCCACGTCCTAACCTGTCTATAATAGGTTTATTTAAGTAATTTTAGGTGTATATAAGTCATCCAAAACGTGATCAACCCATTCCCAAATCCTCTCACATGTTTAAAGCCTTTCCCTCCAAAAATGTTCTCTCTAAAACCACCATTGTTGGTGAAGCTCAAGAGCTGCTTGGAGATGGATTTTCTATGGATGAATCATGAAGTCTTAGAGGTTTTTAACTAGACTAAGGTATGGTGATCTTCATCTGTAGTTATCTTTTCATCTAGAGAGCCATTCTCAATGTTTTTCAAAGAAATCTTATGATCAAGTTTCCAATCTTCCAATCTAGCCATGGGTTCCTTCTCAAAAGCTTTTTAATGATTGAATCATGATTAATTGAATTTAATACAATGATTTAAATGTGTTTTCACTCCAATTGCATGATGAACCCATGTTCCTTCCAAAATTGGTTTAACTCTTGCATGGGCTTTGTGATTATGGCTTATTCTTGATTAATTGGTTATTCTCTTACGTTGAATTGCTTGTGGTTATTGTTATTTACATTAATTGATGTTGAATTGATGATGATCAGTCCATGATGATAAATATATGAAGTATTGAGCACGAATAGCCTATGTTTCTACATGTTGTCTTGAAGTCGATTGTGAGATCGGTTGTGTAGACTCTTGATTATGTATGAACTGCTGTAGCTACTGTTTTAGGGTGATGTAATGGATGAGTTTTGTAGGTATAAATCCTTAATGATCAAATTAAGAAGGGCTTGCATGAATTCATATAGATTCCCTTAGGTTATGAAGTCAAGAAGCTATGTGTGTGATGAATCTCGAATTGTGATTTGATGAAGCATGATTTAGTCTTGATTTCTTATCTAATTAGCTACTTCCTAATGAGTATATTATTGATGAAATATGAATGATGATCAAACCCTTAGATAGTTCATAGTATTGATAAAGTCTTCTACACTCTAGCAAATTGATAAGCCTAAATGCCTATGTTGTAACCTTAATCTTAAGAGTATGTGATCATGATTTCAATATGGTTAAATGTAGGTTTAGCTACTGCCTTAGACTTACATATATATGAACTATGATCTAAAATCAATGTAAGGGAATTTAGCTAATGATCTATGTTATCCTACTTTCCTAGTATGTTGATATGTTGTATTATGTTATGGTATAATCTTGTAGCGACTTGTACATGGTTTCTTATATGTTTAAAGTACGTTTAGCTACTGCCATATATGTGACTTATTGATGAATAAGGTGTATTGATCAATGATGATCAATGGGTGAGAAATTGGTAAGAATGCTTAATTCCTTTACTCTTCTACTTCTCTATTCCTTATAGTCATGTTGATGAAGCCTTATATGGCATTGTGTGGTATGGTCCACTTATGGTGACGGTGTTTACTTTATTGTCATTATATATGTGTTGACCATGGCCTTGAAGGCATATTGATGAACTTATGAACATGTGCTTAAGATGATACTATGAGAAGATTATGCTTACTTTCCTATTCTAGTTGTGGATTAGGTTGTGTGGCTATTTCATGAGCATGTGTATAACCATGTTAGGGTAAAGTATAGGTGCTTCCATTAATGTGTTAAGATGGTTAATAACCCCTTACCTATGTATCCCTTATATGAAAGTGTAAATAGCTAAAGTTAGGAGTCTTGATTACATTGTATATATTGTCTTGTCTTCTATGCTATTATGTGTTGTGTGTTATGTGCTCGGAAGTGTAATGTGGTCTAATAGGGTGGCTGACTTGAGGAGTTATTGATAGCCATTATGTGATCATATTGGTCAATGTACACACACTCTCACTTATATGCATATTACAAGTAGTGTAAGTCATTGTGTCTAAGTGAAATGTAGTTCTCATATTCACTAGTTTCTACTACTATGTATATTAAGGTGATGTTTATGAATGTATGATTTGTATTACCTGACTAGGATGACTTGATAGGTGTATTAGTATGGACAAGGGTATGGGACCTTGTCTATGCATTGCACATGTGTATCTTGATAGGATAGTTCCTAGGTATTGTTCTTATGAATATGAATGATAATTACATGATCATGCTATAAATATGATATGATCATGTATGAATGTGTATAGTGTCTTAGTAGGTTTATATGAAAGTATTGCTCATATAGTTATGCCTATAGACTTATGCATTGATATATGAACATGTGTGACCTTATGTGTTATGTGAAAGGTTTGCTCACATCTAAGTATACACTCACACACATGGATGATCTAGTTAGTGAGAGGGGCCTTGCTAGGGGTGCCCAAGAATACTCCAAAACTAGATAGGTGCTTGAATATGCTATAAGCATATGAATGATGAATATCCTAAGCTTATGTTTTTATAAATAAACGTAATAAAGGTTTTTCAATAAAGGGAACTTAGCCTAGCTCCGAGGAACTTGAATATGAGGGAGTGACACTTTCTAACATAGGAAAGGTAGGGTTCACTACGGTCCTCATGTGAGGGGTAACACTTTCTTACATAAGAAAGGTAGGGTTCATTACGGTCCTCACGGGGTGGATAGCCTCATGACCCAACATAGGTGTAGGGTTGATATTTACATTAATTCCCCAAGTTCCATAAACTATGTTGCCACCATAGGATACTAGCTAGTGGATTTCCACCTAGATAGTTATGTCATGTTCGGTTCTACTGTGGCCGGTAGATCCGCATTCCATCGGTATAAGGTTTTATGACACCGGATTCCATGATTAGCACCCATGGTATATGTCGGTTAAGGTTATGATTTCCCTAAAGGTAAAATGGACAATGGAAGTAATTGAATAGGATCCTAACTAGGAGGACTTAAAGGTAAGTTACTTAGGATATGTGGAAGTAATGAACCCATCTAGACATTGCACAAGTGACTCCTTAGGAAGTCTTAGGAAGGTACCTTAATCGATATGATTATGTATGTGTCCTTTATGTATGATATTGTAGTCTTGGTTTGACTATGATTATATTGTACTATACTTCTATGATGGCATGTGTTGTCTTGTGTAGATGCTATGTATGGTATTCTCTTATGTTCCTAAGGTGATGCATTGCACCAAGTATCCCTAAAGGATTACTTAGTAAGCAAATGAATTGAAAGAAAGAGTTAATGTTAAGGAGAGTGAGTTCACTGTAAAGTGACCTCTATTTGTACTTAAATTCTATATGTGCTTTTCTATGATGTTTGGCCTTTGATTGTGTTTCTATGAAGTATGTGGATGATATAAATGCTATTGATAAAGATTATATGATGATTTACTCAAAATGGCATGAAGTATGATTTCAAAGGAAATGTCCCTTTTAAATGCATGTTTTTGCATGGTTGCCATACTTAGTACATTCTTGTGCTAATCCATTCTTCTCTACTTTTTACACAAAGTGTAGGTTATGGAATGCTTAAAGGAGATCTATGATTGATGAGCTTGATAGGTGATTTCCCAAGCTCAAGGAAAGGAATCCTTAAGTTCAAGGATGTCCTACTAATGTCTTTAATGTAAACTCTTTAAATATTATATAGTTATGTAATGTGTCGTATGGTCCGTGTCCCTAATGTACTCTAAAGTTATTGAGTCTAAGATGGCAAAGAGACTTAGAGTCTAAATATATATTATGACTTATGTTTTATATATATATGATGTGATGTTTCTAGCATATGATGTGCTATGAAAAGTTTTAAATTTTTCGCTAAATTTACTATGCCAATGCAATGAACGATATGAGAGGCTTGTCTTAGACCTCCGAGAGGTCGACGACGCCTGTTACAATCCAAGATTGTACCCTATCTTATATGGTATGATTTTGGGTTGTGACAACTACTAAAGGGAATAATTGCTTAGCACCTAAAGAGCATGTAAATGAGATAGAGGTCTCATGTTTAGTAAGTCCAACCTCCCACATGGGTTTCCTCACGTTAGTAAGTCTGGATCCCTGTTATGTGTTGTCTGATGAGTTGGAAACCTCCACATTAGTAAGTCAAGGTTTCTAGCAACAATCTCCTTGACCCTTAACTATGTGCCCACATAGGACTCTAGCTTAGTGGATCCACCTAGATAGCTACGTACAAATGGTTACACCTTAGGCAAGTGTTAACCCTCTCTTTTCGGTGTGGAAGTAGAACATTGGATTCCATGTAGCTCACATGGTCTCATCTCGGTTATTACACTTCTTTCCCTAATGTATATGTAAATGAACAAGTTAAGTATGTGGACTCTTATTAGGATTGTCTTGAAGGCTACTACATAGGGTGAGGGAGGGTATGGTACTTCTCTTACTCATTGCACATGTGGGATCCTAAGGTATGGTTCTAGTAGTGTTCTTTTATGATTATGATTATGATTATGAGTGTGATTATGAGGATATGCTATGAGTAGTATTATTTTATTAAGCATGTCATGATAAAGTATGACAATATGTTATAAGTATGAGGTGGGTTGCTTAATGTGATACTTAGCTTGGAATGGGATTATGGGGTTCTATTGTTGGCATTGCACAAGTGTTGCTTGAGTTGCTTATGTGTTGGGTTGATATTATGCAGAATTGACATATTATGCTTATTATAATTGCATGGTGAGTTATGTTTATAGAAACCATGATTTTGACAAAATTGTCCTTTTCTCATGCATTGATGATTTTGTGCATAGAAGCCATACTTAGTGTATATGGTTTATACTAACCCATATTTCTCCCCTTTTTCTCAAACATTTTAGGTTCAGGCCGTTGAGAAGTTTGTGGTCGATTGTAACGAAGACTTGGATCTTTTCCCGAGTCATTGGTGAGTCCTCATGTTCAGGGACGTTACCAAGTTCCACTGTAGCAATAATGTTGTTTACGTTTAGAAACGTTATCCTTTATTTTATCATTGAGACAATCATTGTAAGCCTATAATGGTGTATAATTTTTTATTGGATATGTCCAAACGGTTATACTCTTATAGATGGTTTAATGTGAGACAAAGTATTTGACTGAATACCTATATGTTGGTTATGTTGTCTATGCGAGAAGTCTAAGTAAGCTTCATATGTGAGGAGTCTATGTAAACTCCCTATGTATATATTTTATGTGTAAGGGAGAGGTCTATGTAAACCTCATGAAGTAGATATAGATGAAAAGTTTTAAATTTTCCGCATTTTTAACCTATGATGTGCCATGATGTATGCTAAGGGCTTGCCTTAGTCCTATTAGAGGACGACGAGGCCGGTTATGCCTAGGGGGTACTATGGGTCGTAACACTTCATGATTCTCCCTTGGAGTCCATCCACAATTGGTACACAGAGTCTACCTTGATATATCCAAACACCATCTCTCCCTTATTCAAAAACTAATTCCTTTTGCTTAGGAACATTTGCCTTCAATTCAAGCAAAATGGGATCTTGATTTGCTTATCTTTCACTTCTGACACTAATGATGATTCGGCACCATTCGTCACCACTATTCCACCTTTTGTGGAATCCATGAGTTGGACTCCAAAGTGTGCTAGTCTATGCACATCTTTTTCAAGTTCTTTCTTTTGTTCATCAAGATGGGTGGTACTACCCATAGATAACATGCTTAAGGAATCACCAACCACATTAGCCTTACCTTGGTGGTAAAGAATGCTGATGTAATAATCCTTGAGCAATTCTAACCATTTCCTTTGTCAAAGATTAATCTCTTTCTGAGTGAAAACATATAGTAGGCTCTTGTGATCAATTAATACATCAACATGTACAACATACAAATAGTGACTCTATATTTTCAAAGAAAAAACTACAACAGCCAACTCTAAGTCATGGGTTGGGTAATTCATCTCATGGACTTTCTAATTTCTGGAAGCATATGTTATAACCTTGTCATTCTGCATTAGGAAACAACCCAAATAAACTCTAGATGCATCAGAATAAACCACAAAATCTTGAGTACCCTCCGGTGAAGTCAAAACTGGGCAGTAGTCCACCTCTTTTCAATTCCTGAAAAACTTTTCTCACAAACTTCAGATCATTCAAACTTCACTTTTTTTGAGTCAACTTCGTCAAAGGAGATGAAATGGACAAGAAACCTTCTACAAATCTTCCATAATAGCCAGCCAAACCCAAGAAACTCCTTATATCAGTTGGAGATGTGGGTCTTGGAAAATTATGCACTGCCTCAATTTTCTAGGTGTCAGCTCTAATACCATCACAACAAACTGTGACCCAAGAATGCCATAGACTCAAGCCAAAACTAACACTTAGAGAACTTGGCATATAACAACTTATCATTCAAAGTCTGAAGGACTATTCTGAGGTGACTAGCATTATCTTCCTCTTTCCTTGAATAGATTAGTATGTCAATGAAAATGGTCACAAACATATCTAAGTAAGGTTTGAATACTCAGTTCATAAGGTCCATGAACATTACTGGTGCATTTGTCAAACAAAAGGACATGACCAAAAACTCATAATGACCATATCGGGTCCTGAATTGTGTCTTTCGAATATCACATCCCTCACTCTTGATTGATGGTAGCCAGATCTAAGATCTATCTTAGAAAAACATGTGGCACCCAGAAGTTGATCAAATAAATCATCAATTCTTGGGAGAGAATACTTATTCTTGATGTTAATCTTGTTTGATTGACGGTAGTCTATACACATCCTAAGGGAACCTTTTTTTGTTTCTTACAAACAAGACCGGAGCGCTCCAAGGTCAGACACTTGGTCTAATTAATCCCTTTTCTAATAGATATTTCAACTGTTCTTTCAACTCTGCTGGTGTCATTTTATATGGAGGAATAGAGATAGGACGAGTATCTGGAATGATGTACATGCCAAAGTCTATTTCTCTCTCAAGAGGGACTCCAGGTAGATTATCGCGAAAGACTTTTGGAAACTCTTTTACAATAAGAATTGATTGAATGGGAGGTACCTCAACACTTGAGTCATTAAATCAGACTAAGTGATAGATACAACCCTTCAAAACTAACTTTCTCGCCTTAAGGTATGATATGAAATGACCCTTAGTCACTTTTGAACTACTAATCCACTCTATGTCAGGCTCATCAGGAATCTTAAACTTGACAACTCGAGTTCTACAATCTATTGATACATAACAAGTATGAAGTCAGTCCACAACTAGAATGACATCGAAATCTACCATGTCTAACTTAACTAAATCAGCCATGGTGTTCTTGTGATTTATGGAAATGGGACAATCATGATAGACTCTTTCTGCTAGAATAGACCCAACAGGTGTAGAAACACAAAAGGGTTCCAAAAGTTTCTCGTGGAGGATTTCAAACTTATTTGCAACATAAAGGATTAAAAAAGATAAACTTGCTCCGGGGTCTAGCAAAGCATAAACATCAAAAGTAAAAACTTTGATCATACCAGTGAAAACATTTGGGGAGTTCTCTTTCTCTTGGCAACTACTGATCGTGTAGAGGCGGTTTGTCCAGTAGCGGAATTAGCTCCTCTAGGTGCAGCCTAGTCTAGTAGAGCAACTGATGAAGATTAGGCTCTATTGCCCAGATTTCCATTCCTTGTTTCTTCTTAGGACACTCTTTGACCCTCTTGACCACACTTGAAAAACTTTTTTGGCCATCAGGACATTTACCTGGACGGGTTCTACAACACTTAGCACATACAGGAGCCCAGCTACCTCCTTGTACCACACTACCTTGAGATTGTGCTGGTCTAGCTGTTAATTTCTAGAATTCTAGGCATGATGCTCACAATTGTTCTGGGTGCAGGTGCATTAGCAGATGATGGTGCAGGATCCTTCTATTTCTGAAAGGACAAACGATTAACACTACCTTTCTGCTGCCCAGACTCATTCCCTATCTTAGCTTTCTTATTTCTGAACTCTTTCCTGTCCCTCAATTTATCTTCCTTAACCTGTTGCACATAGACCATCTATCAGCATGGCTGCCCTGCCCTCTTTACTCGATGAATGACCTAATCCAGCAACAAACAAACTCATTCTACTCCTCATATGCTTAACCATTTCTAGAGCATAACGAGATAGTTGAGTGAACTTCAACCCATACTCATCCAACTTAGAGAATCCTACTTAAGTGTAAGAAATTCTCTTAACTTATCCTCTTTGAATTTTCAATGAAACAAATGCCCCAAGAAAGTTTCTTCAAAACAGGCCCAACTCGAATGTGGTGCATCCTCAACTCTACCCTCCTTCAACTGATCAAACCAAGTCCTAGCAACATTTTTCAATTGCTATGCAGCTAGCTCAACCATACCACCATCAACTACATGAATCACATTGAACACCTTTTTAAGTTCATATGAATGTCTCTGGATCCTTAGTAGTGCTTGAACCAGTGAAACTTGGAAGGTTAATCCTCAAGAACTCACGGATCCTTGAAGTGTTGGGCCCGTGGGTGAACGAATAAACTTTCAATTCTATGGATTTATAAGCTATAATTTTTCCATTCTTCATTAAAACTCAACCCAAACCCACTCTAGATGCATCATAATACACCACAAAACCTTGAGTACCTTCCGGTATGGTCAAAACTGGGTAGTAGTCAACCTCTTTTTCAATTCCAGAAAGCTTTTCTCAGAAGCTTCAGACCATTGAAATTTCATTGTTTTCTATGTCAACTTTGTCAAAGGGGATGAAATATTTGAGAACCCATCTATGAAACTTCTATAATAGCCATCCAAACCCAAGAAACTCCTAATATCAGTTGGAGATATGGGTCTACGCCAATTTTGCACTGCCTCAATTTTTTGAGTATCAACTCTAGTTCCATCACCAGAAACTATGTGGCCCAAGAATGCCACAGAATCTAGCCAAAACTCACATTTAGAGAACTTGGCATAGAACTCTTAATCTTTTGAATTCAAAAGGACTATTTGAGATGACAACTTATTCATTTATTCAATAGATTACTATGCCATTAATGAATGCAAATAACAAACATATCTAAATAAGGTTTGAATACTCTAATAATAAGGTTCATGAATTTTACAGGCGCATTGGTCAAACTAAAGGACATGACCAAAAACTCATAATGACCATATTGGGTTTTGAAGGCTATGTTTGTAATATCACATTCCCTTACTCTTAACAGATGGTAGCCAGATCAGAGATCTATCTTAGAAAAACATGTGGCACCCTGAAGTTGATCGAATAAATAATCTATCCTTCGTAAAGGATACTTGTTCTTGATGGAAACCTTGTTCAACTGACAGTAATCTTTACACATCCTAAGGGAACCATCTTTCTTTCTCACAAATAAGACCTGAACGCCCCAAGGAGAGACATTGAGTCGAATGAAGCCCATATCTAAAAGATATTTTAACTTTTCTTTGATCTCTTCCAACTTTATTGGTGCCATTCTATATGGAGGGATAGATATAGGACGAGTATCTGGAAGAAGATCTATACCGAAATCTATATCTCTCAGGAGGGACTCCAGGAAGATCAACTGTAAAAAAATTCTAGAAACTCTTTTACTACTAGAACTGACTGAATATGAGGTACCTCACACCGCTTAGAAACTAAAATCCTTGCCTTAAGGTACGAAATGAAATGACCCTTAGACACTGTTGAACTATTTTTCCACTCTAAGACTGGCTCATTTTGAAACTAAAACTTGACTACTCGATTTCTACAACCAACTGAGGCATAATAAGCATGAAGTTAGTCCATACCAATAATGACATCAAATTCTACCATGTATAACTCAATTAAATCAGTCATGGTACTCTTGTGATTGATAGAAAGGAGACAATCACGATAGACACTTTCTACTAGAATGGACTCACCAACAGTTGTACAAACACTGAATGGTTCACTAAGTTTATCAGGAATAATATCAAAGTTCGTAGAAACATATGGAGTTACTAAAGATAAACCCGCTCCTGGATCTAGCAAGGCATAAACAGTAAAGTCAAAGACATGAATCATACTAGTGACAACATCTGGCGAATCCTCTTGCTCTTAGAAACTGTTGATAGCATAAAGACGGTTTCCTCTCCACCTACCCTTGAAGTAGATAATCTACATATAGCTCTATATGGTGGAGAAACTAAAGAAGACTGGCTTTATTGCCCTCTTTACCATTACTCTTCCTGTTCTTTGGACACTCATTTATAAAATGATCATTCTGGCCACACTTGAAGCAATTAGTGGAGTCATCACGACACATCCCTGAATGGATCCTACCACACTTAGAACATGAAAGAGTCTTAGTACCCCCTTTGTGACTTAATACCTTGCTAATTCACATGTTTAGCTCTGAATTTATAAGAATTCTAACTATTGTACACATATTGGTTCGTTGGTGCAGGTACACTAGTAGATGATGGAGCATTTCCTTTTTGCTTCTGATAGAAAGAAGACTAGTTCGTATTACTCGTTTATTCCCGTACTCATTTATCTGATGTCTAATCTCTCTTGTTCTTAAACTCTTCTTTATCCTTATCTTGTCCTCCCTAACTTGTTGCACATGGATCATTCATCTTGCTATGTCCATGACATCAACTAGTATGGTTGCATTACTTTCCTTACTTGACAGACGAGATAACCAAGCTATAAACAAGTTCGTCTACTCCTCGTGTAAATAACAATCTCTTAGATTCTTTTAGATTGGGGGAAAGAAATTCCCCAAAAAGGCCTCCTTAAACAAAGACCAACTCACAATCAGTTACGCGTAAGCACGAGTTAGAAAGAAACCTTTTAGAGATAAAATCTACCGTACGAAGTTAGTATGAAAGAAGTGAGGAATTTTCTAAGTGTTGCAACCACCTAATTATAGATGTGGCGTGCTTCACACTGATTAATAGGACTTTATAGACAAGGCTCCATAGACTCCCTAGGACTCTTGAACTCTCTTCTCGAATACCAAGGTTGTCACACCATGAGACTACACTCTAGGAGTTGCGGCACTCGAAGACCATTGTTGGCCTCAAGTGAACCCTTGGCCTAGATTACTTACTTAGCAGAAGACTTAAATCATTAAGAAAATAATTCAAATGCCAAACAACTTAACAATCTAAAACTGAACTCATAATAGTTTGAATAAATAAATATCTAACTTAGCAAAAGTGGAAACGCAAATCTGAGCATAAGAATGATAATGCAAAGATTATTAAACTACTAATTGTCTATGAAGCCTCTAAAAACAACTGAGATGGAAGTTGGGACAAACCCGACAACATCCTAATGAACTAAACTGGAGAGCAAATAAAAGAGTCCAAAATGCAAGGAGGCTCACCAATAGAATCTGGAGTGCTCAATTTGATCAATGGTGCATTGGATGTTGATCCTCGTTACCTACGTCTACATCATAATACGATGCAGGCCAACTAGCATCAGTACAATGAATGTACGAGTATGCGAGTTGGAATGCTAATACAACATAGGCTTGAAAATGAATCTGATAAACTTACCTACCTCAACTAAACTTAACATAACTAGACTCATTTGAATATAAAGCAATTTAAAAGCAAGTGCAATATAAAGAAAAGTTGTTTAAAAACATGATGTCAATTATGTGTGTATACAAAGGTACAAATAAGTCTGAGATATATGTAAGAATACAAATAAAATTATGTATATAAAATACAAAGTACTGATGTGGGAGTTTCTCTAACCGATAACCATCACATAAGAGATATTGTGGTGATACATCGATCTGCCTCAAGTTGCCAGCGCATCCTATATCTGACCAAAGGTACAGGACCTGAACTGTCTAATGGATCCACTAGACTATGCAAAAAGGGGTTTTCAAAAAAGTATGACCCTCTTCTACCCATGGTGGCTACATGGTTTATGGAGACGTGAGTTATCTGAAGTCATGCTCGTCCCAAACTCTGTGCTCAATATTACTCCCAAAATATATTGGGTCTTATATTTTAAAAATATACTTCTTTTGTGATTTGAGATTAGTTCTCAAAAACATAGCTCAAAGGTTACCTTGGAAATCTATGTTTCCCTTCTTGTTTCATTTAAAAAGCTATTACTCTTCTCTGAAAAGTAGTCTTAAGGCTCTTTGGAAATCTCAGTTTTCTTTCTTATTTAAATGTGAAAATAATTTAAATATTTTTTTTGGAATTCATAGTCCCCATATACTTCTTTGAATAAATTAACCTCAAAATTTATATTTACTCTTTACTCAACTTGATCTTTATGTCTTAAAACAAAGTTAAAATATTTGTTAAAGACTTTTGAGAACTTTGATGAATTTAACTTGACTTAATTCTTGACTTAGATTTTAACTGTTCTTGACTTGAATCTTAATTGATCCTTGAATTGAATTATGGATTCAAGGATTATGATTTGTGATTGGAAGGACCTCATGATGTTTAGGAATGATTTCAAATAGCTAAAAATGAGAAAAATTACAAAATTACTGTCTTGGAACAAGTTTGTGATGCAGAGATGTTTTAAATAATTATTCGCAAAATTAAATTTTGAGATAGAGGAGTCTGCGTTCTATCCGGGCCGCGGAGGAAAAATTTGCTCATTGTGGGAACAATTCTGCAGACTTGTTTCAAGAACTCTACTCGACTTCTTCCTTCTTCGTTTTCCAGCACCAAATCGCCTAAACCCGACTAATTTTCTCAAATTCATTTTAGATCCCGATGCCCAGCATATATACTCAAGAACCTAACTCAAGACAAGCCTAAAACTCAATGTAAGGATCTTGTCACATCCCGAGAGTACACCCTAGAAGATATGGCACTCTCAGAGTGTGACTCGGCGTACTTGACCTCTCGGAGGTCTTGTACAAGCCCTTAGACATCATTCAGCGAATACATGTATGAAAAGTAGTGAGAAATCAAAACTTTTCACACGAAATATCTTAAAACATCTTTCATATAAAACGATAGGAAATACTAAGTCTCAACATATGCCAATCTTAGACTCAAGAATACTTGGGACGCGGCCTATACAATCGAAATATAGAATTACTTAGTCTATTACAATATTTGAATAAAAGAAGTCTAAAGATAGCAATATCCTCGAATCAAGTGAGGACATACCCAAACTTGGCTTGAAAGAGTCCTAGTTTCCAAGCTTTGCTTCAAGACGCCTCTCACCTTCCACCTACACCTTTAGATATAACAAAATGTATGGAATTAGTACAATGCATGTACTAAGTATGACATAATGCATAACATCATGAGAAATGGATATTTATTAGAAACATGCTCTTTTTGATTTAAAACTTCATATTAAAAATATAAGAATCACATTTAAACACCAAACATCACATTTTTAGAACACATTTCAAGTCATATTCAATTTATATCAAATTATATGCATTTACAGTAACATTACAGTAAGCCTTACAGTGACTTCACTATAACTTCAAATGAAACTCACATATCACAATATAGCATCAAGAATATATCGAAACACATAAACATGAGATCCTCCTACTAAAGGTGATTTTAAGGTTCACTCGAGTGAGTGATTAAGGACCGCCCATACAATCCCTTCACACACACCTAAGAGATCCTTTAGACTACCTAGGATAAGATCATTCCCATTTCATTAATCAACTTTTCCTATCTAGAGTTATTCTTAAGACTTCACTAGGTAAGACATGAAGAGACCACTCCTATGCTCCCTCCACACCTTAACTAGGCAATCTTTAAAGCTACTCTAGATAAGTACTATTCATTAACATGCTTTCTAACTTAATTCATTACTTTCATAAGTTCAGTTATGAGACATTCAACATTTAAGGACATTCAAGTAATGGTCTTGAAAAATACCTAGGGACTCACTCGCTAATATTTTCAAAGCTAATTGTGCAATGTCTAGATAGCGTCCCATACCACCACCTAAACTTCATAGATTTTCTCCAAAACTAGTAGGTATCCATTTGATGAGAATAGGCACTAACCTACATAGACCATACTATCTATGCATGGAATCCGGAGTCATGAACCTACTTCGATGGAGGGTGTTCTACTTGCCAATGGTAGAACTAGGACATATCCCATGTAGGCACATGGTTAAGGAATATCGAGGGTTTATTTGTTCTCTAATGTCATCTTAGTTAGAGCAACTTCCCAAGCATACTCACTCGGTGCTAGCTTTGTCCTTATAGAGTATTTCAATAAAAGAGCACATGAAGAGGTTCCATATCAACTTCACAACCCAATCACATTACACCTTACCAAGGAGGGTCCACTAAGACTACCTACAATGGTTAAGAGGATAGCTCAATGATTTTTCCAAGTATGAATTCATGTCGTTCCAGCCAACCAACCCTAAGTCCACCATTCACACAAGAAGGATACCATTACGGTTTTCAACTTCAAGGATATCATAACCTTCAAACTAGGTTGAAGGTTCAACATAAAGGACCATCTTAACTATGTTCAAGGTCACGTGTCAATCACACATACAAGACTAAGAAACTTTAGCATACTAAGTCAAGAAGTCATATTCACATTCCACATGTACCAAGTAAGGGACACAAGTCTACCAAAACAAGACACACTCATACTCTACATATATCATATCATACAAGAAGCACATAGTCATCACCAATATAATCTATATGTCACCCTATTCACTACTAGAGTATCATTAATGAAAGTCATCACAAGTCTCATACAATTCATCAAGAAGCATCATAATTCAACATCAAGCAATACGCATAATGGCTTCACCATAATCTACTAGAGACACATATCATCAACTAGAAGAATTCATGCTTTGACTCCACATAAACACATAATCATCAAGGTCTTCACAATATTCACATATTCAAGTTATGATATGATAAATCCATAATACATAAAGTAATGCCGACGAGGCCACATTGTTTCACAAATCATAAAGTAATGCTGACAAGGCCACATTATTCACAAGTATAGCACATAAACACCGCAACCATAAGTGGACCATACAAAACATCATTATCATCTAAGATATATACTACGCAATATAAAGAGAAGGTTAGGTCAACATACCATTAATCCAACCGCACTACTCCAATCCATAGCCAATTCAACCAACACAATATACAAAGGCTCTTACCAGTAGCCATAGTCAACAATTCAATTCAATAATCACAATATAAGACAAATCAAGATAATACAATATGAATTAATCAATTTAGGACAACCTACTTACAATTCTAACATGATTCATTCACAATTCAATAGCCCTAATCAAACTACACAAGAATTCAATAGCATAAAGACATAATCAAGTTACCCACAAAATAGTCAAAACTAGGGTTTCATGAATTGCATGGGTTCATAGAGTTTTTAGGTTAAAATCATAAAATTAACATCAATTCAATCAATATACAATGATTCAAAATGTTTTATGCAAGAACCCATGGCTAGATATCAAAATAGGACGATTTCACCTTTTGAAAGACTTTGGAAATCACTTTGAAATTTGGATCCTTGAAGAAAAGAGATTCAAGGATGAATACCATACCTCAATTGATGCTAGACCACAAATTTGATTAAGAATCACCAAAGAATCTTCAATCGAAGCTCTATCTTGAGTTTGGATCCAATGCAGTTCTAGAGAGTTTCTTTAGGGATTTGGGTTTTGATTTTTAAAAATGAATTCATCTAAGTGTTTAAGACTTATAAACCCACTTAAAATACCTAAAATGACCCTAGGAAACCGTCCAATTAATTTTAGGAAGGATAGGTGAAAACCCCGAAATACCCTCCACTTTGTCTGTTGTAGGGAATTGCAGATCCTCAACGATGGCCAGCACCTACGTGGCGTCGTCCTATCGACGGCCCATGCTGGTCACCGTCGTTTGGGACAGAGCCTGAAAAATGGGAGCTTAAGCTCCCTAGGATAAGTCTTCATTGACGCCCTCCACCTACGGGGCGTCGACCAGCCTATAGGGCGTCGATTGCTGATGTACCGGGATATTCGAGTACAGTTTAACCCTTAAAACAAAGAACTAATACTAGAATCGAGTGTATTTGGTATGATTTGATGTGTTTGTTGATGATGCAGGAAGAATGAGACAGAGAAGAGAAGAACTAGTAAATCACAGCAATCTTGACGGTCTGTGGCTCACTTCACGGACCATGTAAGTGACTGTGAAGTGTGATGACAGTAGAGAAATTCTGAATACCTACGTTTGAGAAAGTTAAAGTAAAGACCACTGAAGTCTTCACGAACTGTAATCATTTTGACGGTTCGTGGTTCAGTTTGTGAACCAGATTCCAGAGAGAAGTGTGAAATGTTCAAAGTTTAAGAAAGTTGAAGTGAAGACTACGGACGTCTTCACGGACCGTGATAATTTTGTCGGTCCATGATTCTGTCTGTCAACAAGATTCCAGAAAGCAGTGCAAAGTGTTCGGAGTTTGAGAAAGTTGAAGTGAAGACTACGGACGTCTTTACGAACTGTGATTATTTTGACGGTTCGTGATTCTATTTGTGAACCAGATTTTAGAGAACAATTACAAGTTTAAGTTTTGGAGATTTTAAGGTAAGACCACATACTACTGTACAGACCGTGAAGCCTTTCACGGGGCGTAATGGGGCCCGTGAAGGAAAGCGACAATGCAGTCCTATTTATATTAGGTCTCTTTTTAAAAAATGTTTTTTAGGATATTAGTTAGGGCGTTTTTGAACAATTATTTCAGCATTGAATATATTTACAAGAGAGGCAGGAGAGAACTGGGTATTTTTCGATCACAACTTATTTTTGAATTGTTTGGAACAAGAGGAAGTTGGATTATGAGATTATCAAGATTGTTTGTGATTTTCAATTTGCTATCGTACGTATTTAACATGATGTTCTCATTTATTATCAATTGTTATGTTCTAGTAACTAAGCAGTTAAATCAGGTGTGTGGGATCTATGACTATACAGTGAATTTGAATCTGTAAAATGAGCATACAATAATTGTTGTGCACTAAGCTTAAGATTAAAGCTTTTACTATAATTTGGTCTAATGAGTGCACGTGTTAGACTAGACTTAATCAAGTGGTTGTTCGAGATAAAAGCACTTGTTAGGAAAAAGCAAAAATCTTTTTACAATATTGAGGTTAAAGTTATAGTTCGAGAGAAGTTAACTTTATCTTCACATCCAGTTAAGCGAATTCTTAATAAAAAAATGATTTGTAGTTTGAGAGAATATAGATGATTATTGTCTAATAAGGCTTAGAAGCGTTGGATAAACTTCATTCGCTGAGCTTTGTGAAGTTATGATTGCTTGAAGCTCAGATTTTAGAGGAGTTTCATAGTTATTGTCAGAGTGAACAATAAACTGGTCTCTCTTAATCAACAGAACCACCCATCCTTAGTCATAGTCTATACAATAGGGTTGAAATCTTAATCTTAAGTTTAGAAATTGATATTTGCCATTCATATCCAAATTTTACTTTTTGTCTAAAATCATTAGGAGATAGTAACAACAATCGGATAAGAGCGACAGTAAAGCATTATTTGTAAAGAAATTCTTTGTGGAAACGATCTCAATTCCAGTTGAGTTCTGTAAAGTGACAACGACCGTTTACACCTTCAATCGAAGTGTAAGTTTGAACTTATCAAATTTTGCCACCGCTGCCGGGGAATTATAATTCAAGTGTGTTTTACTAGATTGTATTTGACTTGTAGTTATAATTTCCTAATTTTACTTGTCTTGTTGTTTTTGATCTATTACAGATAAATATGCTTGTGTATTCCCACTACTAGAAGTAAGAGAGCCACCTACCTTACGATCCGAATCTCCAGAAAAACTTACGCAATATAGTTAATGCTCAACACTAGAGGCTCAGAGGCAGAGGTTAGGCCTAGAGGATGAACTGGATAATGCACGACATGTGCACCAAAATGATGGATTAGTCCCACCTAGGGGAGTAGATTGAAACAGGGATGCTGTAATCCCTCCTCATCTACCCCCGGTAGCCCAAATGTTTAGAGTTCAGCATCTACCACAAATGATGTATGAAGCGGATGATGCTGATTTGGATGGAGCTGGAGCCACATGATCTATAGTGTTACTTGCGCTACCTCGAGGGGTGAAATTCAATATCACCAGTACAATGATACAATTTTTAAATCTCAAAGGAATGTTCAGAGGGGAAGTTGGTGATGATGCGAACCAACATCTGATGAATTTTCTGGAAATCTGTAAATATCAAGAGATTCCTAGAGTTAATCAAACTGCAATGAGGCTAAGGCTTTTTTCCTTATCTCTGACTAGGGAAGCAACTAACTGGCTAAATAAGATGCCACATGACTCCATTCAAACTTGGAGTGAATTAAAAGAAGCTTTCCTAGAACGATTCTTTCCAAAATCGAAAGAACTGCAAATGAAGGATGAGATCAGTACACATAATTAGTTACCAGGTGAATCGATGCATGATACCTGGAGGAGGTTCATCCAAAAATTAATGAAATGCCTCAACCATGATCTTACTGAGAGGCATCTTAAACAAGCTTTCTATAGGTCTCTTAATTATGTGAATAAACATGTTGTTGATGTAGTCTGCGAAGGTTCTTTTATGAGGAAGCCATTTGTAGAGAGCATGCAGCTGTTGGATGAAGTTTCCAAATACAATAGGGCATGGTACACCAGAGATGCAAAAGTAGGGGAATTAGGTTATACATATGAGATGTCAGTTGAAAAGATAAAGAAGGAAGAAGAAAGGGATCAGGACATGGCACATCTGAGAACTCAAATTGATTTATTAACGAAGGATATTGTGTCCAAGCCCGAAAAAGTCAATGATGTGGGACAACAAAGCAGATATGAAGAGCAAGATATTGACATTAATGAGGAAGTTAACTACTTGGGAAACCAAGGAGGTTTCCAGAATTATATCTCTGGACATCAGGGGTATAATTAAGGAAATACATGTTGGAACTACACCTGAGATGGTCAATATGATAGATCACCAAACAAAGAGCAAGGAAACTGGCATAACATAGATGGGTACAGAAATGATCGTAGTGGTGTATATGTTCCCCCAGGTAGCAGAGAAATAACGAATGGTCATTCCAGCGGATCTAAGCTGGAAGATATGATGACCAAGATTCTTCAAAAGGTTGAATCAACAGATGCAGGAGTTAAAGAAATTAGGGGTGAGTTCTCAAGCATGAGTCAGATGGTTGACTCTCACACCAGCTCTATTAATAAAATAGATCAACATTTGGGACAACTCTCAGCATCCTTGAATCAGAGAAAGAATGGTTCATTACCAAGTGATACCATTCGAAACCCCAAGAAGGATGGAACCGTATGGCCATCACGACTAGAAGTGGTAAAGTGGTTTCTAACCAAAACCCTGCAAGTACCAAGGATGAACATGTTAAGGAGAAGGTTGACACATAGGAGGATGTAAGTGCACCTGTAAATGACTAGGAAGAGGTTCAACAAAGCGTAATTTTGAAAGAGACAAGAGAAAGAGATCCAGGAAAAACTGCTTTTACAACAGATTCCTAGACATCCTTTTATTTTTCCTCAAAGACTCAAAAAGAAAATTGATTATGGGAAGCTTACAAAATTCATCACCATGATGAAGCAACTTTTAGTAAATATCCCACTGGTAGAAGATCTTGAACAAATGCCAGGATATGCCAAGTTCATGAAAGACTTGGTTACCAAGAAAAGAGCTGTAAGTCTTCATTTTTGTAATGATGTGCACCATTGCAGTGCTACTACAACCAGATCTCTTGTTCAAAAAAAAATATCCTGGTGCTTTCACAATTCCATGCAACATTGGGTCCATCAAGTTTGCAAAAGCGTTATGTGATCTGGGAGCTGGTATAAATTTGATGCCATTAGCTATCTATGAGAAGTTGGGTTTGGGAATGCCAAAACCTACAATAATGAGATTGATGATGGCTGACAGGTTAGTTAAGCAACCATTGGGAATATTATATGATGTTTTTGTTAAGGTAGATACCTTTATCTTCCCAGCAGATTTTGTTATCTTGGATTGTGAAGTAGGATTTGAGTGCTTTTTAGCTACAGAAAGATATTTGGTTGATGTTGAGCGAGGTGAGTTGAAATTTAGAGTAAATTCAAAAGAAGTTAAGTTTAACAAATACAGATCAATGAAACAACGACGAGAGATGGAAGTGGTATCTGCAATGCAATGGAAGCTGTTACTGATGATGACTTAAGAGTACCTATAGAAGAGAGGATAGCTATTGAAACATTATCTGCTGTGTTGATGAACTTTGTTGCGGATTTTAGATCTGATTATGGAGCAACTATAAATGCTTTATAAAGTATTGGAGCACATTCTTATGCTCCCAAGAAATTAGATATGGATTTAAAAAACCGACCAGATCCCCCAGCTAAGCATTCCATCGAGGAACCACCAGTTTTGGAGCTGAAACAGTTGCCCAATCAACTCATGTATGTATTTTTGGGTACTAACAACACTTAACCTGTGATATTGGATGTAGATTTAAATGAAGGACAGATACATGAGGTGTTTAGAGTGATCTAAAGGTTTAAAAAAATTATTGGTTGGACTATTGTTGATATAATTGGAATTCCTCCAGGCATTTTCACACAGAAAATTTTGCTTGAGGAAGATTGCACACCCACATTGAGAACCAAAGAAGATTGAACCCACTAATGTAAGAGGTGGTAAAAAAGGAAATAATCAAATGGTTAGATGCTGGGGTGGTTTATCCGATCTCAGACAGCCACTAGGTCAGTGCAGTGAAATGTGTGCCAAAAAAGGGAGGCATGATTGTGGTAGCAACTGCAAAGAATGAACTAGTTCCACAACGACCAGTAACCGGGTGGCGAGTGTACATTGACTACATGAAGCTGAACAGATGGACCTTGAGGGACCATTTCCCTATGCCATTTATGGACCAAATGTTGGACAGGTTAGCACGAAAATGTTGGTATTGTTTCTTAGATGGATACTCTAGTTACAATATGATATCCATTGCTCCTGAAGATCAGGAAAATCCTACATTTACATGTCCTTATGACACTTTTTCATTTAAACGCATGCCGTTTGGATTATATAATACACCGTCTACATTTCAACGATGCATGATGTCCATTATGTAAGACATGGTCGAGGACACTCTGGAGGTATTTATGGACGATTTCTCTGTAGTAGGTTATACTTGTGATGATTGTTTGTTGAATCTTAGCAGGGCATTGAAGAGATGTGAGAAATCCAACTTGGTGCTGAACTGGGAGAAATGCCACTTCATGGTTAAAGAGGGCCTATCTCTTGGACATAAATTGTCACAAAAAGGAATTGAAGTTGACAAGACAAAGATTGAGGTGATTGAAAAATTGTCTCTGCCTATTTCTGTGAAAGGTGTTCGAAGCTTCTTGGGAGATGCCCGATTCTATAGGCGTTTCATCAAGGACTTATTAAAAGTTGCACACCACATGTATAATCTTTTGGAGAATGAGGTGAAATTCATCTTTGATGACGCCTGTCTAAAAGCCTTTGAAATCCTAAAAGAGAAATTGATCTCAGCACCTGTAATCATTGGTCGAAACTGGGCAGAACCATTTGAAGTGATGTGTGATGCCAGTGGAACTACATTAGGTGTTGTATTTGGGTCAAAAGCGCAAAAAGATGTTCCATCCAATTTACTCTGCTAGTAAATCCCTAAATGTAGCATAGCGAAATTACACAGTCACTGAACATGAACTATTGGTTGTTGTGTATGCACTTGAGAAATTCAGAGCTTATTTGCTAGTCACCAAAATAATAGTTCACACCTATCATGTTGCACTGAGATATTTGATGGCCAAGAAGGATGCCAAACCAAGGTTAATCAGATCGGTGTTACTACTTCAAGAATTTGATTTTGAAGTAAAAGATATAAGAGGTTGTGAAAATTAGGTAGCGAATCACATTTCAAGGTTGGAAGTTGCAAAGAGAGAACACAATGAGCCTGCAATAGATGATGCACTCCTAGATGAACAGGTATTGGATGCTACTCTTGATCTCATTCCATGGTTTGCTGATTTTGCTAATTTCTTAGTTAGTGACTTGATACCTGATGGGATGACTTATCAGCAAAAGAAAAAGTTCTTACATGATGTGGGTAAATATTCTTGGGATGAGCCTTATTTGTACAGAGTATATGCTGATAACATCATCAGGAGATTTGTTTCCGAAGCTAAAATGTTATCTATTTTAGAAGCCTGTCATTCCTCTCTTGTAGGTGGGAACCATGGTGGAGCTAAAAGAGCTCATAAGATATTGCAATATGGGTATTACTCGCCAAACTATTCACAAGATGCAGCTGAGTTGGTACGAAGTTGTGATGTATTCCAAAGGCAAGGAACCATATCAAGGCGTCATGAGTTACCTATGACACCCATTTTGGAGGTAGAGTTTTTTAATGCATGGGGAATTGATTTTATGGGCGCTGTGGACTACTTATATAAATGGGTAGAAGTTGTAGTTTTACCTGAGAATGATGTCAAGAGTGTTGCAGCATTTCTAAAGAAGAACCTTTTTGCAAGATTTGGGACACCTAGAGCTATTATTAGTGATGGTGGTTCTTATTTTTGCAACAAAGTATTCAGCGCACTTCTACCAAGTATGGGGTTAAACAACATAAGGTAGCTACACCATATCACCCGCAAACCAGCGTCCAAGTGGAAGTGTTTAACAGAGAATTCAAGACTATTTTGTTCAAGTCAGTAAATGCTAATCGGACAGACTGGGCAAGAAAGCTAGATGATGCATTATGGGCATACCAGATAGCTTTAAAAGCACCTATTGGTATGTATCCATATCAACTGGTGTTTGGAAAAGCATATCACTTGCCTGTTGAACTGGAAGACAGATCACTGTGGCCGTTGAAGAAATTGAATCTCAACTAGAATGAAACAACAAATTTAAGGCTAGATCAAATAAATGAAATGGATGAGTTTCGTTTGAGAGACTATGAGAGGTCAACACTGTATAAGGAAAGGATGAATCTATACCATGATAAGCACATTGAGAAACGAAGTTTTTCTTTTGGAGACTTGGTGTTGCTATTCAATTCTAGATTGTATTTATTTCGAGGAAAAGTGAGATCTAAATGGTCTGGACCTTTTAAGGTCACTTAAGTTTTTCAATCTAGAGCGGTTGAACTAGAAAACGATAAAAGAGAGAGGTTTAAAGCTAATGGACAACGAATAAAGGCATATCTATGTGCCCAGGAAGAAACCAAGATAGTGGAAGAATGCATGCTTGATGAAGTATAAGTAATCAAGGAACTTGCGTCGCGCCGCGACGTTAAATTGTGCGCTGCTTGGGAGGCAACCCAAGATTTCTTAATTAAGATGTTTTTGCATTTCTTTTTGTGTTATTTTAGTGTGCAGAGTTAATGGGTGCTGACATCTGTAGGAAGACTTAGTAAGAAAATGCAAAAGAACTGGTGTAGTCTGCATCTAACGGGTGACTTCATGGACCGTGGTAGCCTCTACGGGCAATTTCACGGTCCGTCTAAGTGAAGATCAAACAAGGATGCTACTGGAAAGCAACAAAACAAAGGGTTCACGGTTCGTAGTAATGTATACAAACTTTTTTTTACCTACCATGAATTTTAGGTGAAACTAATAAAGGCAAAGTGCTTTCTACGGGCAACCTCACATGCCGTGAACCTCTTTACGGGGGACTTAACGGATCTTCATCTTTCCCAAGTAAGTCTCATCTCTGAAGTATCTCTACGGTAGGGTGGACAGGCCATGATGCCTTCCACGGACTATTCCATAGTCCGTTGTTCATGCAGGTAATTCAGTAAACACAACCCGACCCGCCCAGCGATTAGACTTGTCCAACATGCACAATGTATTTAAGTCTTATAAATCGCGCCTTTTCAAAAAAAAATCTTCTTTCTTTTTTCTTCTTTCTTTCGTTTCTTCTGTAACGGTTGCCCCACAACATCCCACCCATAATCCACCAAGTGTAAGTCACGGGAATCAGTTTCTTTGCTCACAACATTGCTACACGTACAACTCAAGATCCCTCTAAGTAAGTACAATGTTTAGTGTTTAATTCTTTCTGTTGGGTTTGTTCTTGTTCTCAAATGATCTTGTTCTTGGTTGAATATAGTAGTCGGGGGAGGGATTGTTGCAGTTCTATGTAACTAGTTGGGGTTATTGGGGTTAAAGTTGGTTAGTTAGTTGTTTGGGGGTAAGGTAATTGAGTCTCCATCAATTGTTTTTCATATGTGATTCTACGATTAACATTGATTTAGCTATTAAACATGGGAAGCTGAGTAATTTGAGTAGGAATGAAGAACTACATAGCTTATACCTAGGTAATGGTAAGCCACACTCAACTTTACGGACCGTATAAACGCTTAAATACCATGATCCTAGGCGTGGACCACACATATAACAGAGTATGGGTGAACTGAGTTCACGAACAAGATCACGGCCCGTGGTTTTCTCCAAGGACCGTGACATTGTCTGTGAAAATTTCTTGGGATATTATGAAGTTGGTTATTCTGTTTTGATTCTTCCCAGAGTTTATGGAGGACTTCACTGTTTGTGGTCCATTCCACTGTCTGTGAAGGTATCCATGAACATTACTTGCCTAGAGTTCATAAAGGACTTTACGTTCCGTGGTCCATTCCACGATCCGTGAAGGTAACCGTGAACATTACTCAAATGAAGTTTTATTTGATTGATTTTGTGAGCCTTCATGATGATAGATTGGGTGACGTCATTCTTAAGGCAAGGCGTCACGATGTTGTTAAACACATGGGAAGTCTGAGTACCCAATAGTCTGTCAATAATTCGCACTCATGCTAACTCTAGTCATGTCTACAGGTACCATGCCACGCCGACCAAGAATGAAGAATGCCAACAGGCTTTCCCACCTACAACTTCTCAATCTGAGGGACATGCAACAACTGAGGCTAGTGGGTCGGAGGTTCACATAGATGTCACTCCAACACACCATTCACCTCGAGCCACTAGATCACAAGTCAAACGATGCTTGCTCCAAAACACTCCCTCTCATTCTGAGGAAGGGGGTAGTGCTTCTGAGAATGTTGCAACTGCAGGATATCCATCTCACTATGTAGAACGTAGAAATAATGAGGACAATTTTGGGGGCAGTGCTGAAGATGAAGGCAGTTCTCAGGAGAACTCTCACACCTCCTCTCCGGCAACCCATACAAAATAGGAAACAACAACTCAACAAGCTACTCATCAAAGAGAGCTCGATGAGATACTCAATGATGAAGAAACCATGATACAATATGTGCATGCTCAGGAACCTCATCCAGATCGCCGAGAACAGCTCATTGCATGCTACCGTACTATGTGGACTGTGGACCGTACCAAAGAATTCTTCCACCGAGGGATTGTGACAAAGATTGGCAGCTTCAAGAAGCGGGCTATTTTACCTGAATTTTGGGTGGTGAGTAGTGACATTAAGGCATTTGCAGATATTTACCGAACATTTAAATTTCACAAGTTTGAATGGATGGACAATACGCCAGGTGATTGCTCTAGTCACCTGACAAAGGAGTTTTATACATCATATGGAGCTACGCTGATGAACCTTGTTGCGAACACCAAAACCACAAAATGAGGGAAGAAAGATTTGACTGCTACACTGGGTCCACTTGACTCAATCTTTGTTAGGGGCAAGTACATTGATATTTCAGAAAGCTCTATCAAGCGAATGTTACATGGACCGGACTACATAGCTTCATCATCAGTGGGACTTTTTGAAGGGATGCACCATGACTTCACCAATGCGTACAACATGGAAGATCAGGCTTCTCGAGGAAGGATGTTGCGGTGGATCGCCAAGCCGATTGCCATTGATGGGGAACAGGCAAGTTGGGTAACTACTACTCCAATAAATATTGCTAAAGCTACATTGACCTTCCAATCTAAAGTATGGTGGGTTGTTGTCCAGGCGCAATTGCAGCCAACGTTAAATGACAACACACTTTCACCATCTCTTGCCTCACTTGTAGCGTGCTTATTGAGTAGTTACCCAATGAATACAAGGAGGATCATAGCTAGTGAAATTCGAGACATGGCTCTAAATGAGAGAGGGACATTTTCTTTCCCTTGTCTGATAGAAAATTTTTGTCGCCAGGAAGATATTTCTCCCAAACGTTTGGTTGATCGATGGTATGAGGCATCTAGACTCATTCAGGTGTTAAAGATAAAGGATTTAGAAAACCACCTGTTTGGTGCTAAATCTGCAGCAATTAGTCATCTTCATGTTGCTTCGTGAGTTCATTTACAACTGCCACAAACTAACAAAGTGCTGGAGCAAAGCGAATCATCCCAAACAGCCACAGAAGCACCACAGCAAACCAACCTTGCACATACTTCAGGTACTTTTGTGTCTATCCCTGTCGCTTTTCTTGTGAAATTGATTGCACATCAGCGCCAAACAAGAGCGTTAGCAGATGAGATAGTCCGTCGGATGCCGCAAATGATTGAAACCAAAGTATCTGTCGCCAAGAAGTACACCACTAGTCAGGTCCGAAAGGAGTTGGAAGTACTTAAAGAGAAACTAGATGTCATTCAGAATTTGGTGCAAGAACGATTCCAAGTTACCATTCAAATAGAGACTGATGAGCTGAAGGCACAATTGGCTGACATGCGATCTCAGATTGGTAATTTAGCCAAGCAACCGGTGCAGCCTCCTCCTCCTGCACTACCTGAGTCACTAATGCAAATGCTAAATCAGGCACCTCCAGTACAATCACTAGATGAAATTTGGGGTGAAGAACTACCCGCCAAATACAAAAAGCGAAATCATAAGGCGCGTGACCTCGACTAGGACACTCATCTTACCCCACTGCTCGAGGCACAGAAAGCAGAGAAGAGAGCTCGCAAATAATCTCAAAGGTTGGAAAAAGAATGAGCAGCCCGTGCAAAGGAAAAACAAAATGCACTATTAGCTGGCGCAACTGGAAGTAGAGCACCTAATCACTCTTAAAATACAACACCCATCCCTAAAATGTCTGATGTACTCACTGCACTCCTCCATTCTGAGCAAGCACTTGCTGATAAAGGTGCCGGCGCTGTATTTTAAAAAGAGACCTAATGTAGTTAGCACTATATTTTGCATTCCTTCACGGACCCCGTCACTACCCGTGAAAGGCTTCACGGTCCGTATAGTAGTTTGTGGTCTTGCCTTCAAATTTCTAAAACTGAAATTTGGTTCACGAATAGAATCACGGACCATCAAAATATCACGGTCCGTGAAGATGTACGTGGTCTTCACTTCAACTTTCTCAAATCTGGATCCTTTGCCATGCTTTTTGGAATCTTTTAGACAGACAAAATCACGGACCATCAAAATTATCATGGTCTGTGAAGTCTTTCGTGGTCTCACTTCAACTTTCTCAACTCAGGACACTTTTCACTGCTCTCTAGAATCTGGTTGACGGACAGAATCACGGACCATCAAAATTATCACAGTCCGTGAAGACTTCTATACTATCAACTTCAATTTTCTCAAATGTGGGTTTCAGAATTCCTCTAATGTCATCATACTTCACGGTCACTTACAAGGTCCGTAAAATGGGCCACGGACCATTAAGATGGTCGTAAGTTACTACTACTTCTCTTCTTCGTCTCATTATTATTGCATCATCAACAAAAAAGTCAATCATGTCTATGTCTCTGAGTTATTAGCTTGGTTAATCCACTGAAAAATGAAATCACAGTGTACTCACAACAAATATTACCTTGCTCAGAGTGATAGGGATTCAGTACTACTCTCACGCTCTAAAAGAACTTCAAGCACTAACAACAACTATCATAGGCTTGCCCTTGTTTTCTACGCTCTATCTTTCAGATAATTGGAATAGGATCAATGCAAGAATTTATTTGTTTTGTAACATAGGCTCGTGGCTAGGTAAAGGATATCTGGATGTTCGATTTTGTGAGCGACTAATCCCTTAGTTTCCCAAAGTTTTGTTTTCAAAAACCCAATTCTACTTTAATCTTTTGTTTTCTTTATTTTTGTCATTCAAGCAGCCACACCTCTTTCTTTTCTTTTATTTTTGGAGTCTGAATCGCCACCGGCGTCGTTGACCTCTCAGAGGTCGCAGACAAGCCTCATCTTGCATTATTCACATTCATCTAGTTAAATTTGTGGAAAATTTAAAAAATTTTATATGTATGAAGTTTACTTAGACTTCATATAGTCTTTACATATTTAAATCATATACTAAGCTCAACATAAAGAAAACAACCCTCTAACATAAAGAATCAATTCGAAATTGAAGATGAATATATCATAAATAGTGTGCCAAACACGGCCTTACATCAAAAGGTTCTAAATGAAATATGAAAGAAACTCTAGGGACAACATCCACTAGTTATGTCTATATCTAAAGTTGGACTAATGCGTGTAGCATCCTCGAAATCAAGAGGACCTACCAAATGGTCTGGAGAAACGCTGAAGTCCAAACCGCTGCAAGTGTCGTCAATCTGCTCTTTGACCTGCACCTATAAAAATAGTAAATAGTAGGGGGTTAGTACACCACTTGTACTAGACTTTCCTAATTCGTTATTTGTGAGTTGTGGTATGAATATGATGTATTTTAATGCATTCAAAGCAAACAACTCATTTTCTATATGATTACAAGACATTAGTATCATTAACATAATTTTAGAACCACACGGGCGAGGATTTAAAAATTTGATGCCCCAAACCCAAGAGCTCCAATTTTGACACTTAGATTATTTTTTAGTCTTTTTCTTCCAATTGTTGTGTAGTTCAATAATTCCTTTAGTCCTATGTTTTACTTACAAGTGCAATGATTCATTGTAGTCCCATACCCACAATGAATCGATGTAAGTAATCCAAGGACTATGGAATGATTTCCCTACCTTATAGTGAGTCATTCTTTACACTATATATTCATTGCATTTCATAAGCCATTCTATATTGGTCATGCCATTTATTTCATTACATTCATCTTAGGGAAGTTATGAGGTATTTATTTAACCTTACGTTTCTACTCCCCTTTATTGGCATCATATAAGAAGTCATTATAAGTCAATCTTATTTGGCTTTGCCCATTATTTGCTGAAACTTCATGGGTGTGACATTGGAACTTGACATTCTTAAGATCTTTTTCATTGCTCACTTCGAACATACGTTCCATCATCATCATCATTCTCACTTTCATAGTAACATCATTAGGAATAAGTTCATGCGATCTTAACATGAAATCCAGTGTTTCCCCCACACTGAAAAAAGGTGATTCACCGGGTAAAGTGAATCTAGACCGTGTGAGCTACTCATGGAATCCAGTGTTTGTCCCACACCGAAAAGGGGTGATCCCCGGCTAAGGCGAATCCATCTCAACTGTTCACTCCACACCGAAAAGAAGTGGTTCACGGCTATAGTGAACCAAGAACATATCGTAAGCATTAAACGACATAGATTATGTGATCTAAACATGAAATCGTGTGTCTGCCCCACACCGAAAAGGGGTGGAATCACCGGCCAAGGTGAAACCGTACATGGCTAGCTCGCTTAGGTGGAAACCACTGGCTAGTTTCTATGTTGGCTAGACATCTTTCAAAGACTAGGGACTTAATGAGACTACTTATCCACCTCGGTGGTATCCTCATCGCATGAGACTTACACGTGCAAGCACATGCTCATAACTTTCATTATCTTCTTTATCTTTTAGAGTTGACACATACATTATGGAAGCTTACTTCTAGATTGAGATTTATTTACTCCTTTGATGACTTTTCATCCTTACTTTACATTGATGAAATGTGAATTGTCCTTACATATCATCCTTACTTTACATTGATGAATGCGAATTGTCCTTACATATCATCTTTAGGTGTTAATGAGACTAGTCTCACACATTCTAACACCTTCATTCGTGAGTATTCTTTTAACATAGTAGCTTAGGTGTAAGTAAGACTTGTCTCACTTTCTTTAGCACCCCATTCTGGTCACTTAATTAATTTAGACCCCTTTAATTATGTTATAAACTCACGTTACTTCTTTACTTTAGTGTTGTAGCTTCATTTCATCGTTTGTGGACGATGAGCACTTCTTTCAATGAATTACATATGTTCATGGTTCTTTTTTGTAGAGCATGTTGGGAGTTGGCCCAATGAATGTCATGCCCTTTGTTATGGATTCATTGATGTTACTTTAGAAGTGCTTATAATATCATTTGATACTCTAACTAAACAAGATTGGCATATGATTAGTATTGGCCTCAACGTTTGGGATGTTAAATTAGCAAACCATTTTGGTTGGCATAAGCCAATTTTACGTATGTTCATATTTAAATCGCCATATGTATGAACCCTTAGCCAATATTTCAATTAATTACATAAGCTCCTAGCCATTAGCATATATTCGTTTTGACCAAGTAGTTTTAGCCAATTTTATTTGAACCAGATAGTCAATTCATTCAAGATGTGATTTCATAGTTGTCTTTGTCAAGACCGAAGTCTAGACCCAAGACGAGACCGGCGTCTATGACCTCTCAAAGGTCGCAGACAACCCTACATACGTCATCGTTACTTCATCTAGGTTAATTTTAGCGGAAAATTTGAACTTTTTATTACTTAACATTCATGTAAGACATTCTACTTAAACTCATAAACGTTCACAATCAACCATCTAATATTAAGATCATCAAATGAAAGAAATAGTTCAATACTGCATTAAGTGTATACTTGCCAAAATGGCACCAATACAATGTCTGAAATAAGATGAGAAAGAAACGCTAGTGGAACATACTCGAGTAACTCAAAACCTAGATCTAAGCTAGAATATAATGGGCAAGCGTCCTCGAAAGCATGAGGGCCTACCAAGTCAGGATGAATGCTCCACGTCCGGGTAGCTTTAGCGTCGACGTGTAAGCTCTAACGTCCACCTGTGCCTGCACCTAAAAGTAGATATTGTATGGGATTAGTACACACTTGTACTAAGTATGGGTATATCCAAGCACACACCAAGGACATGCATGAGTAAGAATAGCTCTTTCCTAACAACATGATTTATGGAAAGTAGTGGACTTGCCAAATTTGGATTAGGAAAGTCATGCCATGAGAGTAACATGCATCATCATACTTATCATTTTGCAAGCAGCACATAACATATTCACATATCATATCACGTAGTTCATATCATTCTTTCATATGCCATGAGACCTTGGAATCATGGACTTGATATTAGGACTTCCCAAAATGAGGACTCAACATATGGGACCTAAACTAGGGATCCTTCTTTAACAAACACATAGTCTGCTTCATTCATTCATACGTACTTCATTTTCATTCATTCATATACTAGTGCAATCACTAGTCATACCTAGGATGTAGTTTAAGACTCTCATCGGGTTTGCTGTGCAATGACCAAGAATAACCTAGTGTCATTACTTGAGTCTAGCTCACCTCTTGATTATCCTATCCTAACACCTTTGGTATCGTTCATTTCGTTATGTGCATTCGTTGAGGCTGGCCTCATTCTTTCTTTGGGAATAACCTTAACCGACATAGATCATGTGAGCATCATGAAATCCAGTGTGTAATCCCCTCACCGAAAAGAGGTGGAATCACCGGCCAAAGTGAACCAAAACATGCTAGCGTATATAGGGAGTCGAACCCTGCTAGATCCCTATATTGGCAGTATAGGTTCAAAGACTAGGAGATATAAGGAGACCCATACCCGGCATGCCGGACAGTCTCATCTCATGAGAGTTACGTGAACCTCGCCCTTCCCAAGGAAGGCATCACCGCTCATAGCTAGCCTATCGGTGCTCAGTATAAAGTTCCATTACATTCAACTCATACATCATGGAAGCTGGCTTCTAGCATGAGGACATCACAGCTCATTAGATGATTTCTCATCTCATCATTAGTATTAAGTATGCATTAACTTCAATACTTTTATTAGAGTGTACATAGAGACTGGTCTCTTCATTAGCTTTACACTCTCATAGGTGAGTACGTTTTGGTAACATTTACTTAGGCTCATTTGAGATTGCTCTCATCTTTCACATTAGCCTCTTATCATGTTGTCACCTCATTAATTAACTTTAACACATTTTCTTTTCATAATTACTCACCCCTTCACGTGAATGTTTATTTCATCATATGCCAATGCACTTGGCCATTTAGTGTGTTTCACACTCTTACTTAACCCTTCTAGGGTTACATCATTTTATCACATATATCTTAGGCTCACTTACTTTTAAACATATGCTAGACTTATGAGTCCACACATACAAGCCATGAGGTTCATTCATAGTTTGTGTAAGTGATTCATGTTTACCCAAGATTATGTGGTACAAGACTTATGCATCTTGTAGATATGCCAAGATATTGATTTCGATCTTTGAGGCAGCATTCATTAAATATTTACTTACGTATGACTTATGTGTCAATACGAATTGGGCAAGGGAACCCGATTTCGAATCCCTTGGACAACACTTAATCTTATTTTAAACTTGATAATTGCATTTTTCAGATTTGGGGACCCTAGTTCGATCCCCATCAACCCCATAATATTTCCTTTCTTTTTCTCCTCTCCTTTTTCGTTTAAGTCAAGGAGGTTGTGGGTTCAATCCCCACAAGCTCATTATTTTTCTTTTAATTTATCTCTTAACTTTCTCACCTATTCAAGGGTTGTGGGTTCAATCCCCACCCTCCACATTTATTTTCTCCTTTATTTTTTTCTCCTAACTCTCTCATCCATTCAAGAGGTTGTGGGTTCAATCCCCACTCTCCACCTTTATTTTTCTCCTTTATTTTTCTCCTAACTCTCTCATCCATTCAAGAGGTTGGGGGTTCAATCCCCACTCCCACATTTATTTTTCTCCTTTATTTTTCTCCTAACTCTCTCATCCATTCAAGAGGTTGGGGGTTCAATCCCCACTCTCCACATTTATTTTTCTCTCCTAACTCTCTCATCCATTCAAGAGGTTGGGGTTCAATCCCCACTCTCCACATTTATTTTTCTTTCATTTTTAATGAAATTTTTATGTAATTTACATTTGGTGAGGTCTTGGGTTCAATTCCCATGACCTCACAATTTTTAAATTTTTTTTAAAAAATTAGTCATTTTGGCCGAGACTAAAATTTCCAGCAAGCTGGAAATTTGGTCTCTTCCAATCCATTTTTCTCTCATTCTTTTGTTGATTTTTTGGTAGAATTTTGAGTGACATTCAGTCAGCCACCTTAACCTTTTATGAACATCATATTTTTAGCATTTTTACACACGCAAAACACAACATTTAACATACAAATTTCAGGCAGCAAACATAGTCAAATTTTCAGCACACACATGCTCAAAACAGTCAACTTAATACATTTTTCCGGAATATATTTTTCATCCTTTACATGATTTCCTACCACACGTTCAACACATAATCACAACCAGACCTAACATTATCTACCAGAAGACATACCAACGCATGCTTTGAATCGTTCAGAGGATCTAATGACAGGGGCATGCAACGGGGACAACCTTAGTCTTTCAATCGTGATTTAAACTGAACCTTAAGGGTCTCTTGGGAAAGGGACCAATAGAGAAGAAAAGCCATACCTTAATGTCGTTCAAAACTTGTTTAAATGCTGCCAATTTACCATGAAACCAAGCCTCACCACCGAAACTTCAAGCACAATCCCGTCAAGAACTTGTTGTTGATTTTCGTTTTAGCTTAGTTTTTCGTTTGAGTTTTTGTGTGTAAGTTCTTCAAGAGTGAAGAACTATTATTTTCAGTTATTTTAATGATAAAAAAAGTGAGAATGAGAGTGAGAGACGTGAGAATGAGAGGATTAGGATTAGGATAGGATTAGGAGAGTTAGGTGGAGACTAAGTCAAACTAGGACTCCTCATTATTTATTAATTTTATTATTATTATTTTTTAATTAAAAATCTGATTTTTCCCTTACTTAAATCAGCTTTTTAAATATTAATTAATTCAACTAATTCACTTAATAAAATTAAATCAATTTAATCCTTGCTTCCACCCAGGCTCGAACCCGGGTGAAGCTAGATTTTGCTTAAAGGGTCAAATTCGGCAATCTATACCCGAATTGCCCCTCTACCATATTAATTAATTAATTAAATAAATATTTAGGGTAATTATGATACTACCCATAGCCTAGAAAATACCATTTGACCCCTAGACCCTCCAAACTTAAGATTACCCCTTTTTAAGTCTGGTTAAGACTCATCCGGGTAAATCTTCATATTCGGGTGCCCTACATGGCTGGACCCAACCTTTCCTAGCTCAAATAACTCACCAAGTTAGTTGGCTTGGTTGTTGCAGAGGTTCAGAGGTCTGGTTCTACGCGCATCAACTCGTGTGAACCCGATCTAATCTAGGCATTCTAGATACGTTAGACATTACTTAGCATAGTCATTTTTAGGGTTGTTACATTATCCCCCCCACTTAGGAACATTAGTCCCCGAATGACACTACACATCATTTTAAAATAAAGAGGGTGATTTTCGAAGATATCTTAACATACTTGAGACTTTACGCTTTGTGAATTTCTGTTTCACACTTACTCTAGATAAGGCATATTACTCAAGCTTATCTGAAGCTTCATATTTGAGATTGAGGAACTTCCTTCTCAATCGCACTTAACTTGATGCACCTCACAACTCATGCAAATCAAAAATCATGTCCACGCTATACAAAAACAGCAACATGAAATGCAAACATGAATTCATTTTAACTCACATAGTGCAATTACTACACATACGATTATGGACTTACAACACCAAGTCGACTATTGCACTAAAACTTAGAGTTTCTTACACAAAACCAGCCTTAGGAGGAGTATATCTAACCCTTAGATAACCTCTTGTTGGCCTTAAGATTTGAAATTATATGGCTTTGTTGGATTGATCCACGCCCTGCCCATTTATACCCTATCTCATTTGGCAACTGAAACCTCACTACACTGGTTTAATAGTCTATGGTAGCATAACACTTATTGAGAAAATCCATACCTAAGCTATTCAATGCTTTTTATTGGTGAATATCTGATTCACATATTAGTAGGTTGGTGCACACCCTTGAAACCTACTAGCAGCTTCACATTAATAGACTAAGGAACTCCTTCCTAAACTAGTCTCATCAAAGCATACAACATAATTAAACACATAAGTCAGCAACCAATATGATGACTCCAACATATTAACTTCATACTAGTGCATAAAACCATACACATGAAAAACTAATTTAGGATACGCACCCGAGAATCACCAGAGGTGTCTTCCCCTACACCCCTAGACTTGAGTGCGAAGAATTGTTGCCTCCTTGGAGCCTCTTCACTTGGACCATTCGGCTGAACTTTCTCCTTCCCTTTTTCTTGACCTCTCATATACGGACAATCCTTCATCATGTGACCCGGTTTTCCACAACTGTAACAAGCGTTAGAGACCCTCCTACACTCTCCTTCATGAAGTTTGCCACACTTCTACAAGGTGACCTCTCCTGAGGTGTATCTACTTCACTGTTTCTCTTAACTCTGGGCTCGGAATCCCTATTATAGCAACCCTTGGATGAACTTGACTCCCCTTGGTGGGAGAGTCCCTTCTTAAACCTGGGCTTATCCTTGATTTCAGTATTACTATTCCTTGAAAAATTCTTCTCAGCTTGCCTTGACCTGTTCCCTGCCCTAGTATGCTTCCTCTTCCTGCATTCCTCCACTTGTTGGACATGGACCATAAGCCTGGAAAGGCCCATGGTGGCATGCAGCATAGTTGCCCTACACTCCTCCTCGAGATTCTCAGCAATCTTAGATCCAGTGTAAACGGGAGGATTCATCCTTGTGAAGTCCCTTAACCTGCTAGACATGGTGCTGGCATGTAGATTCTTCCTGGGAACACCTTGTTGCTCCGCCTTCGTTTCTCCTCGTATTCATCTTTTTGAATCTCAAGAGTTGATGTTAGATACGCTCTTAAAACCAAGAAACAGACATTAGAGAAGGCACGATAAGATCAGAAGAAGGGAATTTTCCTACGTATCATGCAGTCTCTAATTCAGGATAGTGGTGCACTTCACTACCATGACTTAGAAACTACTCAATGTAATTGATGTGAACTTATTATCCTCGGAATTTAACCTAGTGCTCTGATACCAACTTTGTCAAGACCGAAGTCTAGACCCAAGACGAGACCGGCGTCGTTGACCTCTCAAAGGTCGCAGACAACCCTACATACGTCATTGTTACTTCATCTAGGTTAATTTTAGCGGAAAATTTGAACTTTTTATTACTTAACATTCATGTAAGACATTCTACTTAAACTCATAAACATTCACAATCAACCATCTAATATTAAGATCATCAAATGAAAGAAATAGTTCAATACTGCATTAAGTGTATACTTGCCAAAATGGCACCAATACAATGTCTGAAATAAGATGAGAAAGAAACGCTAGTGGAACATACTCGAGTAACTCAAAACCTAGATCTAAGCTAGAATATAATGGGAAAGCATCCTCGAAAGCATGAGGGCCTACCAAGTCCGGATGAATGCTCCACGTCCGGGTAGCTTCAGCGTTGACCTGTAAGCTCTAACGTCCACCTGTGCCTGCACCTAAAAGTAGATATTGTATGGGATTAGTACACACTTGTACTAAGTATGGGTATATGCAAGCACACACCAAGGACATGCATGAGTAAGAATAGATCTTTCCTAACAACATGATTTATGGAATGTCAAGTCAGTGGACTTGCCAAATTTGGATTAGGAAAGTCATGCCATGAGAGTAACATGCATCATCATACTTATCATTTTGCAAGTAGCACATAACATATTGCACATATCATATCACGTAGTTCATATCATTCTTTCATATGCCATTAGACCTTGGAATCATGGACTTGATATTAGGACTTCCCAAAATGAGGACTCAACATATGGGACCTAAACTAGGGATCCTTCTTTAACAAACACATAGTCTGCTTCATTCATTCATACGTACTTCATTTTCATTCATTCATATACTAGTGCAATCACTAGTCATACCTAGGATGTAGTTTAAGACTCTCATCGGGTTTGCTATGCAATGACCAAGAATAACCTAGTGTCATTACTTGAGTCTAGCTCACCTCTTGATTATCCTATCCTAACACCTTTGGTATCGTTCAGTTCATTATGTGCATTCATTGAGGCTGACCTCATTCTTTCTTTGGGAACTTTAACCTTAACCGACATAGATCATGTGAGCATCATGAAAACCAGTGTATAATCCCCACACCAAAAAGAGGTGGAATCACCGGCCAAAGTGAACCAAAACATGCTAGCGTATATAGGGAGTCGAACCCTCCTAGTTCCCTATATTGGCAGTATAGGTTCAAAGACTAGGAGATATAAGGAGACCCATACCCGGCATGCCGGCCAGTCTCATCTCATGAGAGTTACGTGAACCTTCGCCCTTCCCGAAGGAAGGCATCACCGCTCATAGCTAGCCTATCGGTGCTCAGTATAAAGTTCCATTACATTCAACTCATACATCATGGAAGCTGGCTTCTAGCATGAGGACATCATAGCTCATTAGATGATTTCTCATCTCATCATTAGTATGAAGTATGCATTAACTTCAATACTTTCATTAGAGTGTTCATAGAGACTGGTCTCTTCATTAGATTTACACTCTCATAGGTGATTACGTTTTGGTAACATTTACTTAGGCTCATTTGAGATTGGTCTCATCTTTCACATTAGCCTCTTATCATATTGTCACCTCATTAATTAACTTTAACACATTTGCTTTTCATAATTACTCACCCCTTCACGTGAATGTTCATTTCATCATATGCCAATGCACTTGGCCATTTAGTGTGTTTCACACTCTTACTTAAACCCTTCTAGGGTTACATCATTTTATCACATACATCTTATGCTCACTTACTTTTAAACATATGCTAGACTTATGAGTCCACACATACAAGCCATGAGGCTTCATTCATAGTTTGTCTAAGTGATTCATGTTTACCAAGGATTATGTGGTACAAGACTTATGCATCTTGTAGATATACCAAGATATTGATTTCGATCTTTTGAGGCAACATTCATTAAATATTTACTTACGTATGACTTATGTGTCAATACGAAATTGGGCAAGGGAACCCGATTTCGAATCCCTTGGACAACACTTAATCTTATTTTAAACTTGATAATTGCATTTTCAGATTTGGGGGACGCTATTTCGATCCCCATCAACCCCATAATATTTCCTTTCTCTTTCTCCTCTCCTTTTTCGTATAAGGCAAGGAGGTTGTGGGTTCAATCCCCCACAAGCTCATTATTTTTCTTTTAATTTATCTCTTTACTTTCTCACCTATCCAAGGGGTTGTGGGTTCAATCCCCACTCTCCACATTTATTTTCTCCTTTATTTTTTTCTCCTAACTCTCTCATCCATTCAAGAAGTTGTGGGTTCAATCCCCACTCTCCACATTTCTTTTTATATCTTTATTTTTCTATAAACTCTCTCATCCATTCAAGAGGTTGGGGTTCAATCCCCACTCTCCACATTTTTTTCTCCTTTATTTTTCTCCTAACTCTCTCATCCATTCAAGAGGTTGGGGGTTCAATCCCCACTCTCCACATTTATTTTCTCCTTTATTTTTCTCTCCTAACTCTCTCATCCATTCAAGAGTTTGTGGGTTCAATCCCCACTCTCCACATTTATTTTTCCTTTCATTTTTTATGAAATTTTTATGTAATTTACATTTGGTGAGGTCTTGGGTTCAATTCCAATGACCTCACAATTTTTAATTTTTTTTAAAGATTAGTCATTTTGGCCGAGACACCAAATTTCCAACAAGCTGGAAATTTGGTCTCTTCCAATCCATTTTTCTCTCATTGTTTTGTTGATTTTTTTGTAGCATTTTGAGTGACATTCAGTCATCCACCTTAACCTTTTATGAACATCACGTTTTTAGCATTTTTACACACGAAAAACACAATAATTAACATACAAATTTCAGGCAGCAAACATAGTCAAATTTTCAGCATACACATGCTCAAAACAGTCAACTTAATACATTTTTCCAGAATATATTTTTCATCCTTTACATGATTTCCTACAACACATTCAACACATAATCACAACCAGACCTAACATTTATCTACCAGAAGACATACCAACGCATGCTTTGAATCCTTCAGAGGATCTAATGATAGGGGCATACAACGGGGACAACCTTAGTCTTTCAATCGTGATTTAAACTGAACCTTAAGGGTGTCTTGGGAAAAGGACCAAGAGAGAAGAAAACCCATACCTTAATGTCGTTCAAAACTTGTTTAAATGCTGTCAATTTACCATGAAACCAAGCCTCACCACCGAAATTTCAAGCACAATCCCGTCAAGAACTTGTTGTTGATTTTCGTTTTTAGCTTAGTTTTTCGTTTGAGTTTTTGTGTGTAAGTTCTTCAAGAGTGAACAACTATAATTTCAGTTATTTTAATGATACAAAACGTGAGAATGAGAGTGAGAGACGTGAGAATGAGAGGATTAGGATTATGATTAGGATTAGGAGCGTTAGGTGTAGACTAAGTCAAACTAGGACTCCTCATTATTTATTAATTTTATTATTATTATTTTTTTATTAAAAATCTGATTTTTCCCTTACTTAAATCAGATTTTTAAATATTAATTAATTCAACTAATTCACTTAATAAAATTGAATCATTTTAATCCTTGTTTCAACCAAGGCTCGAACCCAGGTGAAGCTAGATTTTGCTTAAAGGGTCAAATTCGGCAACCTCTACCCGAATTGCCCCTCCACCATATTAATTAATTAATTAATTAAATATTTAGGGTAATTACAATACTAACCTTAGCCTGGAAAAGATCATTTTACCCCTAGACCCTCCAAACTTAAGATTATCCCTTTTTAAGTCTGGTTAAGACTCATCTGGGTAAATCTTCATATTCGGGTGCCCTACATGGCTGGACCAAACATTTCCTAGCTCAAATAACTCACCAAGTTAGTTGGCTTGGTTGTTGCAGAGGTTCAGAGGTCTGGTTCTACGCGAATCAATTCGTGTGAACCCGATCTAATCTAGGCATTCTAGATACGTTAGACATCACTTAGCATAGTCATTTTTAAGGTTGTTACAGTGTTTTTAGCCAATCTTAGTTCATGACTTTAGGGTAACATTTTTAAGACATATTGGACAACATCATATTACAATTTGATGACTTTAGCATCTTCATAACGTTACAAAACATCAAATCAACATTCGTCACACACACATCAACACTTGACCTTTACGGACGTAACTAACATATGATCGATTCCTAATTCACGTTGTAAACATTAGCTTCATACGATCTTAAGTTCATAGGTTCATGCGACATTCATCATTCAAGAACATTACTCATAAAATCAGCCAACACCACATACCAAAAACATTATCTCGAACCTATTCAACATTGAAATCGTAACAAGGATACTAGGGAAAGGGAAGTTCGACGAGAACTTTGGTAACAACCCTAGTTTTTGAGATTTCATGAATTACAACGATGGAAACTGAAACCTCACTACCCTGTTTCGACAGTCTATTGTGGCATAACACTTGTGAAGCCAATCCATACCCAAGATTATGTCAAAATTGAGCTTGGCTAACTCCACTAGATCAGCGTGAGTGACTACATCAAGGACCTGAATTGGGCAATTTTTGTACACTTTCTCAGCAATAATGTCATTCCCTATGGGAGTACTTACTAAAATTGGATCATGCAATATTTCAGGAAGCACATCAAATCTACTATCTATCAATGGAGTGACAAATGATAGAGTGGATCCTGGATCTAATAACGCATACACAGGGAAAGTAAAGACATGCAACGTACCCGTGACTACATCAGCTGACTTCTCTTGCTCTTTTCTACCTTTAAGCGCATAGAACCTGTTTCTCTTGGGAGGTTCGGCCACATCATTTGCATTCATCCGAGGCTGAGCATTTACCTTGGCTTGATTGTTCACTTGAGGACAGTCTCGGACCATGTGTCCACTTTCGTCGCACCCGAAACAAGTGTTAGTACCTACCAAACATTCACCTCCATGCGAACGCCCACACTTACCACAAGGCCTGTTGGTTCGCTGGACGTTACGGTTATTGCCTTCTGGGTCCAGACTTATTCACCTTAACTATTTAATTACCTGAAGGAGCGAAGTTACCTGAGTGATTCTTGAACTTAGGCTTGTTTTGGACTCCAAATGAGCCTCTACCCGAGCTAGAACCAGACTGGTCCGCCGCCTTAGGCTTCTTGCCTTCGTGAATTCGCCTCTTGCGGCGGCTCTCCTCTACTTGCTGAGCATGTACCGTCAATCTGACCAAATCCATGTTGTCATGCAACATGTCTTCCCGACAATCTTCTACTAGATCCTCCAACACGCCAGTCACAAATCTTCTCATTTCATCCCTATTATTTGCCACTAGAGACGAAGCATACTTTGAAAGTTTAACAAACTTCAAGAATATTCCTTGACAGACATACCTCCCTGTCTCAGGTTGATGAACTCTTCAACCTTGGCTTCTCTCTGCTCCCTTGGGAAGAACCTCTCCAGAAAGGCAGTCTTGAGAACATCCCAAGTGATGGGAACATCTCCTCTAGCTCAGCCATCAGCCCACATCCGGTACCAAACCTGCACCATATCCTTGAGTTGATATGCAGTCAACTCAGCATGGCACACAAAATATTGTGGATATCATCTACGAACTCCTGAGGATCCTCGCTGGCCTTGTACCCGTAGTACACTGGGGGATTAATCCTGGTGAAGTCCCTTAGCCGGCTAGCCATGGTACTAGCATGCGGGTTCTCTCTGGGAGCACCCTCTCTCGCGGCTTGATCCGTGATGGCTTGAGCCTGAATCGTGATAGCATGTGCCATCTGCAGCAAAGCATTCCTCATTTCACTATTCATCAATCCATCTGGGTTGACAGGCACTTGTTCAGCAGAAGTTGGGGCTTGAGGAGGAGCTTGATTCCCTTCCGCAGCTGCTTTCTCAACTCTTCTCGCGGCATTCCTCCGTGTGTTCATTTTCTACACGTATACACAAGAAGAGAGTTAGATCCTGAAAATTACATATAATGTCACAACTCTACATGGCATGATAAAGAGTAGAAGAAGGGAGAATTTCCTATCATCGCGTAGTCTCTAAGTCATGATTGTGGCGTGCTTCACAACCATAAGTCAAAAACTATGTAACTTGGTTGTGTTGAGATTTAGTTCCTAGGTAATTTAACCTCATGCTCTGATACCAAGTTTGTAACGACCCGGATTCTGGAATCCGAATCGCCATCGGCGTCGTTGACCTCTCAGAGGTTGCAGACAAGCCTCATCTTGCATTCATCACATTCATCAAGTTAAATTTGCTGAACATTTAAAACTTTTTATATGTATGAAGTTTACTTAGACTTCATATAGTCTTTACATATTTAAATCATATACTAAGCTCAACATAAAGAAAACAACCATCTAACATAAAGAATCAATTCAAAACTGAAGATGAATATATCGTAAATAGTGTGCCAAACACGGCCTTACATCAAAAGGTTCTAAATGAAATATGAAAGAAACGCTAGGGACAACATCCACTAGCTATGTCTATATCTAAAGCTGGACTAATGCGTGTAGCATCTTCGAAATCAAGAAGACCTACCAAATGGTTTGGATAAACGCTGAAGTCCAAACCGCTGCAAGTGTCGTCAATCTGCTCTCTGACCTGCACCTATAAAAATAGTAAATAGTAGGGGGTTAGTACACCACTTGTACTAAGTATGGGTGTATGCACACATACACATAAAGCTATGCATGATCAATGTAAGCTCTTCCTAAACAACATGCCATTTCTGGAAAGTCTAGTCATTAGACTTCCTAATTCGTTATTTGTGAGTTGTGGTATGAATATGATGTATTTTAATGCATTAAAAGCACACAACTCATATTCTATATGATTACAAGACATTAGTATCATTAACATAATTTTAGAACCACTCGGGCGAGGATTTCAAAATTTGATGCCCCAAACCCGAGAGCTCCAATTTTAATACCTAGAGTATTTTTCAGTCTTTTTCTTCCTCTTGTTGTGTAGTTCAATAATTCCTTTAGTCCTATGTTTTACTTACAAGTGCAATGATTCATTGTAGTCCCATACCCACAATGAATCGATGTAAGTAATCCAAGGACTAAGGAATGATTTCCCTACCTTATAGTGAGTCATTCTTTACACTATATATTCATTATATTTCATAAGCCATTCTATATTGGTCATGCCATTTATTTCATTACTTTCATCTTAGGGAAGTTATGAGGTATTTATTTAACCTTATGTTTCTACTCCCCTTTATTGGCATCATTTAAGAAGTCATTATAAGCCAATCTTATTTGGCTTTGCCCATTATTTGCTGAAACTTCATGAGTGTGATATTGGCACTTGACATTCTTAAGATATTTTTCATTGCTCACTTTGAACATACGTTCCATCATCATCATCATTCTCACTTTCATAGTAAGATCATTAGGAATAAGATCATGCGAGCTTAACAAGAAATTCAGTGTCTCCCCTACACTGAAAAGAGGTGATTCACCAGTTAAAGTGAATCTAGACCATGTGAGCTACTCATGGAATCTATTGTCTGTCCCACACCGAAAAGGGGTGATCCCCGGCTAAGGCGAATACATCTCAAGTGTTCACTCCACACCAAAAAGGAGTGGTTAACGGCTATAGTGAACCAAGAACATATCGTGAGCATTAACCGACATAGATCATTTGATCTAAACATGAAATCCTGTGTCTTCCCCACACCGAAAAGGGAAGGTGAAACCGTACATGCCTAGCTCGCTTAGGTGGAAACCACTGGCTAGTTCCTATGTTGGCTAGACATAGTTCGAAGACTAGGGACTTAATGAGACTACTTATCCACCTCGGTGGTAGCCTCATCGCATGATACTTACACGTGCAAGCACATTCTCATAACTAGTCTATCGGTGCTTTGTTCACTTTCATTATCTTCTTTATCTTTTAGAGTTGACTCAATCATTATGGAATCTTACTTCTAGATTGAGATTTATTTACTCCTTTGATGACTTGTCATCCTTAATTTACATTGATGAAATGTTAATTGTCCTTACATATCATCCTTACTTTACATTGATGAATGTGAATTGTCCTTAGATATCATTTTTAGGTGTTAATGAGACTAGTCTCACACATTCTAACACCTTCATCCGTGTGTATTCTTTTTACATAGTAGCTTAGGTGTAAGTAACACTTGTATTACTTTCTTTAGCACCCCATTCTGGTCACTTACCTAATTTAGACTCCTTTAATTATGTTATAAACTCACGTTACTTCTTTACTTTAGTGTAGTAGCTTCATTTCATCGTTTGTGGATGATGAGCACTTCTTTGAATGAGTTACATATGTTCATGGTTCATTCTTGTAGAGCATGTTGGGAGTTGTCCCAATGAATGAGTTACGTATGTTCATATTTAAATTGCCATATGTATGAACCCTTATCCAATCTTTCAATTAATTACATAATCTCCTAGCCATTAGCAAACATTCGTTTTGACCAAGTAGTGTTAGCCAATTTTATTGGAACCACATAGTTAATTCATTCAAGATATGATTTCATAGTTGTCTTTTAAGCCAATCTTAGTTCATGACTTTAGGATAACGTTTTTAAGACATATTGGACAACATCATATTAACATTTGATGACTTTTGCATCTTCATAACGTTACAAAACAGCAAGTCAACATTCGTCACACACACATCAACACTTGACCTTTATGGACGTAACTAACATATGATTGATTCCTAATTCACGTTGTAAACATTAGCTTCATACGATCTTCAGTTCATATGTTCATGAGACATTCATCATTCAAGAACATTACACATAAATCAGCCAGCACCATATACCAACAACATGATCTCTAACCTATTCAACATTGAAATCGTAACAAGGATACTAGGGAAAGGGAAGTTCGAAGAGAACTTTGGGAACAACCCTAGTTTTTGAGATTTCATGAATTACGACGATGGAAAGTACTCTTGGAGAAAGAATTCTAGGAGAGAAACCCATACCTTATGTAGATTCTAATCTACGACGATCACTCTACACGAAATTCTTGAAAAGTACTTTAAAATCGCCTAAAAGAGACTTTAGCGTTCTACGTTCTTGTGGTTTGCGTTCTACCGCCTTAGCGCCGTGAGTTCTCAATATTTGATCATGAATTCTAGGTTTAGGAACTGATATTGAATTATAAAACTTAAGACTTAATTAATTTAATTACATAACTACTTAGTTAATTACTAAAATGCCCTTCCTAAGTTGACTAGACATTGGAGGACCATTGACTTCGACAATTGCAATTTTGACTAAGTGTATCGTCTGAACAAGGCTTAATTTAATTAATTTGATGGCTTAATTAATTAAATATGGGACTTAAGGAAATTACCAAAACACCCCTAAGTCACTAGGACCACAACTGACAACTTTGGACCATCCTAGGTTAGGTACTAGGTTGTCCCTAAGTTAGTTAGGTGTCACCCGACTAGGTCTTAGGTTGTCGGGTCCCTTGGCTGGTCATTTTTTATTGATCCAAGGTTAGTTAGCTTGTTGGTTTAGTTAGGTGTCACCCGACTAGGTCTTAGGTTGTCGGGTCCCTTGGCTGGTCATTTTTTATTGATCCAAGGTTAGTTAGCTTGTTGGTTAAGTTAGTTAGGGTGTTGAGTTGGTTAGAAATCCCATCCCCACCTGGCTGGACCCGTCCGCGCACATGCCCCTACCGCCTTACCGAATTTTGTTAGCATGTCGCGTGGTCCCCCTCTCGGCTGGTTCCCACATACTTGGCCCATGTGCTTGCACATGGGTTGGTTATACTTTCCTAACTAACTATTCTTGATGTCCCATTTGGAATATTTACTTATTGTCCCAAGGACCCTCACCATGTCCTTGGGCACTGCTTACTCTACATGATCATTTTAGATGGTCATGTGGAATGGTATCTAGGCTAGACACTTGGATACCTCATACCTTTTGTGTTAGTATTCCGAGAGATGATTTTAAGCTTAGGGTCTTCATTGTAGTACATTTCTTACACGTCAATCTTGGATTGGGGTATGGCAACCCGAAAAAGTATATTTCATATTTGTATATAGAAAATTGGCTAGTATCTCTTAGTCAATTTTTCTATACTATGCCCAATATTTCTCAGTATTGGGCATTGGGGTGCCTATGTACCCCTAATAGGCTTTCTTAAGGACACACTGGGATCTTCATTAGACATGATTTTTCGGAACGTTACATATACACATACTACTTGTATTTCAGTTTGCTGGTTGAACTCTCTCGGGTTGTACTCACCCTCAACTTAGGTTATTAGCCTGAGTTGTGCCAATGTACCTTTGGGTAAACCAAGGTTTTGAACTGTTTTAGGTGAGGATAAATGTCTATTTTAGGCTCAACATGGGTTCAAGTGGTAAGTTTTCTTTCTTTTTTAAAAAAAACAAAAATAGCCTACTAATCCTTTCCTATCCAACTCTCCTATGTTTCAAGCAAGACTACTCAGGCAAGTTCTAGTTTCTGCTCTTAACGTTAGACATCAATCAATACTCACACACAGTTACACATGATTGCATTATCCAGTTTCTCAATCCACTTATGTATCATTCAAACTCAGCAAAGTTCAACAAGTTAGTATATAAAATGTCATACAAAGATCCTAATCGTCAAAAACATGTTTAGAATTGGTTGTTCATTTTGTTTATAACTAGCAACTACATATTTCAAAATACTATGATAAATTAAAATAAGAAAGAAAAACTCAAAATACGGAGACAATCTCCATTTTCTACATTTATTGAAGGTTTCTCGACCACCCCCTCCCCACAAGAAATGACTTTGCCCTCATTGTCGATATAGTATGTGACACATAAAAGGGTGATGAGGAGGGGTCATACCAACGGCGCTCTAGGCGCCAGTATTGGGATCCGCGCTGGCACCTTTCGCTTTCTAAGAATGCAGTGGCGCAGTGAGTATAGTATACCCTTCATAAGTTGGTGCTCCAATGTCAGTGTGAGAAGGTGCTCCACTTCCAGATGCGCCAGCTAAAAGTGCATCTTATTGTTCCTGTACACGGGCTGCTCGTTAACTTTCCAACCTCTGGGATTCTTTGCAAGCTCTTTTCTCTGATTTTTGTACCTCGAGCAATGGGTCAAGATGAGTGTCCTGGTCGAGGTCACGAACCTTATGCTTCCGCTTTTTGGATTTGGTGGGGAGTTATTCACCCCAAATATCATCAAGGGATTGTACATGAGGTGCCTGATTCAGCATCTGCATCAGTTACTCATGTAGTTCTTGAGGAAGAGGCTGCACCAGTTGCTTGGCTAAATTAGAAATATGAGATCGCATGTCAGCCAATTGTGCCTTCAGCTCATCATTCTCCGTATGACTGGGAACGGGGAATCGGTATTTTACCCAATTTTCAATTCTATCTAGGCGCTCTTTAAGTACTTCCAACTCCTTCTGAACCTGACTAGTGATGTCCTTATTGGCAGCAGATACTTTGGTTTCAATCATTTGAGGCATTCAAAAGATTATCTCATCTGCTAATGCCCTGGTATAACGTTGATCTGTAATAAATTTCTCAACAGGGTCACAAAAATACCTGAACTCTATGAAGGGTTGTTTTGATATGGTGCTTCTGGGGCTGTTTTGGATGAGTCACCCTACTCCGGCACTTTGTCAGTTTGTGGCAACTCTAAATGGACTGGAGGAGCAATAGGCAGATGATTAATTGTCTCAGACATAGCACCAAATAGGTGGTTTGCTAAATCTTTTATCTTTGATACCTGAATGAGTCTAGATGCCTCATGTCATCGATCAACTAAACAGTTGGGAGGAATGTTACACCCTCAAAATGAGCTAGGTGAATCTAGAACCTAACATGAGTGTCATGAGCTTATAAGGTCTTAAAATAACTAAATATAGTGTTAAGATCCAGTATATAAAGTTTGGAAGTGTTTGGAGGTCAAACGTCCAAGACGTTCAGAAACTAGTCGAAGTTGAACTAGTGTGTCGTACTGTTTTGTAGTGATGTTTTGGGGGATGGTTTGAAGTTGAAATTCAGTACCGAGAGTTTCTACGCGTAGCGTGACATACAAATGGTCGAAAAGTCTGAGAACGAAGCCCCGGGGACCATCAAAAGGGTCCCCGAGAAGGACCCAAACATGGACCAGCGAAGCTGCCAAGCAGCCAAGAATTGGCATGCTGCTGTGGGACGCGCAACTGTCACGCAGTAGGAAAAAGTTTTGCCTTGAAACGCGAGGCTGTCACAAACCATTCTGTCTAAGAATTTTCGAAAAATAAGATTTGGAAGTGCCTCCGCGGCGCGCAATAAAGTTCCAGATTTTGTTGCGTTATTTTTAAGTCAAATTTGAGTTGGTTAAATTATCCAATAAGTTCAGGGGTCTTTTGGGAATTTTAGGGATTAATTATTGGCGGTTATTTTAGGTATTTGAAGAATATTTAAGCAGAACAATATTTAATAATATCCTAGACTCCAAATCAAAAACCTTTCTCTCCCAAAATTCTCCCAAAACCACCGTTGAAGAAGAAGAAAAATTGCAGCAGCTTTAGGACGAATTCACCAAGGTTTCAAGATGGGTTTAAGGCTCTAATATAAGGTATGTGAAGCTTATTCATTCATGTATTCTTCCATCTATGAAGTCCCCCTAGTATCCCTATAATTGAGAATCTAAAGAACCTCATTCAAGAGAGGGTTGTGATTGCATTGTGGGTAAGGCTTGATTGTGATCCCAATCTAGTGTATAGCATTCAATGATGTTTATATGATGATTATACATTGTTTTTATGGAGTTTTTATGGTGAATTATAGTAATTGAATCTGAAGGTGATCATGGTGATCATAGGCAATTAGAGGCTAGATGAAGAAATTTTGTTGATCCATCTTAATTGATTACGATTGAATTACCTAGGTATGAATTGAACTAGACTTGATTAATTGAGATTGGTCTTGATGGGATTGAACCTTAAAGATTAACTATGGCTATATTCACCTACAAAAGAAGAATGTGAAAAAGAAAACTAAGGTTAGAAGATCCTATAATCTACCTATGAATGATGATAGAATGAATTGATGAATAAGGAACCTTAGGATGGTTGTGTTGGCTGTATATTTAGGATGATTGGATGAAAGTGATAGATTCACTTGAGCATGGAAATATTGTCTAGGACATCCCTCCATGAGAAAGAAGGTTGAGCAAGGCTTGACAAGAAAACCTTGGAGTATATTCTTGACTCCAAGTGGATATGCAATGTGAGACGGATAGTCTAGCAAGGGTACGAACTCCAAGTAGAAAGGAGAGACAAATATAGTAGTTGTGATAACTATCCCATTAGGTCTCATGAGGCGGGAGTCCTTCACGTAGTAGAGTCAAGGTATCCTAGTAGAGATCTCCATATCCTATTAACTTAGACGTGCTTGAGAAGCATCTCATAGTGTTCAAAGCAATAGATGAACTTAGACATGACCAAGGGGTATCTCGTAGTGCTCATAATGTGTGAATGAACTTAGACATGCCCAAGGGGTATCTCGTAGTGTTCATGAGTAAAGGATCAAGACATACCTTAAAAAGTATCTCGTCGGATCCATATGATTAAGGAACTTAGACATACTTAAAGAAGTATATCGTAGTGTTCAAAAGATAAAGATAGGGGATAGACTCCAAGGTAAGAAGTAATAAAGAAAGGATCCAAAAGTAGTACCTTGCATGAATGGTGGTATGTGACATCATGAGTGCATTGCACAAGGTATAACCTAGGGTCACTAATGAAGAAGATATTGAAGATATGATTGGACTAGAAGTTGTCTTTCCTAGTATAGTAGACTAAAGATGAGAGAATCTTAGTAGATGAAGTTAAGTAATAAAGAAGCTATGGAGGGTGCACATGTTAAGAATGGCTTTCAACATAGGCTTAGTATGTAGGATAGTACGGGCTGCCTTATGTACTGTAAAAACCCAAAAACGACTATGCTAAGTAAGACCTAAACGTACCTAGAATGCATAGTTAGACCGGGTTCACACGGCTTGATGCGCATGGAACCAGACCCCTGGACCTATGCACCAGCCAAGACAACCAACTTGGTGAGTTAGTTTAGCTAGGCAGGGTTGGTTCTAGCCATGTTAGGTCCCCGAACACTAGGATTCACCCGGGTGAGTCTTAACCTGACTTAGAGGGTTAGTCCTAGGTTTTAAGGGTTTCAGGGGTAAAAAGGTAATTTCGGGATAGGGGTAGTATAGTAATTACCCTAGGTTGATATTTATTTAATTAAATAAGGTTTTTGATTATTCAAAATGGGTCAAAGCTCGGTGGTCAAACCCGAGTTTGAATAGATCTCCACACTCGGGTTCGAGCCGAGTTGGAGGCACTAAACGGACGATTTAAATGATTTTAAATTAGACAAAAATTAGGAGGGGCATTATAATAACTTAATATGTAGATTATAATCTGATCTTATCATTTAAATTGTGTTGAATAAGTCAACAACAAACACCCAAGAAAGAGGCGCACGACTCCCACTAGGAGTGTACTCAATGTGAACTCTTAAGTCATTATATATCCACAAAACATTTTTCAGCTTTACCTTGCAATTCAAAAACAGAAAAATAAAATAAGTCTACTGTTCTAAGAGTTCTCTGCATTCATCCATCAAAAACGAAAAGAAAAATTCGTACGCCTAAGTGTTTTAAGAAATCACGTAAAGGACATCACTTGTGAACAAGAATCAAGGCTCGGAAGAGAGATTTGTGCGTGGGTTCGTGGATGGTTGTCAAAGATGAAAAAGGTATGGGTTTTCTTCTCTCTTGGTCCCTTTCCCAAGAGTCCCCTAAGGCTCAGTTCAAATCCCATGTAAAAACTAAGGTTGTCCCCGTTGCATGCCCCTGTCATTAGATCCTATGAACGATTGATGCATGCGTTGGTATGACTTCTGGTAGATGATTTTAGGAATGATTGTGATTGTGTGCAATGTGTGTTCTCGGACTGTTTATGATTTTGTTATGTACGTCCGAATATTGAATGTTACATGTGCAGAAGTATGCTGTTTTCCGTGATTATGTTGTTACGGTCTACTTGAAGGAAATGTGAATTATGTGTTACGTAGTGTTATGTGTTTAACATGCAAAAAGAAATCGTGATATTCATGAACAAGAAAATGATAATACGGTCCTTTAACGAAATGTTAATCTGCCAATTCTTTGGAGTCTAAGACTCTCGGCCATGGTCTCAACTACACAAAGGAACATTTTTGTTAATTCCATAAGGACTAAATACTACTCTAAGGTCCTAATGAACCCGAATTCTTCACTATAGAAACTAGGAAATCGTTGCACAACAAAGGTTAATACATACAAATATGTGAGTGTACTATGATTAAGAAATTGGGTTAAATGTGATGCCTTAGAGCTTAAGAGGTGCTACGGGTAGATGGACATTATTTTAGATCAAAGTATTGGTTAAAAGTTCATGTAAAACTCTAAGCGAAACGCCTAGGCTAAATTCACGAAAGTGAACTAAAGGCCTCTACTAATTGAATAAGTCTCGGCTAACCACTTGTAAAAATGAAGAAAACGAGATGCTGCCATTGAGGGTGGAACCCGAGACCTCAAGGTCCTAACACTAAGAGAAGAGGCCTTGAATTAAAAGATTAAAAAAATAGTGTGAGAGAGGAGATTCGAACCCGGCCTCAAGGCCAAGTGTGTGAGATACATAAGTCTCACATATAATCAAAAGTTATATGCTGCCCAATGGATTCGAACACGGGTCCTACTGACCGAAATTGTGAGGCACATAAGTCTTACATATAATAAAATAAAACGCAGCCACTAGGGATCGAACTCGGGTCCCTTGGCCGAAATGTGCAAGATGCATAAGTCTTGCACAATATGCACTTAGATGATCATGAAGCACTTATCCAAATATGAGTAACCCGAAAGGTGTATTACCATGAGTGTAAAGTACATTAAAGGCCATGTGCGTGGCATATGATGTAAGTTAATGGCAAGATGAAGAAATGAACATTCACGTAATGAGGTGAGTAATTATGTTAAACTATGATTCTAATGAAAATGGTGACAACATGATAAGAGGCTAAGATGAATGGTGATACAAGTCTCAACCAAGCCTAAGTAAAGGTCACTAAAAGTACTCACCTAGGAGAGTGTTTAATATTAACAGACAAGTCTCAATCACATTCTATATGTAAGTGTAAAGACTATTCACACTTAATACGTAAAGAAGATATGAGAAATCATCTAATGAGCTATGACTACCTCATGCTAGAAGCAAGTTTCGATGATGTATGAGTTGAATGTAAATAGGAACTTTAAACTAAGCACCGATAGGCTAGTTATGAGTGGTGATGCCTTCTTTCGGGAAGGGCGGAGGTTCACGTAATTCTCATGAGATGAGACTGTCCACCATGGTGGGTATGGGTCTCCCTAAATCTCCTAGTCTTTGAACTATGTTTCCAACATAGGGAACTAGCTTGGTTCTAACCCATAAAGCTAGCATGTTTTGGTTTCACTTTGGCCAGTGACTCCACCTCTTTTCGGTGTTGGGGAAGACACCGGATTTCATTATGCTCACATGATCTTTGTCGGTTAAGGTTGAAAGTTCCTCAAAGTATGACAGATAATGAAATGAACGATACCGAAGGTGTTTGTGCAAGACAATCAGGAGGTGAAACCAGATTCAAGTAATGACATTTGGTCATTCTTGGTCATTGCACTTCATGATCCCGATGACAGCCTTAAACTTCATCCTAGATATAACTGGTGTTTACATCAGCCTATGAATGAATCAAATGAATAATGTGAAGTACACATGAATGAATGAAGCAGACTCTGTGTTTGCTAAGGAGGCCCTCGGGTTAAGGTCCCATATGTTGGGCCCTCACTTGAAATGTCTTAATGCTACGTCCATGATTCTAAGGTCTCGTGGATATGAAATGTATAATATATGAAACATGAAATGTATGTTATGTGAACCTATGTGTGTATGATGTGTGACATATTCATGGTATGACCTTCCTATTACGAATTAGTCAAGTCTAGAGACTTGACCTCCTAAGAAAGCATGTTGATTAGGAAGAGCCATTCTTGTTCATGCATTACCGTTATGTGTTGCTGCATATACCCATACTTAGTACGAGTGTGTACTAATTCCATACAATATTACTATTTTAGGTGCAGACGCAGGTGGACGTTGAAGTTATCATTGCAGTTGTTCGGAATCAGAGATTTCATCCGGACTTGGTAGGTCCTCATGCATTCGAGGATGCCTGCCTTTACATTTCTTGCTTAGTAGTAGGTTTGAACTAGTGGAGTATGTTCCACTAGTGTTTCTTTCCTATTTTATTCAGACGCTTGTAATAGTGTCATTTTGGCAAGTATTACTTCTGACATGAGATTCTATTTCTTTCAAGTTGTATGTTTCTATAACTAGATGGTTGATGATGAGCAATGAACTTCCTTAAAAATACGCGTTTATATGAAGTCTATGTATACTTTAAATATAAACAAAAAGTTTTATATTTTCCGCAAAAAAAAAAATTAATCGTATGAATGTGATGAATGCAAGAAGAGGCTTGTCTGCGACCTCTGAGAGGTCAACGACATCGGTTGCGATTCGAATTCCAGAATTCGGGTCGTGACAAACTTGGTATTAGAGCATCAGGTTAAATATCCAAGACATAATGCTCATATCAACCACGTTAAGTAGTTTCTAAGTTATGGTAGTGAAGTGCACCACTATCATGAATTAGAGACTGACTAATGCTTAGGAAATTTTCCCTTCTTCTAATCTTTATCGTGCTATGTGGAATTGTGACATAATTGTGTCATTAAGAATCTAACTATCCCCTCTTCCCAGAATTGACGATTTATTTGACCAACTCCAAGGTTCAAGTTTCTTTTCCAAGATAGACCTTCGGTCAGGCTATCATCAACTTAGAGTGAGGCGGGAAGACGTCCCTAAGATGGCTTTTTGTACTAGATATGGGCATTATGCATTTTTGGTCATGTCATTTGGTCTTACTAACGCACCAGCCGCGTTTATGGACCTTATGAATAAAGTCTTCTGTGAGTACCTTGATTTCTTCGTCATAGTATTCATAGATGACATCCTCATATACTCTAAGTCTAGAGAAGAGCATGAAATACACTTAAGAAAGTCGTTGCAAGTACTTAGAGAACATCAGTTGTATGCAAAGTTCAGCAAATGTGAATTCTGGTTGAGATCAGTGACCTTCCTTGGTCATGTTGTGACCGACCAGGGTGTAGAAGTTGATCCTAAAAAGGTCGAGGCAGTGAAGAAATGGCCGAGACCCCTTACTCCTACCGATATTCGAAGTTTTCTGGGTTTGGCCAATTACTATCGCAGGTTTGTGGAAGGCTTTTCCACTATTGCTGCTCCATTGACAGCCTAGACAAAGTAGAAGGTAAAGTTTGAGTGGTCTGTAAAATGTGAGAAGAGCTTCCAAGAGCTCAAAGACCGACTCACTTCAGCCCCAGTTCTCACGTTGCCGAGGAGTGGTGCAGGATATGTGGTGTACTGTGATGCTTCCTGGGTAGGTTTGGGATGTGTTCTTATGCAGGATGGCAAGGTGATTGCATATGCATCGAGACATTGAAAATTCACGAGAAGAACTATCCTACTCATGATCTTGAGTTAGCTACTGTGGTGTTTGCATTAAAACTATGGAGACATTATTTATATGGTGTACATGTTGATGTATATACTGACCATAAAAGTCTTCAGTATGTTTTTACACAGAGAGAGTTGAACCTTCGTCAGAGGAGATGGCTAGAACTGCTCAAATATTATGATATGAGTGTTTATTATCACCCGGGTAAGGCCAATGTAGTGGCTGGTGCGTTGAGTAGATTGAGCATGGGCAGCGTGTCTCATATTGATGAAGAGAAGAAGGAGCTGGTTAAAGAGGTACACCAATTGGCTAGATTGGGTGTACGGCTGGCAGATGCACCAAGTGGGGGTGTTTCGGTTCACTCAAGTTCTGAATCCTCATTTATTGTAGATGTTAAAGCCAATCAGTATCTCGACCCAGTACTTATGGAGTTGAAAGACTCAGTATTGAGTAAGTTGAATGAATCATTTTCCCTAGGAGGGGATGGTGTACTCAGGAACCAAAACAGGTTATGTGTGCACAATGTTGATAATTTGAGGTCTAATATTTTGGCAGAAGCTCATGGTTCCAGGTATTCCATTCATCCAGGTGCCACCAAGATGTACCATGACGTTAAAGAGGTCTATTGGTGGGAAGGCATGAAGAGAGAAATCTCTAAATTCGTGGAGGAGTGTCCGAATTGCAAACAGGTTAAGGCAGAACACCTTAAGCCTGGGGTCGCACTCAGACGATTGAGATTCCAACATGGAAGTGGAAGGCTATCAATATGGATTTTGTGGTTGGTCTGCCAAATACTAGGAAACTACATGATTCCATTTGGGTTATTGCTGACAGAATGACCAAGTCCGCTCACTTCATACCTGTGAAGTCTATTTACAAATATGAAGATTATGCCAAGCTTTATATTGATGAGATAGTGAGATGGCATGGGATTCCTCTGTGTATCATCTCGGATAGGGGAGCCTAATTTACTTCTCATTTTTGGAGATCTTTCCAAAAGGGCTTGGGTACACAGGTGAAGCTTAGTACTGCTCTTCATCCGCAGACGGATGAACAAGCAGAGCGTACCATCCAGACCCTTGAAGACGTGTTGAGAGCATGTGTTATTGACTTCAAGGGGAGTTGGGATGATCACTTGCCGCTGATAGAGTTCTCTTACAATAATAGCTACCATTCCAGTATTGGGATGGCACCTTTTGAAGCACTATATGGCCAAAGATATAGGTCTCCGGTTGGGTGGTTTGAGGTAGAAGAATTTTCCATCCTTGTCCCTGAGATCGTACATGAGGCTATGGAGAAGGTGAGAATGATCAGAGATAGATTGGATACTGCTTACAGTCGTCAAAAATCCTATGCAGACATCAGAAAGAGAGCTCTAGAATTTGAGGTGGCTGATCAAGTCTACTTGAAGATATCACTTATGAAAGGGGTGATGAGGTTTGGTAAGAAAGGTAAGTTGAGTCCGAGGTATATAGGTCATTATGAGGTATTGCAGCGAGTAGGAAATGTGGCCTAGGAATTGAAGTTACCTCAGATTTGGCTTATGTTCATCAAGTGTTTCACGTTTCAATGCTTAAGAAGTTTCTAGGCGATCCAGCATCCATCCTTCATGTTGAGGGGTTAGGAGTTGATGAGAACCTTTATTATGAAGAGGTTCCAATCGAAATTTTAGATCCTCAAGTGAAGCGACTGAGGAACAAGGAGGTTTCCACCGTGAAAGTCATATGGCGGAACCACCTTGTTGAGGGAGCAACGTGGGAGGCCGAGGCTGATATGAGATCTCGCTATCCTTATTTTTTCAGTTCCTAAGGTTAGATATTTTTTCCTAAAGTCTAATTTATGTTTAAGAAACTCTAAGTTCTAAGTGTTGTAGTCAAATTGGTGTGATAGGTCACTAATCGTATGTTTTATCATAGCACTATATGAGTTAAAATGAAGTTATGTTCGCAATTTATGTTGTTGTTTTAGTGTAGCATAGGCACGTTTTCTGTGTTGCATGAATTGTGATGTGCATGAAGTTAAGTGTGATTGAGAAGGAAATTTCTCAATCTCAAGTATGAATCCTTAGATAAGCTTGAATGGTATGCACCACCCAAATAAGTGTGAATCAAATGTTCACAAAGGAGAAACATTCAAGTATGTTGAAGTATTTTTCGAAAATCACCCTCTTTGTTTAAATAATGTGTAGTGTCATTCGGGGACGAATGTTCCTAAGGGGTGGATAATGTAACAACCCGAAAACGACTATGCTAAGTAAGACCTAAACATACCTAGAATGCATAGGTTCGATCGGGTTCACACGACTTGATGCGCGTGGAACCAGACCCCTGGACCTATACACCAGCCAAGCCAACCAACTTGGTGAGTTAGTTGAGCTAGGCAGGCTTTGTTCCAGCCATGTTAGGTCCCCGAACACTAGGATTCACCCGGGTGAGTCTTAACCGGAATTAGAGGGTTAGTCCTAGGTTTTAAGGGTTCTAGGGGTAAAAAGGTAATTTCGGGGCTAGGGGTAGTATAGTAATTACCATAGGTTGATACTTAATTAATTAAATAAGGTTTTTAATTAGTCAAAATGAGTCAAAGCTCTATGGTCAAACCCCAATTTGATCGGATCATCACACTCGGGTTCGAGCCGAGTTGGAGGCACTAAAGGGATGATTTAAATGATTTTAAATTAGACAAAAATCAGGAGGGGCATTATAGTAACTTAATATGTAGATTATAATCTGATCTTATCTTTTAAATTGTGTTGAATAAGTCAACAACAAACTCCCAAGAAAGAGGCGCACGACTCCCACTAGGAGTGTACTCAATGTGCACTCTTAAGTCATTATATATCCACAAAACGTTTTTCAACTTTACCTTGTAATTCAAAAATATAAAAATAAAATAAATCTAGTGTTCTAAGAGTTCTCAGCATTCATCCATCAAAAACGAAAAGAAAAAGTCGTACGCCTAATTGTTTTAAGAAATCACATAAAGAATATCACTTGTGAACAAGAATCAAGGCTCGGAAGAGAGGTTTGTGAGTGGGTTTGTGGCTGGTTGTCAAAGATGAAAAAGGTACGGTTTTCTTCTCTCTTGGTCCCTTTCCCAAGAGTCCTCTAAGGCTCAGTTCAAATCCAATCTAAAAACTAAGGTTGTCCCCGTTGCATGCCCCTGTCATTAGATCCTATGAACGATTGATACATGCGTTGGTATGACTTCTAGTAGATGATTTTAGGAATGATTGTGATTGTGTCCAATGTGTGTTCTCGGACAGTTTATGATTTTGTTATGTACGTCCGAATATTGAATGTTACATGTGCAGAAGTATGCTGTTTTCCGTGATTATGTTGTTACGGTCTACTTGAAGAAGTTGTGAATTATGTGTTACGTAATGTTATGTGTTTAACATGCAAAAAGAAATCGTGATATTCATGAACAAGAAAATGATAGTACGGTCCTTTAACGAAATGTTAATCTGCCGATTCTTTGGAGTCTAAGACTCTCGGCCATGGTTTCAACTACACAAAGGAACATTTATGTTAATTCCCAAGGACTAAATACTAATGTAAGGTCCTAATGAACCCGAATGCTTCACTATAGAAACTAGGAAATTGTTGCACAACAAAGGTTAATACATACGAATATGTGAGTGTACTATGATTAAGAATTGGGTTAAATGTGATGCCTTAGAGCTTAAGAGGTGCTGCGGGTAGATGGACATTATTTTAGATCAAAGTATTGGTTAAAAGTTCATGTAAAACTCTAAGCTAAACGCCTAGGCTAAATTCACGAAAGTGAACTAAAGGCCTCTACTAATTGAATAAGTCTCGGCTAACCACTTGTAAAAATGAAGAAAAAGAGATGCTGCCATTGAGGGTGGAACCCGAGACCTCAAGTTCCTAACACTAAGAGAAGAAGCCTTGAATTAAAAGATAAAAAAATAGTGTGAGAGAGGGGATTCAAACCCGGCCTGAAGGCCAAGTGTGTGAGATACATAAGTCTCACATATAATCAAAAGTTATATGCTGCCCAATGGATTCGAACACGGGTCCTACTGATCGAAATTGTGAGGCACATAAGTCTTACATATAATAAAATAAAACACAGCCACTAGGGATCGAACTCGGGTCCCTTGGCCGAAATGTGCAAGATGCATAAGTCTTGCACAATATGCACTTAGATGATCATGAAGCACTTAGCCAAATATGAGTAACCCGAAAGGTGTATTACCATGAGTGTAAAGTACATTAAAGGCCATGTGCATGGCATATGATGTAAGTTAATGGCAAGATGAAGAAATGAACATTCACGTAATGAGGTGAGTAATTATGTTAAACTATGATTCTAATGAAACTGGTGACAACATGATAAGAGTCTAAGATGAATGGTGAGACAAGTCTCAACCAAGACTAAGTAAAGGTCACCAAAAGTATTCACCTAGGAGAGTGTTGAATATTAACAGACAAGTCTCAATCACATTCTATATGTAAGTGTAAGGACAATTCACACTTAATACGTAAAGAAGAGATGAGAAATCATCCAATGAGCTATGCTTACCTCATGCTAAAAGCAAGCATCGATGATGTATGAGTTGAATGTAAATAGGAACTTTAAACTAAGCACCGATAGGCTAGTTATGAGTGGTGATGCCTTCTTTCGGAAAGGGCGGAGGTTCACGTAATTCTAATGAGATGAGAATATCCACCAAGGTAGGTATGGGTCTCCCTAAATCTCCTCGTCTTTGAACTATGTTGCCAACATAGAGAACTAGCTTGGTTCTAACCCATAAAGCTAGCATGTTTTGGTTTCACTTTGGCCAGTGACTCCACCTCTTTTCGGTGTGGGGAAGACACCGGATTTCATGATGCTCACATGATCTATGTAGTTTAAGGTTGAAAGTTCCTCAAAGTATGAAAGATAATGAAATGAACGATGCTGAAGGTGTTTGTGCAAGACAATCAGGAGGTGAAACCAGATTCAAGTAATGACATTAGGTCATTCTTGGTCATTACACTTCCTGATCCCGATGAGAGTCTTAAACTTCATCCTAGGTATAGCTGGTGTTTATATCAGCCTGTGAATGAATGAAATGAATAATGTAAAGTACGAATGAACGAATCAAGCAGACTCTGTGTTTGCTAAAGGAGGCCCTCGGGTTGAGGTCCCATATGTTGGGCCCTCACTTGAGATGTCTTAATGCTACGTCCATGACTCCAAGGTCTCGTAGATATGAAATGTATAATATATGAATTATGAAATGTATGTTATGTGAACCTATGTGTGTATGATGTGTGACATATTCTTGGTATGACCTTTCTATGATGAATTAGGCTGTAACGACCCGGATTCGATAATCCGGACCGACACCGGCGTCGTTGACCTCTCAGAGGTCGGAGAAAAGCCTCAACTTGCATTCATCACATTCATCTAGTTAAATTTGCGGAAAATTTAAAACTTTTTAAACATATGAAGTATACATAGACTTCATATAATTATTAACTTGTTATATCATATGCTAAGCTCAACATAAGAGAACAACCATCTATCATAAAGAATCCATTCGAAACAGAATATGAATATATCATAATACGTTTGCCAAAAATGACCTTATTACAAAAATCTTCGAAATAAACTGTGAAGGAAATGCTAGGGACAACAACCATTAGCTATGTCTAAAACTAAGGCTAGACTAAAACTGTAGCATCCTTGAAATCAAGAGGACCTACTAAATGGTTTGGAGAACGCTGATGTCCAAACCGCTGCAAGAGTCTTCTGTCCTCTGACATGCACCTATAAAAATAGTAAATAGTAGGGGGTTAGTACACCACTTGTACTAAGTATGGGTGTATGCACACATACACATAAAGCTATGCATGATCAATGAAAGCTCTTCCTAAGCAACATGTCATTTCTGGAAAGTCTAGTCATTAGAATTTCCTAATTCGTTAGTTGTGAATTGTGGTATAAATATGATGTATTTTAATGCATTCAAAGCACACAACCATTTTTCTTATGATTACAAGACATTAGTATCATCAACATAATTTTAGAACCACTCGGGCGAGGATTTGAAAATTTGATTGCCCAAACCCGAGAGCTCCTCTTTGGGACTTAGTTTATTTTTCAGTCTTTTTGTAACATTCCGGAAAATTTCATGTCTAGTGAAGAGCCCAATAGATCTTTAAGAATGTGTATTGGGGTACATAGGCATCCCAATGCCCAATATTGAGAAATATTGGGCATAGTATAGAAAATTGGCTAAGGGGTATTAGCCAATTTCTATATAATACCCAAATAAGAAAAATATTGGGCATATTAGAAAATATTGGCTTAAAGGGTGTTAGCCAATTTTCTAACATTAATGAGCTTGTCCAAGAAATGTACCTGCAATGAAGACCCTAGGCTAAAATGTTTTTTCCTTTAACTCACAAATTGGGTATGAGGCATCCAAGTGTCAAGCCTAGATACCATAGCACATGACCATTTAAAATGATCATGTAAATTAAGCAGTGCCCAAGGACATAGTGAGGATCCTTGGGACAATAAGTAAACATTCCCAAATGAACCATAAATAATAGTTAGTTAGGAAAGTTCAACCAACCCATGTGCAAGCACATGTGCACATGTGAAGAAGTTGCCAAGGAGGAGACCACCCTAACCGAATTCGGTTAGGGTAGTTAGGGGGGAAAACGTGCAAAAGGGACCCCTCCATGTGGGGCCTAACTTCCTAACTAATTCTAGACTCTAACCTACTGCCCTAAATACCTAACTAACCTAGGACCAAACGAAATAAACTAATTAGTGAACCCGACAACCTAGGACCAAAATCGGGTTGACACTAACCTAGTACTAGTTAAAGAGACAACCTAGTACCTAACATAGGATGGTCCAAAAGGTTAGTTATGGTCCTTAAAACTTAGGGGTACTTTAGTAATTCCCCTAGGTTACCTAATTAATTAATTTATCAAATTAATTAATTAATTTAAAAGGGCTAAAACCGAAACTGAAAAGGAAATTTTCAGATTTCGGTTAAGACAAGAAAGGGACAACCTAGTACCTAACCTAGGATGGTCCAAAAAGTTAGTTAAGATCCTAACGACGTAAGGGTACTTTAGTAATTACCCTAAGCTACTTAATTAATTAATTTAGCAACTTAATTAATTAATTTAAAGGGGCAAAACCGAAATCACAAAGCAATTTCCAGATTTTGGTTAAAACAAGAAAAAGACAACCTAGTACCTAACCTAGGATGGTTCAAAGTATTGGTTATGGTCCTAACGACTTAAGGGTACTTTAGTAATTACCATAGGTCACCTAATTAATTAAATTAGCAATTTAATTAATTAGTTTAAATGATCAAAAAGAAATTCATACACTAACCTAGTACAACTCAAGAAACATCCTAGTACTTAACCTAGGATGGTCCAAAAGGGTTAATTTTGGTTCCAATGACTTAGGGGTACTTTAGTACTTACCCTAGGTCCATAAATTAATTAAATTAAGGATTTAATTAATTAATATAAAGTCAAAATGTTGACCAAAACCATAGTCAATACCAATTTCCAAATTTGACTAGGTGTTATGTTCTCCTATGTTTAGTCAACTTAGGAGGGGCGTTTTGGTAATTGGTTAATTAGTTTATTAAATTAAATTATTAAACCTAAGTTTTATAATTCAATATCAGTTCTTAAACATAAAAATCACGTTCAAACTCATAGAAAAGGCGACACAAAAACAGTAAGCAACGAAAGAAAGAAAAATAGAAAATTTATCGATTTCTCTAGGGCGATTTCAAGGTTTCTTCAAGGTTTTGTTCAAGGTGGTCTTCGTAGATTAAGTTCTACATAAGGTATGGGTTTCTCTCCTGGAATTCTTTCTCCAAGATTACTTTCCTTCGAACGATTCACAAGATCTTGAAAACTAGAATTGTTCCCGTCGTTCTCGTCGAACTTCCCTTCCCTAGTATCCTTTTCGATATCAATGTTTAATAGGTTAGAGATCATGTTATTGGTATGTGGTGCTGGCTGTTCCTAAAATGTATTGTTCTTGAATGATGAGTATTGAATGGACTTATTAACTTGTAATTGCGTAAAGTTAATCTTATCATGATAACTAAGGATCGATAATATACTAAGATAAGTCCGTAATGTGTTAAGTGAATTATGTGCCTTTGGCTGAATAATGACTTGATGTTGTTATGATGTTATGAAGATTCTAAAGCCATCAAATGTTAATATGATTTTGTCCAAAATGTTCTTAAAACGTGACACTAAAAGCCATAAACTAAGAATTGGCTCAAAGACATCTATGAAATCATATCTTGAATAAATTGGCTATCTGATTCCAATAAAGTTGGCTAACTCTATTTGGTCAAAATTAATATATGCTAATGGCTAGGAACTTATGTAAATGATTAAAAGATTGGCTAATGGTTCATACATATGGCAATTTAAATATGAACATACGTAAAAATTGGCTTATGCCAAAAAGATTGAATTGGTTAGTCTAACATACCCTATCCACACGAATTGTGAACGTAAAAACATTGAATTGTTCTTATAAGTTAATCAAAGGTTAAAAGTTCAAGTGTAGTGAAAGTTTGGCTTATGCCAATAAATTGGCCTACAATATTATCTCCAAAAATATGTAATAGAATTGGCTAATGATTCCATGAAATTATATTTGAATGAAAGTTTGGCTTATGCCAATAAATTGGCCTAAAATATTATCTCCAAAAATATGTAATAGAATTGGCTAATGATTCCATTAAATTATATTTGAATGAAAGTTTGGCTTATGCCAATAAATTGGCCTACAATATTATCTCCAAAAATATATAATAGATTTGGCTAATGATTCCATGAAATTATATTTGAATGAAAGTTTGGCTTATGCCAATAAATTGGCCTACAATATTATATCCAAAAATATGTAATAGAATTGGCTAATGATTCCATGAAATTATATTTGAATGAATGTTTGGCTTGTGTCAATAAATTGACTATGAAGTTATTTCCAAATTTTCTAGGCCAATACTAATCATATGCCAATCTTGTGTAGCCAAAACAATGAAATGACAACTCAAGTACTTCTAAACTAATTCAATGAATCCATAACCAAGGGCATTCCATTCATTGGGACAACTCTCAACATGCTCTACAAGAATGAACTATGAACATATGTAACTCATTGAAAGAAGTGCTCATCGTCCATAAACGATGAAATGAAGCTACTACACTAAAGTAAAGAAGTAACGTGAGTTATAACATAGTTAAAGGGGTCTAAATTAAGTAAGTGACCAGAATGGGGTGTTAAAGGAAGTGAGACAAGTGTTACTTACACCAAAGCTAATTTGTTAAAAGAATACTCACGAATGAAGGTGTTAAAATGTGTAAGACTAGTCTCATTAACACCTAAGGATGATATGTAAGGACAATTCACATTCATCAATTTAAAATAAGGATGATATGTAAGGACAATTCACATTCATCAATGTAAAGTAAGGATGATATGTAAGGACAATTCACATTCATCAATGTAAAATAAGGATGATATGTAAGGACAATTCACATTCATCAATGTAAAGTAAGGATGATATGTAAGGATAATTCACATTCATCAATGTAAAATAAGGATGATATGTAAGGACAATTCACATTCATCAATGTAAAGTAAGGATGATATGTAAGGACAATTCACATTCATCAATGTAAAGTAAGGATGATATGTAAGGACAATTCACATTTCATCAATGTAAAGTAAGGATGACAAGTCATCAAAAGAGTAAATAAGTCTCAATCATACTCTATATGTAAGTGTAAGGACAATTCACACTTAATACTAATGATGAGATGAGAAATCATCTAATGAGCTATGATGTCCTCATGCTATAAGCCAGCTTCCATGATGTATGAGTTGAATGTAATGGAACTTTATACTGAGCACCGATAGGTTAGCTATGAGCGGTGATGCCTTCCTTCGGGAAGGGCGGAGGTTCAAGTAACTCTCATGAGATGAGACTGTCCGGCATTCTGGGTATGGGTCTCCTTATATCTCCTAGTCTTTGAACCTATACTGCCAATATAGGGATATAGCAGGGTTCAATTCCCTATATACGCTAGCATGTTTTGGTTTCACCTTGGCCAGTGACTCCACCTCTTTTCGGTGTGGGGAAGACACCGGATTTCAGGATGCTCACATGATCTCTGTCGGTTAAGGTTGAGTTCCGCAAAGTATGAAAGATAATGAAATGAACAATACCGAAGGTGTTTGTGCAAGACAATCAGGAGGTGAAATCAGATTCAAGTAATGACATTAGGTCATTCTTGGTCATTGCACTTCATGATCCCGATGAGAGTCTTAAACTTCATCCTAGGTATAGCTGGTGTTTACATCAGCCTACGAATGAATGAAATGAATAATGTGAAGTATGAATGAACGAATAAAGTAGACTGTGTGTTTGCTAAAGAAGGCCCTCGGGTTGAGGTCCCATATGTTGGGTCCTCACTTGAGATGTCTTAATGCTATATCAACGATTCCAAGGTCTCGTGTTTATGAAATGTATAATATATGAAACATGAAAGTAATGAAATCAATGGCATAACCAATAGAGAATGGCTTATTAAATGTAATGAATACTTGATGTAATGAATAACTTGTTGTAAGGATAGTCAAATCGTGTCCAATAAAGTTTACAATAAGTAAAGGGAATAACTAATAATGAATCCTCATGTTATGAAAAGGATAAAGCCAAATAAATTGGCTTATAATGATTTTATATAATTGGCAAAAGATATTAGCCAAATAAGATTGACTTATAATGACTTCTTACATTAGGCCAATAATACAATAATAGGAATAGTCACTAAAGATTGGTTTGTAAAGAATTCATGCCCAAAGTAAGCAAGATAATAAGCTTTAATGATATTCCCCAAGATCTATGCACATTATGCAATCAACTAAAGAATGAGTATAGTAAATAAGTATTGACTTATAAATAGATTCATGCCCCAAATTGTAGTTATGTCATTTCCTTAATCTCTTAAATTACTTACTTGATTCATTGTGGGTATGGGACTACAATGAATCATTGCACTTGTAAGTAAACCATAGGACCAAAGGAGTTATTGAACTACACAACAAGAAGAAGAAAAAGACTGAAAAATAATCTAAGTGTACAAAGAGGAGCTCTCGGCCTAGAGGATCAAATATTCAAATCTTCGCCCGAGTTGTTCTAAAATTATGTTGATGATACTAATGTCTTGTAATCATATATAAAATGAGTTGTGTGCTTTGAATGCATTAAAATATATCATATTCATACCATAAATCACAACTAACAAATTAGGAAAGTCTACTGACTAGACTTTCAAGAAATGACATGTTGCTTAGGAAGAGCTTTCATTGATCATGCGTAGCTTTATGTGTATGTGTGCATACACCCATACTTAGTACAAGTGGAGTACTAACCCCCTACTATTTACTATTTTTATAGGTGCAGGTAAGAGGACAGGTTGACGACACTTGCAGCGGTTTGGACTTCAGCGTTTCTCCAAACCATTTGGTAGGTCCTCATGATTTCGAGGATGCTACAGTTTTAGTCTAGCCTTAGTATTAGATAGTTAGTGGATGTTGTCCCTAGTGTTTTTTTCGTACTTTCATTTGGAAGCTTTGTAATAAGCCGTGTTTGGAAAACTATTTTTGATATATTCATCTTCAGTTTCAAATTGATTCTTTATAATAGATGGTTGTTCTATTGATGTTGAGCTTAGTATATAATGTTTAATACGTAATGACTATATGAAGTCTAAGTAAACTTCATAAGTTTAAAAAGTTTAAAATTTTCAGCAAATTTAACTAGATGAATGTGATGAATGCAAGATGAGGCTTGTTTGTGACCTCTGAGAGGTCAACGACGCCGGTTGCGATCCGGATTCCAGAATCTGGGTCGTGACACTTTTTCTTCTTGTTGTTGTGTAGTTCAATAATTCCTTTGGTCCTATGTTTTACTTACAGGTGCAATGATTCATTGTAGTCCCATACCCACGATAAATCGATGTAAGTAATCCAAGGACTAAGGAATGATTTCATAAGCCATTCTGTATTTGTCATGCCATTTATTTCATTACTTTCATCTTAGGGAAGTTATGAGGTATTTAATTAACATTACGTTTCTACTTCCCTTTATTGGCATCATGTAAGAAGTCATTATAAGTCAACCTTATTTGGCTTTGACCATTATTTGCTGAAACTTCATGAGTGTGATATTGGCAATTGACATTCTTAAGCTCTTCTTCATTTCTCACTTTGAACATACATTCCATCATCATCATTCATTCTCACTTTCATAGAGACATCATTAGTAATAAGATCATGCGAGGTAACATGAAATTAGTGTCTTCCCCACACTGAAAAGAGGTGATTCACTGGTTAAAATAAATCTAGATCATGTGAGCTACTCATGAAATCCAGTGTCTGCCCCACACCAAAAAGGGGTGATCCCCAGCTAAGGCGAATCCATCTCAAGTGTTCACTCCACATCGAAAGGAGCGGCTCACGACTATAGTGAATCAAGAACATATCGTGAGCATTAAACAACATAGATCATGTGAGCTAAACATGAAATCCAGTGTCTGCCCTACACTGAAAAGGGGTGGAATCACCGGCCAAAGTTAAACCGAACATACCTAGCTCTCTTAGGTGGAAACCACTGTCTAGTTCCTATGTTGTCTAGACATAGTTCGAAGACTAGGGACTTAATGAGACTACTTATCCACCTCAGTGGTAGCCTCGTCTTAGGAGACTTACACGTGCAAGCACATGCTCATAACTAGTCTATCGGTGTTGTGCTCACTTTCATTATATTATTTATCTTTTAGAGTTGACTCAAGAATTATGGAAGCTTACTTCTAGATTGAGATTTACTTACTCTTTTGATGACTTGTCATCCTTACTTTACATTGATGAAATGTGAATTGTCTTTACATATCATCCTTACTTTACATTGATGAAATGTGAATTGTCCTTACATATCATCCTTACTTTACATTGATGAAATGTGAATTGTCCTTACATATCATCCTTACTTTACATTGATGAAATGTGAATTGTCCTTACATATCATCCTTAGGTGTTAATGAGACTGGTCTCACACATTCTAACACCTTCATTTGTGAGTATTTTAACATAGTAGCTTAGGTGTAAGTGAGGCTTGTCTCACTTCCATTAACACCTCATTCTGGTCACTTTCTTCATTTAGACTTCTTTAGTTATGTTATTACTCACGTTACTTACTTACTTTCATTTAGTAGCTTCATATCATCGTTTGTGGACGATGAGCACTTTATTCAATGAGTTACATAAGTTCCTAGTTCATTCTTTTAGAGCATGTTGGGAGTTGTCCCAATGAATGGCATGCCCTTGGTTATGGATTCATTGAATTACTTTAGATGTGCTTATTCATTTGGCATTCCAACATTTTAGTCATATAAGATAGTATAGGGTATGTTGGGACTTGTCCCATTGATTGGCATACCCTTAGTTATGGATTCATTTTGTTCTGTTGGTCATGCTTAATTTGACATTACATTATATTGGTCACATAAGATTGGTGTAAATTTAGTATTGGCCTAGAAAATTTGGAGATGACTTCATAGCCAATTTATTGGCACAAGCCAAACATTCATTCGAATATAGTTTCATGAGATTCTCATTAGCCAATTTTTCCATCATTATTTAAAAGCAATAATGTAAGCCAATTCCATTCAACTTTTGGGCAAGACATTGTTAGCCATTTTATTGGTATAAACCCAACATTCATTAAACATATGATTTCATGGAGATCTTTTTAGCCAGCCTTATAACATAACTTTAGGCATAACGTTTTTAAACATCTTTGACAGCATAATATGATCATTTAACGAACACAACATCTTTAACAAGTCACATTAATAGTAGGTTTGCACAACAGACCGTAATCATCTTCATACATAACATTTTCGGACACATCTTAGCATAGTATCATTCTCTTAACCAATCTTAGTTCATGACTTTAGGGTAACATTTTTAAGACATATTTGACATCATCATATTAAAATTTGATGACTTTAGCATCTTCATAACGTTACAAAAACAGCTATAAAACATTTGGACAAACACACCAACACTTAGACAATTACGGGTGTAACTAACACGTCGTCGATTCATGATTCACGTTTTAAGCACTTAACTTTATACGATCACAACTTCACAGGTTAATCGACATTCATAATTCAAGAACATTACACATACTATGAGCCATCACCACATACCAACAACATGATCTCTAACCTATTCAACATTGAATCGAAAAGGATACTAGGGACAAGGGAGTTCGACGAGAACACGGGAACAACCCTAGTTTTCAAGATCTTTGAATCGTTGGAAAAAAAGTTCTCTTGGAGAAATAAGTCCAGGAGAGAAACCCATACCTTATGTAGAATTTAATCTACAAAGATCACCTTGAACGAGACCTTGAAGCTACTTTGAAATCGCCCAAGAAAAGCCTCTAGCGTTCTTGGTTTTCTTGCGGTTTGTCGCGTACTGCCTTAGAATTGTGAGTCTTAACGTTTTGATAGTGCTTTTTAGGTTTAGGAACTGATATTGAATTATAAAACTTAGGTTTAATAAGTTAATTTAATAAACTAATTAATCAATTACCAAAACGCCCCTCCTAAGTTGACTAAACATAGGAGAATGTTGACTTGACCAAAAATCTGGAAATTGGTGTTGACTATGGTTTCGGTCAAAATTTTGACTTTATATTAATTAATTAAATCCTTAATTTAATTAATTTAGGTACCTAGGGTAAGTACTAAAGTACCCCTAAGTCTTTGGAACCAAAATCAACCCTTTAGGACCATCCTAGGTTAAGTACTAGGATGTTTCTTGAATTATACTAGGTTAGTGTAAGGATTTCGTTTTGACCATTTAAACTTATTAATTAAATGATTAATTTAACTAATTATGTGACCTAAGGTAATCAATAAAGTACCCTTAAGTCGTTAGGACCATAACCAATCCTTTGAACCATCCTAGGTTAGGTACTAGGTTGTCTTTTTCTTGTTCTAACCGAAATCTAGAAATTGCTTTGTGATTTAGGTTTTGACCTTTTAAATTAATTAATTAAGTTGCTAAATTAATTAAATAAGTATCCTAGGGTAATTACTAAAGTATCACTAGCTTTTTAGGACCTTAACTAACTCTTTGGACCATCCTAGGTTAGGTACTAGGTTGTCCCTTTCTTGTCTTAACCAAAATCTGGAAATTTCCTTTGTAGTTTCGGTTTTAGCCCTTTTAAATTAATTAATTAAGTTTATAAATTAATTATTTAGGTAACCTAGGGGGATTACTAAATTACCCCTAAGTTCTTAGGACCATAACTAACCTTTTGGACCATCCTAGGTTAGGTACTAGGTTGTCTATTCAACTAGTACTAGGTTAGTGTCAACCCGGTTTAGTCTTAGGTTGTCGGGTGCACTACTGGGTCCAATTCGGTTAGTCCTAGGTTATTTATCTAGTTAGTACAGTTAGTTAGGACCTAGAGTTGGTTAGGAAATTAGGCCCCACATGGAGGGACCCGTCCGCACATGCTGCCCCTTAACTACCCTAACCGAATTCGGTTAGGGTGATCCCCTCCTTATGGCCGATTCCCACATGCCCATGTGCTTGCACATGGGTTTGTTGTACTTTAGTAACTAACTATTCTTGATGTCCTATTTGGAATATTTACTTATTGTCCCAAGGACCCTCACCATGTCCTTGGGCACTGCTTAATTTACATGATTATTTTAAATGGTCATGTGCTATGGTACTAGGCTTGACACTTGGATGCCTAGTACCTAATGAATTGTGCTGAGGATCTATATTCACCGTACTTATTTTTAGCTTAGGGTCTTCCTTGCAGGTACATTTCTTGAACAATGAATCTTGGATTGGGTAGGGCAACCCAAAAATGTATTTTTCTTGTTCATATATAGAAAATTGGCTAATATCCCTTAGCCAATTTTTCTATACTATGCCCAATATTTCTCAATATTGGGCATTGGGGTTCCTATGTATACCTATTACGTATTCTTAGAGATTTACTGGGCTCTTCATTAGACATATGATTTTCCGGAATGTTACATAGGCAAGTGCAGAGACTTGACCTCCTAAGAAAGCATGTTGATTAGGAAGACCCATTCTTGTTCATGCATTACCGTTATGTGTTGCTGCATATACCCATACTTAGTACAAGTGTGTACTAATTCCATACAATATTACTATTTTAGGTGCAGGCTCAGGTGGACGTTGAAGGTATCATTGCAGTTATTCGGACTCAGAGATTTCATCCGGACTTGGTAGGTCCTCATGAATTTGAGGATGCCTGCCTTTACATTTCTTGCTTATTAGTAGGTTTGAACTAGTAGAGTATGTTCCACTAGTGTTTATTTCCTATATTATTCAGACGCTTGTAATAGTGACGTTTTGGCAAGTATTACTTATGACCTGAGATTCTATTTCTTTCAAGTTGTATGTTTCTATAACTAGATGGTTGATGTATGAGTAATGAACTTCCTTACAAATACGAGTTTATATGAAGTCTATGTATACTTCAATTATAAAAAAAAAGTTTTAAATTTTCCACACAAAAAAAAATTAACCGTATGAATGTGATGAATGCAAGAAGAGGTTTGTCTGCGACCTCTGAGAGGTCAACGACGCTGGTTGCGATTCGTATTCCTGAATCGGGGTCGTGACATGTACATTGCACAAGCATATTTTGAGATGACCATAAGGGTATATACTCTTTAGTATGAAGAACTTAGGTCTTAATTATGATAGTGGATTATGATCAAGAATTACCAAAGAGAGGTACTTAGCTTTTGTAGTAGTATGGGATGCTACCTTAGCCTTCCACAAGTATACTTGGAGGTATCTTATGATGTAGTTCACTTGAGTAAGAAGGACAAGTAAGTAAGTATGAACTCTTATATGCTTTATGATGCTTTAATATGCTTATGATATACATGTCAGGCTTATGTCTTTATCTCTTATGAGTATGTCTATTGTTGACTAACCCTTTGAGATATTTTATGTTGGTATGTAGTTTCCATACTTAGTACTTATCGTACTAACGCATATTGCCTACATGTTGTCCATGTGGGTCTTGAGAAGGTTGAGTTGCTTGAAGGGTAGATTTTCAAGGTTTCCAAGAAGATAAGAAGTGGTGAGTCCTCATCTTCGAGGACGAACCTTTATGTTCCTTTTTGTCTTTCTTTATGTTTTAGATTTTTTGTAGGCTGCGTCCCAATGCTTTCCATTCATGTCAAAGTTAGATGGTTTTTGAGACAATGTTATTAGAGATGCTTCCGCGTTTATGATATACCTTTTAGTTTATGTTTAAAGAAAGTTTATAAATTCCCTCCATTTATGAATGATGTTATGTAATGAAGTCAATAGTCCTGTACAAGACCTCCGAGAGGTCGAGTACGCCGAGTCGCTATCCAAGGGTTGCCCTAACTTCTAGGGTGTACTTTCGGGTTGTGAAAAGGAATGTAAGACCTCGAAAACGACATAGGTTAACCAGATCCTAACATGTTGGTCTTGGTGTTCTAAGGTCCTAAATATGTTTAATATGTGGTATAGAGGCAGTAGCTAAAATATTAGAGGTGTTGGAAGTCAAACGGCAAGGGAGGACTAAGACGTTTGACGACTAAGTCACCTAAATGTCTCTTATATGGTTTTATGTGTTTATGTGTGTTTAATGGTGTTTTAAGGTTCTTAATAGAGTTAATATAGCATGTATATGCAGTGGTTAAAGTTTCGTGAAGTTTGGAGGTCAAACGACCAAGAACGTGCAAGGCATTCGACAGATATGCCTTGAGTCGACCTTGTAAGTCTAGGTGAGTTTCGTTGAGTTTTATGTGTTAGTTTTGGATGAAATTCATGTGAGAGGTGTGAAACTTATAGATTATCATATTTGAGTTGGAAAATTCTGGTAAATTATCCCCAAGGACCATCGAAGCGTCCTTGAGGAAGGACCCAAAACTGATGTGCAGGCAGTCCCAGGCAGCCTTGGCGACGGAGCTGTCAACGGCCAGTAGTGGTTGTGACGCCCCGTCACAAGGGTCTCGTCGTGGGGGAATTGTCCAAGGGTGTATAGGGGACCCTTGGCAAGCTACTGTTTCTTGCAACAGAAGGCCATGATGCCCCGTTTCAGCCGTGACGCCCCGTCATGGGCAGGTCGTCATGGGTTGTTCCCTGCGTGCAGATTTTTCTGCCAAGTCAGGGGTGAATTAGTAAATTCACCCCACTTCCAAATAAGAGTTTAGGCATTTTATTAAGGTTCTTATGGGTATTTTAATTAACTATATAAGTACTTAACACCCTAAATACTTCATTCTTCCAAATTGAAATCCCAAAACTCTTAGAAATATCCCAAAACCTTCATTGAAGACTCCATTGAAGAGGCAGCTTGGTGAGGGGTTGTTGAGTGAAATTCTTCATCAAATTGAAGGATTATCATCCTTGAGGTATGGCTTTTGATCCTTGAAACTTATTTCATCAAGGAGCCCAATCCTCAAAATGTTTTACAAAGTTTTCTGAAGTGAATTGTCCAATTTCGGGATTCTACCATGGGTTCTTGCATAAATGATTTCTAAACATTGAATTATGATCTAATTGATATTGTATTGATGATTTCAACATAAATTACCTATGAACCCATGTGAATTGATGAACCCTAGTTTTGACTACTTATTGGGTTACTTGATATTAAGCTAATGTTGATGAATTGTTGTGTAGTTTCTTATGGGATTTCTAATGATATAAGAATTGTATTCAATTGATATATAATTGATCTTAGATTTTTAAACCTAGATTGAATTGATGTATATTGAGTTTTATGGTTATTGCTTTGAATTGTTGTTCATGGCCATGGGTAAGGGCCTTGTGATGATGAATTGGTTGATTTGGCATTGAATTGAAGTATGGATATGGGGATGAAGGTATGCTTCCCCGTTTTCCTTAATTTGATATTAATTATACTTCAATTCTATTGTGATTGGTATGGTCCACTTATGGTGGCGGTGTTATGTGTTTTACTTGCAATTGATGTGGCCTTGTCGGCGTTACTTTATGTAATATTATGAGTATGGCCTTATTGGCAACTACTTAATGTTACGTGGCTATTTGTGTAGTTTGATGACATTACCTATATACATGTGAAGTTATATAGTCATGTATGTACTCTTCTAGCTATGTTGCCTTAAGTGATCATGTTAGACTTTGACTTGACATTTTGAGTGTAGTGTTAGGTTAAGTCTTGGTTATTCATACTTGACTTTATGAGTCTATGTGGAGTATATTAATGATGTTATGATGATATATAGGGTGACTTGAATATGTTAGGTTGTTTTAGAGGTGTTTCTAGAATGACTTGTATTATGTGTTAAAGGTGAAGTATGTGATGTCTTGTCTTGGTTGACTTGTATCTATTGCTTGATGTATATATGATTATGGATATGTGATGTCTCGATTTAGGGTGTTATAACTCTTAGTCTTGAATAAATAAATAGAGGTGAGACCTTAATGATAAGAGGGTCATTTATGTGGAACCTTGAACTTAGTGGCGAAGTTATAAATTGTGAAGTAGTTAGCCGTAATGGTATCCTTCATGTGATGAGTGATGGACTTAAGGTTGATTGGCTGGAACGGCATCATATCATACCTTAGGGAAGTCGCTATGAGCTTCTTGTCGCCAAAGTGAGTTATGCCCTGGTGGACCTTGCTTTGGTAGGGTGAATGTAAAAGGGGTCATGAACTAGATATAGGACCTATTTATATGAACCTTAATGTGAATTAATCTATGAGAACTAAGGCTAGCACCGAGTGAGTATGAGTAAGGGGGAAGTGGATTCAGTTAAAAAGAGACTGAATGCTTATTACGCCCTTCATATTCCTTAACCATGTGCCTACACGGGATGTGTCCAAGTTCTACCATTGGCAAGTAGAACAACCTCATCGGAGTAGGATAGAACTTCGGATTCCATGTCTTGATACCATGGTCTATGTCGGTTATTGCCTATTCTCATCATGTGGAATACCTATTAGCATTAGATAAGTTTATGAGGTTTAGGTGGTGGTATGGGACGCTATCTAGACATTGCACAATAGACTTTGAAGGTGTTATGTGGAGTTCCTAGGTCTTGTCCAAGACCATTATGTGAGTGTCTTATGTGATGCTTTATGTGAGTGTATTATGTGATGTATGAGTCTTAATGAACTAATGTACTATTGACCTATGTTAGTAACTATGTAAATGAAGGAGTACCTAATCTAAAGTGCCTTAAGCATTCCTTAGCTAAAGTGTGAGGAGGGCATGAAAGGATGGTATCTTCATGTCTTATCTTTTGAAGTCTTGAGCATGACTCTAGTTAGGGAGGTTGGTTAATCTTGTTGACATGATCTAAACATTAGGAAGTCTTAAGGACTATTTAGGTAATCTTGAAGAAGTCACTGCACTATGGACATTATCTTCTCGATTTACTTAAGAAGGTCTTTTGATAGTCTTTGGAAGGAGAATGTCTTCTAATCTAAGTGTAGGTGTGTTTAGTGAGAATGATTCTATTTGAGGTAGTCTATAGGATCTCTTATGTGTGTGTGATAGAGATTGTATGGGCGGTCGCTCCACACTCACTCAAGTGAACCTTGGAAATCACCTTTGGTAGATGAATCTTACATAGATGTTTATGATTGTTTTCTAAGTATGCATGTGACTCATTGTAGGTAATCTTAAGGGTCGTTTAGGCACATCTAGAGAGGGTGTATGGGAGGTCTCTCTTTGTGTGACTTAAGTGAATCTTAGGATGACTTTAAGTGAGGGAATTAAATGCTAGGAAGACTTAAAGTGAGGGATGAAGTGCTTCACTGTAACAATGAATTAATTCACTGTACAGTGAATATAGCTCACTGTAAAGTGAGTTCTTTAAATGGTATTTTTGGTTAATGGGTATCTTGTGTTTCCTAATTGCTAAATGATGTTCTTATGTTTAAACTATGATTTTCAAATGAAAAGATGCATATTTCCAATAAAGTCCGTTTTCATGATTTTATGCATATAGCCATACTTAGTACATGTGGTTGTACTAATTCCATGCTTTATTTTCTATATATAGTTCTTGGTAGGTGAAGAGATTGTGAAGTGAAGACTTGGACTTAGAATATCGTTCAAGTAGAAGTTGAAGTATGTCCTCAATTGACTCGAGGGCATACGTCTTTTATTGTTTTCTTTGAAGTATTGTAATAGACTATGTCTTTCTATTTTCGTATTGAAGTATGGGAGGTGTCCCAAAGTACTCTTGTGTCTTAAGATGATGAGATTGAGACTTAGCATTTCTATTACTTTTATATGAAAGATATTTTTAAAGACTATATTATGTTTTGTGAAAAGTTTTAATTCCGCACTACTTTTTACTATGTATATGCAATGAATGATATGAATGAGGCTTGTCTTAGAACTCTGAGAGTTCGATGACGCCGGTCGCAATCCGAGATTGCACCCTATCTTCTAGGGTATGATTTTGGGTTGTGACAAAGTTGGTATCAGAGCATAGGTTGGTGAAAGTAGTATTAGGTATCAAAAAGTCTCATCAAGTCACGTCTAGTAGAGTCTTGACCATCGGTGTGAGTCGCGACACATCTATGGGCGAGAGGCTATAGGACGATAGTGTTTCCCTTTATTTCTACTCCTATGTTCGTGCGGTAGAGTTATGTTATGAGTATCCTTCTAAATGTGTTTCCTTGTTTTCTAGGAGATGAATACTAGAAGGATGGCCGCTAGAAGGATGGAAGAGGGAAGGGTAATGAGGAAGTTCTTCCCCAAGTTGAGCAAGTTCCTCAAGGTGCTCAAGGTGCAAGGTGTTCAAGGTCTCAATGATCAAGTGCCTCCTCAAGGTGATCATTCCTAATGTAGGAGGTGATGGTGCCGGAATTGTCTAATAGGGTGATTGGAGAGGCTTTGCTTGCTTTAGCCCAAGCCGTAACGGCTCAAGCTAACTTGAACATGATGCCTAGGGTTAATTCTATGGAGAGCACTATGTCATCTAGGTTGAGAGACTTTGTGAGGTTAAATCCTCCAATCTTTCTTGGCTCTAAGGTGAATGAGGATCCCCAAGAATTTCTTGATGGTGTGTACAAAGTTTTGAGTGCTATGGGGGTTACATCTAGGGAGAAGGCGGAGTTGGATTCTTATCAATTGAGAGGTGTGTCTCAAATTTGGTATACTCAATGGAAGGACAATAGACCGGTGGAGTCGGGTCCTATTGAGTGGGAAGAATTCAAGAAAGCTTTTCTTGGCAAGTACTTTCCCCGTGAGAAGAGGGAAGAGAAGGTAGAAGAATTTATCAATCTCAAGCAAGGCAATATTAGTGTTGAGGAGTACTCTTTGAAATTCTCGACTTTGTCTAGGTATGTACCTTTCCTAGTGACTAAAGGGATGAAATGAGTCACTTTGTGACGGGTGTAGCCGATTTAGTGAAGGAGGAATGTCGTACGGCTATGTTGCATGATAATATGACTTTGGCTAGACTCATGGTGTATGCACAATCAATTGAAGAGTCTAAAATTAGTAGGATGTCAAGGAACTTGAAAAGGAGTGTTGCTAGTGACCAAGTGCAACCTAGGTTCAAAAAGAGGGTTCAAACTCAAGATGGACCTAGTGTTCCTAAGAAGAAGTTTGAGAAGAGAGGTGGTTCTAGCAATGACAAACCTTTATGTGCCACTTGTGGTAAGAGACATTATGTTGAGTGTTTATTGGGTACCGGTAGTTGCTTTGGATGTGGAAAGGATGGGCACAAAGTGAGAGATTGTCCAAACATTACTTCTAGGAAGGAGGGCAAGAGGGTTGAGCCTAGTGTTCCGAAGGAAGATGCTCCAACTAAGAAGCGTTTCTATGCACTCCGGACTAGAATTGAGAAGCCGGGTGATGGTGATGATGATGTTGGTAACTTCTTGTTTCTCTTTTGATAGTATGAGTTCCTTCTAAGTGGGGGAGTATGGTTAGTAGATGTGATAGAATTCTTGATTTGTTGCATGTGCATGGTGTTTAGGAGTTTGGTTGAAATTGAATTTCATTTACTTCTTGCATTGTTGTTTTATGAAGCTTTGAGCATGTTGTATGATGTGTTTACATGATGTTATCTTGATTAGCATGTCTATATAGAGAATTGCCTAAAGATTGCATTTTTGGAAAATTTGCAAAAATCACTGTAGCTTGATACACTGCTCACTGTAAAATTTTTGAAAAATGGACTATTTGATTCTTTGGTCTAAAATTTGGTAATGTGGTTAGAACTGATGTATATGAGTATGATGTTGATATAAAATGAGTTTTTGCTATTTGGATTGAAGCATGTGAGTTTTGTAGCATAATGAGTTATAGAATTGTTTTCTAGTTTTCTTGTTGTGTTGCGAATATCTTGACTATGTGAAATTGATGATTTCTTCTTAGATATGTGTTGTATGGTTTGGTTATGTGCTGCTAGTTGAAGTCTAATCTTGGAAGTGTTCGGAGAGTGGCAAGTGTCATTCGAGGACGAATGTTGTCCAAGTGGGGGAGATTGTAAGACCTCGAAAACGACATAGGTTAACCAGAGCCTAACATGTTGGTCTTGGTGTTTAAGGTCCTAAATATGTTTAATATGTGGTATAGAGGCAGTAGCTAAAATATTAGAGGTGTTGGAAGTCAAACGTCAAGGGACGACTAAGACGTTTGACGACTAAGTCACCTAAATGTCTCTTATGTGGTTTTATGTGTTTATGTGTTTCATGGTGTTTTAAGGTTCTTAATAGAGTTAATATAGCATGTATAGGCAGTGGTTAAAGTTTCGTGAAGTTTGGAGGTCAAACGACCAAGAACGTCCAAGGCATTCGAAAGATATGCCTTGAGTCGACCTTGTACGTCTAGGCGAGTTTCTGAGTTTTATGTGTTCGTTGGATGAAATTCATGTGAGAGGTGTTAAACTTATAGATTATCATATTTGGGTTGGAAACGTCGGAAATTATCCCCAAGGACCATCGAAGGGTCCTTGAGGAAGGACCCAAAACTGATGTGCAGGCAGTCCAGGCAGCCTTGGCGACGGAGCTGTCAACGGCCAGTAGTGGCTGTGACCCCCGTCACAAGGGTCTCGTCGTGGGGGATTGTCCAAGGGTGTATAGGGACCCTTGGCAAGCTACTGTTGCTTGCAACGGAAGGCCATGACCCCGTTTCAGCCGTGACGCCCCGTCATGGGCAGGTCGTCATGGGTGTTCCCTGCGTGCAGATTTTTCTGCCAAGTCAGGGGTGAATTAGTAAATTCACCCCACTTCCAAATAAGAGTTTAGGTTTATTAAGGGTCTTATGGGTATTTTAATTAACTATATAAGTAGTTAACACCCTAAAGACTTCATTCTTCCAAATTGAAAACCCAAAACTCTTAGAAATATCCCAAAACCTCCATTGAAGACTCCATTGAAGAGGCAGCTTGGTGAGGGGTTCTTGAGTGGAAATTCTTCATCAAAGTGAAGATTATCATCCTTGAGGTATGCTTTTGATCCTTGAAACTTATTTCATCAAGGAGCCCAATCCTCAAAGTGTTTTACAAAGTTTTCTAAAGTGAATTGTCCAATTTCGGGATTCTACCATGGGTTCTTGCATAAATGATTTCTAAACATTGAATTATGATCTAATTGATATTGTATTGATGATTTCAACATAAATTACCTATGAACCCATGTGAATTGATGAACCCTAGTTTTGACTACTTATTGGGTTACTTGATATTAAGCTAATGTTGATGAATTGTTGTGTAGTTTCTTATGGGCTTTCTAATGATATAAGAATTGTATTCAATTGATATATAATTGATCTTAGATTGTTAAACCTAGATTGAATTGATGTATTCATTGAGTTTTATGGTTATTGCTTTGAATTGTTGTTCATGGCCATGGGTAAGGGCCTTGTGATGTTGAATTGGTTGATTTGGCATTGAATTGAAGTGTGGATATGGGATGAAGGTATGCTGCCCCGTTTTCCTTAATTTGATATTAATTATACTTCAATTCTATTGTGATTGGTATGGTCCACTTATGGTGGCGGTGTTATGTGTTTTACTTGCAATTGATGTGGCCTTGTCGGCGTTACTTTATGCAATATTATGAGCATGGCCTTATTGGCAACTACTTGAAGTTATGTGGCTATTTGTGTAGTTTGATGACATTACCTATCTACATGTGAAGTTATATAGTCATGTATGTACTCTTCTAGTTATGTTGCCTTAAGTGATCATGTTAGACTTTGACTTGACATTTTGAGTGTAGTGTTAGGTTAAGTCTTGGTTATTCTACTTGACTTTATGAGTCTATGTGGAGTATATTAATGATGTTATGATGATATATAGGTGACTTGAATATGTTAGGTTGTTTTAGAGGTGTTTCTAGAATGACTTGTATTATGTGTTAAAGGTGAAGTATGTGATGTCTTGTCTTGGTTGACTTGTATCTTGCTTGATGTATATATGATATGGATATGTGATGTCTTGATTTAGGGTGTTATAACTCTTAGTCTTGAATAAATAAATATAGGTGAGACCTTAATGATAAGAGGGTCATTTATGTGGAACCTTGACTTAGTGGCGAGGTTATAAATTGTGAAGTAGTTAGCCGTAATGGTATCCTTCATGTGATGAGTGATGGACTTAAGGTTGATTGGCTGGAACGGCATCATATCATACCTTAGGGAAGTCGCTATGAGCTTCTTGTCGCCAAAGTGAGTTATGCCCTGTGGACCTTGCTTTGGTAGGGTGAATGTAAAGGGGTCATGAACTAGATATGGACCTATTTATATGAACCTTAATGTGAATTAATCTATGAGAACTAAGGCTAGCACCGAGTGAGTATGAGTAAGGGGAAGTGGATTCAGTTAAAGAAGAGACTGAATGCTTATTACGCCCTTCATATTCCTTAACCATGTGCCTACATGGGATGTGTCCAAGTTCTACCATTGGCAAGTAGAACAACCTCATCGAAGTAGGATAGAACTTCGGATTCCATGTCTTGCTACCATGGTCTATGTCGGTTATTGCCTATTCTCATCATGTGGAATACCTATTAGCATTAGATAAGTTTATGAGGTTTAGGTGGTGGTATGGGACGCTATCTAGACATTGCACAATAGACTTTGAAGGTGTTATGTGGAGTTCCTAGGTCTTGTCCAAGACCATTATGTGAGTGTCTTATGTGATGCTTTATGTGAGTGTTATGTGATGTATGAGTCTTAATGAACTAATGAACTAATGACCTATGTTAGTAACTATGTAAATGAAGGAGTACCTAATCTAAAGTGACTTAAGCATTCCTTAGCTAAAGTGTGAGGAGGCATGAAAGGATGGTTCTTCATGTCTTATCTTTGAAGTCTTGAGGATGACTCTAGTTAGGGAAGTTGGTTAATCTTGTTGACATGATCTAAACCTTAGGAAGTCTTAAGGACTATTTAGGTAATCTTGAAGAGGTCACTGCACTATGGACATTATCTTCTCGATTTACTTAAGTAGGTCTTTTGATAGTCTTTGGAAGGAGAATGTCTTCTAATCTAAGTGTAGGTGTGTTTAGTGAGAATGATTCTATTTGAGGTAGTCTATAGGATCTCTTGTGTGTGTGATAGAGATTGTATGGGCGGTCGCTCCACACTCACTCAAGTGAACCTTGGAATCACCTTTGGTAGATGAATCTTACATAGATGTTTATGATTGTTTTCTAAGTATGTATGTGACTCATTGTAGGTAATCTTAAGGGTCGTTTAGGCACATCTAGAGAGGTGTATGGGAGGTCTCTCTTTGTGTGACTTAAGTGAATCTTAGGATGACTTTAAGTGAGGGAATTACATGCTAGGAAGACTTAAAGTGAGGGATGAAGTGCTTCACTGTAACAGTGAATTAATTCACTGTACAGTGAATATAGCTCACTGTAAAGTGAGTTCTTTAAATGTATTTTGGTTAATTGTTATCTTATGTGTTTCCTAATTGCTAAATGATGTTCTTATGTTTAAACTATGATTTCAAATGAAAAGATGCATATTTCCAATAAAGTCCGTTTTCATGATTTTATGCATATAGCCATACTTAGTACATGTGGTTGTACTAATTCCATGCTTTATTTTCTATCTATAGTTCTTGGTAGGTGAAGAGCTTGTGAAGTGAAGACTTGGACTTAGAAGATCGTTCAAGAAGAAGTTGAAGTATGTCCTCAATTGACTCGAGGGCATATGTCTTTTATTGTTTTCTTTGAAGTATTGTAATAGACTATGTCTTTCTATTTTCGTATTGAAGTATGGGCGTGTCCCAAAGTACTCTTGTGTCTTAAGATGATGAGATTGAGACTTAGCATTTCTATTACTTTTATATGAAAGATTTTTAAAGACTATATTATGTTTTGTGAAAAGTTTTAATTCCGCACTACTTTTCACTATGTATATGCAATTGATATGAATGAGGCTTGTCTTAGAACTCTGAGAGTTCGACGACGCCGGTCGCAATCCGAGATTGCACCCTATCTTCTAGGGTATGGTTTCGGGTTGTGACAAAGTTGGTATCAGAGCATAGGTTGGTGAAAGTAGTATTAGGTATCAAAAAGTCTCATCAAGTCACGTCTAGTAGAGTCTTGACCATCGTGTGAGTCGCGACACATCTATGGGCGAAGGCTATAGGACGATAGTGTTTCCCTTCATTTCTACTCCTATGTTCGTGCGGTAGAGTTATGTTATGAGTATCCTTCTAAATGTGTTTCCTTTTTCTAGGAGATGAATACTAGAAGGATGGCCGCTAGAAGGATGGAAGAGGAAGGGTAATGAGGAAGTTCTTCCCCAAGTTGAGCAAGTTCTCAAGGTGCTCAAGGTGGCAAGGTGTTCAAGGTCTCAAGATGATCAAGTGCCTCCTCAAGGTGATCATATCCTAATGTAGGAGTGATGAGGTGCCGGAATTGTCTAATAGGGTGATTGGAGAGGCTTTGCTTGCTTTAGCCCAAGCCGTAACGGCTCAAGCTAACTTGAACATGATGCCTAGGGTTAATCTATGGAGAGCACTATGTCATCTAGGTTGAGAGACTTTGTGAGGTTGAATCCTCCAATCTTTCTTGGCTCTAAGGTGAATGAGGATCCCCAAGAATTTCTTGATGGGTGTACAAAGTTTTGAGTGCTATGGGGGTTACATCTAGGGAGAAGGCGGAGTTGGCTTCTTATCAATTGAGAGATGTGTCTCAAATTGTACACTCAATGGAAGGACAATAGACCGCGTGGAGTCGGGTCCTATTGAGTGGGAGAATTCAAGGAAACTTTCTTGGCAAATTACTTCCCCGTGAGAAGAGGAAGAGAAGTAGAAGAATTTATCAATCTCAGCAAGGCAATATAGTGTTGAGGAGTACTCTTTGAAATTCTCGACTTTGTCTAGGTATGCACCTTTCCTAGTGACTAAAAGGATGAAATGAGTCGCTTTTGAGGTGTAGCCATTAGTGAAGGAGGAATGCCGTACGGCTATGTTGCATGATAATATGACTTTGGCTAGACTCATGGTGTATGCACAATCAATTGAAGAGTCTAAATTAGGAGGATGTCAAGGAACTTTGAAAAGGATGTTGCTAGTGACCAAGTGCAACCTAGGTTCAAAAAGAGGGTTCAAACTCAAGATGGACCTAGTGTTCCTAAGAAGAAGTTTGAGAAGAGAGGTGTTCTAGCAATGACAAACCTTTATGTGCCACTTGTGTAAGAGACATTATTTGAGGGTTTATTGGGTACCGGTAGTTGCTTTGGATGTGGAAAGGATGGGCACAAAGTGAGAGATTGTCCAAACATTGCTTCTAGGAAGGAGGGCNTAGTAGATGTGATAGAAGTCTTAGAAGTTGTTACATGTGCATGGTGTTTAGGAGTTTGGTTGAAATTGAATTTCATTTACTTCTTGCATTGTGTGTTTTATGAAGCTTTGAGCATGTTGTATGATGTGTTTACATGATGTTATCTTGCTATTAGCATGTCTATATAGAGAATTGCCTAAAGATTGCATTTTTGGAAAATTTGCAAAAAATCACTGTAGCTTGATACACTGCTCATTGTAAAATTTTGAAAAAAATGACTATTTGATTCTTTGGTCTAAAATTGTGGTAATGTGGTTAGAACTGATGTATATGAGTATGATGCTGAATGTAAAATGAGTTTTTGCTATTTGGGTTGAAGCATGTGAGTTTTGTAGCATAATGAGTTACAAAATTGTTTTCTAGTTTTTTGTTGTGTAGCGAATATCTTGACTATGTGAATCTGATGATTTCTTCTTAGATATGTGTTGTATGGTTTGGTTATGTGCTGCTAGTTGAATGTCTAATCTTGAAAGTGTTCGGAGAGTGGCAAGTGTCATTCTAGGACGAATGTTGTCCAAGTGGGGGAGATTGTAAGACCTCGAAAACGACATAGGTTAACCAGATCCTAACATGTTGGTCTTGGTGTTCTAAGGTCCTAAATATGTTTAATATGTGGCATAGAGGCAGTAGCTAAAATATTAGAGGTGTTGGAAGTCAAACGTCAAAGGGACGACTAAGACGTTTGACGACTAAGTAACCTAAATGTCTCTTATGTGGTTTTATGTGTTTATGTAAGTTTCATGGTGTTTTAAGGTTCTTAATAGAGTTAATATAGCATGTATATGCAGTGGTTAAAGTTTCGTGAAGTTTGGAGGTCAAACGACCAAGAACGTCCAAGGCATTCGAAAGATATGCCTTGAGTCGACCTTGTACGTCTAGGCGAGTTTCATTGAGTTTTATGTGTTCGTTATGGATGAAATTCATGTGATAGGTGTTAAACTTATAGATTATCATATTTCGATTGGAAAAGTCTGGGAAATTATCCCCAAGGACCATCGAAGGGTCGTTGAGGAAGGACCCAAAACTTATGTGCAGGCAGTCCAAGGCAGCCTTGGCGACGGAGCTGTCAAAGGCCAGTAGTGGCTGTGACGCCCCGTCACAAGGGTCTCGTCGTGGGGGAATTGTCCAAGGGTGTATAGGGGACCCTTGGCAAGCTACTGTTGCTTGCAATGGAAGGCCATGACGCCCCGTTTCAGCTGTGACGCCCCGTCATGGGCAGGTCGTCATGGGTTGTTCCCTGCGTGCAGATTTTTCTGCCAAGTCAGGGGTGAATTAGTAAATTAACCCCACTTTCAAATAAGAGTTTAGGTGGTTTATTAAGGGTCTTATGGGTATTTTAATTAACTATATAAGTAGTTAACACTCTAAAGACTTCATTCTTCCAAATTAAAAACCCAAAACTCTTAGAAATATCCAAAAACCTCCATTGAAGAGGCAGCTTGGTGAGGGGTTCTTGAGTGGAAGTTTTTCATCAAAGTGAAGGATTATCATCCTTGAGGTATGGCTTTTGATCCTTGAAACTTATTTCATCAAGGAGCCCAATCCTCAAAGTGTTTTACAAAGTTTTCTAAAGTGAATTGTCCAATTTCGGGATTCTACCATGGGTTCTTGCATAAATGATTTCTAAACATTGAATTATCATCTAATTGATATTGTATTGATGATTTCAACATAAATTACCTATGAACCATGTGAATTGATGAACCTTAGTTTTGACTACTTATTGGGTTACTTGATATTAAGCTAATGTTGATGAATTGTTGTGTAGTTTCTTATGGGCTTTCTAATGATATAAGAATTGTATTCAATTGATATATAATTGATCTTAGATTGTTAAACCTAGATTGAATTGATGTAGATTCATTGAGTTTTATGGTTATTGCTTTGAATTGTTGTTCATGGCCATGGGTAAGGGCCTTGTGATGATGAATTGGTTGATTTGGCATTGAATTGAAGTATGGATATGGGGATGAAGGTATGCTGCCCCATTTTCCTTAATTTGATATTAATTATACTTTGATTCTATTTTGATTGGTATGGTCCACTTATGGTGGCGGTGTTATATGTTTTACTTGCAATTGATGTGGCCTTGTCGGCGTTACTTTATGTAATATTATGAGTATGAACTTATTGGCAACTACTTAAAGTTATGTGGCTATTTGTGTAGTTTTATGACATTACCTATCTACATGTGAAGTTATATAGTCATGTATGTACTCTTCTAGTTATGTTGTATTAAGTGATCATGTTAGACTTTGACTTGACATTTTGAGTGTAGTGTTAGGTTAAATCTTGGTTATTCATACTTGACTTTATGAGTCTATGTGGAGTATATTAATGATGTTATGATGATATATAGGGTGACTTGAATATGTTAGGCTGTTTTAGAGGTGTTTCTAGAATGACTTTATTATGTGTTAAAGGTGAAGTACGTGATGTCTTGTGTTGGTTGACTTGTATCTCTTGCTTGATGTATATATGATTATGGATATGTGATATCTTGATTTAGGGTGTTATAACTCTTAGTCTTGAATAAGTAAATAGAGGTGAGACCTTAATGATAAGAGGGTCATTTATGTGGAACCTTGAACTTAGTGGCGAGGTTATAAATTGTGAAGTAGTTAGCCGTAATGGTATCCTTCATGTGATGAGTGATGGACTTAAGGTTGATTGGCTGGAACGTCATCATATCATACCTTAGGGAAGTCGCTATGAGCTTCTTGTCGCCAAAGTGAGTTATGCCCTGGTGGACCTTGCTTTGGTAGGGTGAATGTAAAGCAGGTCATGAACTAGTTATGGGACCTATTTATATGAAACTTAATGTGAATTAATCTATGAGAACTAAGGCTAGCACCGAGTGAGTATGAGTAAGGGGGAAGTGGATTCAGTTAAGAAGAGATTGAATGCTTATTACACCCTTCATATTCCTTAACCATGTGCCTACATGGGATGTGTCCAAGTTCTACCATTGGCAAGTAGAACAACCTCATCGGAGTAGGATAGAACTTCGGATTCCATGTCTTACTACCATGGTCTATGTCGGTTATTGCCTATTCTCATCATGTGGAATACCTATTAGCATTAGATAAGTTTATGAGGTTTAGGTGGTGGTATGGGACGCTATCTAGACATTGCACAATAGACTTTGAAGGTGTTATGTGGAGTTCCTAGGTCTTGTCCAAGACCATTATGTGAGTGTCTTATGTGATGCTTTATGTGAGTGTCTTATGTGATGTATGAGTCTTAATGAACTAATGTACTATTGACCTATGTTAGTAACTATGTAAATGAAGGAGTACCTAATCTAAAGTGACTTAAGCATTCCTTAGCTAAAGTGTGAGGAGGGCATGAAAGGATGGTCTCTTCATGTCTTATCTTTTGAAGTCTTGAGCATGACTCTAGTTATGGAGGTTGGTCAATCTTGTTGACATGATCTAAACATTAGGAAGTCTTAAGGACTATTTAGGTAATCTTGAAGAGGTCACTGCACTATGGACATTATCTTCTTGATTTACTTAAGTAGGTCTTTTGATAGTCTTTGGAAGGAGAATGTCTTCTAATCTAAGTGTAGGTGTGTTTAGTGAGAACGATTCTATTTGAGGTAGTCTATAGGATCTCTTGTGTGTGTGTGATAGAGATTGTATGGGCGGTCGCTCCACACTCACTCAAATGAACCTTGGAAATCACCTTTGGTAGATGAATCTTACATAGATGTTTATGATTGTTTTCTAAGTATGCATGTGACTCATTGTAGGTAATCTTAAGGGTCGTTTAGGCACATCTAGAGTGGGTGTATGGGAGGTCTCTCTTTGTGTGACTTAAGTGAATCTTAGGATGACTTTAAGTGAGGGAATTACATGCTAGGAAGACTTAAAGTGAGGGATGAAGTGCTTCACTGTAACAGTGAATTAATTTAATGTACAGTGACTATAGCTCACTGTAAAGTGAGTTCTTTAAATGGTATTTTTGGTTAATGGTTATCTTTTGTGTTTCCTAATTGCTAAATGATGTTCTTATGTTTAAACTATGATTTCAAATGAAAAGATGCATATTTCCAATAAAGTCCGTTTTCATGATTTTATGCATATAGCCATACTTAGTACATGTGGTTGTACTAATTCCATGCTTTATTTTCTATCTATAGTTCTTGGTAGGTGAAGAGCTTGTGAAGTGAAGACTTGGACTTAGAAGATCGTTCAAGAAGAAGTTGAAGTATGTCCTCAATTGACTCGAGGGCATATGTCTTTTATTGTTTTCTTTGAAGTATTGTAATAGATTATGTCTTTCTATTTTCGTATTGAAGTATGGGCCGTGTCCCAAAGTACTCCTGTGTCATAAGATGATGATATTGAGACTTAGCATTTCTATTACTTTTATATGAAAGAGATTTTTAAAGACTATATTATGTTTTGTGAAAAGTTTTAATTCCGCACTACTTTTCACTATGTATATGCAATGAATGATATGAATGAGGCTTGTCTTAGAAATCTGAGAGTTCGACGACGCCGGTCCTAATCCGAGATTGCACCCTATCTTCTAGGGTATGGTTTCGGGTTGTGACAAGGAATCTCTGCCTGGCGACATAATTTCCCTATCAAACAAGGGAAAGAAAATGTCGTTCTCTCATTTAGAGCCCTGTATCGCATTTAAATAGTGATGATTCTCCCTGTATTTATTGGGTAACCAAATAGTAAGCATGCTACCAGTGAGGCAAGGGATGGTGAAAGTTTTTTGTCATTCGTCGTTGGCCGCAATTGCGCCGGGACCACAACCCACCACACTTTAGCTGGGAAGGTCATTTAGTTTTAGCAATAGTATTTGGAGTAGTAGTTACCCAACTTGCTTGTTCCCCATCAATGGCAATGTGTTTGGCGATCCACCGCAACACCCTTTCTCGAGACGCATGATCTTCCATTTGTTGGCTGCATTTGACGTCACGGTGCTTCCCTTCAAAAAGTCCCACTGATGATGGGGCCATGTAATACGGTCCATGTAACATTCAGTTGATAGAGCTTTCCGAAATATCAATGGACTTGCCTTTAACAATGATTGAGTCAAGTGGACCTACTGTAGCAGCAAAATCTTTCAGCCCTCGTTTTGTGGATTCATTGGTTGCTGCCAGATTCATCAGTGTCGCTGCATATGATGTATAAAACCCCTTTGTTAGGTGATTAGAGCAATCACCCGGTGCACTGTCCATCCATTCAAACTTGTGAATTTGAAACATCCGGTAAATGTCCAGAAATTTCTTGATGTCACTTCTCACCACCCTAAACTCGGGTAAAATATCCCGAAACTGCTAGTCTTGGTCACAATCCCTCGGTGGTAGAATTCTTTGGTACGGTCCACCGTCCACATATCACGGTAGCAAGCAATGAGTTGTTCCGACGATTTGGATGATATTCCTGAGCATGCACATATTGTATCATGGTTTCTTCATCTGTGACTATCTTCTCTAACTCTCTATGATGAGTAGGTTGTTGAGCTGTTGTTTCCTATTCTGTATGAGTTGCTGGAGAAGAGGTGTGAGAGTTCTTGTGTGAACTGCCTGTATCTTCAACAATGCCCCCAGAATGTGCCTCATCATTGTTATGTGCTGCAGAGTGGGATGGATTGCTGGATTTTGCAATAGTCTAAGAAACACTACCCCCTTCTTCAGACTGAGAGGGAGTGTTCTGGAGTAGTCGTCGTTGGACTCGTGATCTAGTGGCCCGAGGTAAATGTGGTGTTGGAGTGACATCCAAGTGAACCTCCGACCCACTAGCCTTAGATGCGGCATGTACCTCAGATTGAGAAACTGTAGGGGGGCAGGCATGTTGGCATTTTTCATTCTTGGTCGGCGTGGCATGGTACGTGTAAACATGACGAGAGTTAGCATGATTACAAATTATTGACACACTATCGGGTACTCAGACTTCCCTTGCGGTTGAACAACATCATGACGCATTGCCTTAAGAATGACGCTACCCAATCTATCATTGTGAAGGAACACGGAATCAATCAAAGAGAACTTTAGTTAAGTAATGATCACGGTTGCCTTAACGGATCGTGGAGTGAACCACAAACTGTAAAGTCCCTCGTGACATTTGGATAACTAATGGTCACGTATGCCTTCACGGACCGTGGAATGGACCACGGACAGTGAAGTCTTTCTTGAACTCTGGGCAAAATCATAACATAAATAACCAGCCAAATAAAATGCCCAATAAATTTTCACAGACAAGGTCACAGTTTGTGAAGAAAACGACGGGTCGTAATCTTGTTCTTTAACTCAGTTCAGTTTCAAATTAGAACTAAATAACCACATAAAATACCCAAGGAATTTTCATGAACAAGGTCATAGTCTGTGAAGAAAACCACGGGTAATAATCTTGTTCGTGAACTCAGTTCAAAATCAAAGAAAAACTAAAAAACCACATAAATACCCAAGGGATTTTCAAAAACAAGGTCACGGTCTGTGAATAAGACCACGGGCTGTGATCTTGTTCGTGAACTCAGTCGCCCATATTTTGTTACATGTGTGGTTCACGGCTAGGGTTACGGGACGTAAGCATTTATACGGACCGTACAATATAGCGCGGCTCAAGTTTACACAGGTTTCAACTATCAAAATCAATAGTGACCACAAAGTAACAGAAACACACAGTTGATGGGGGATGAAATGTTTTTACCCTAAAACGACTAACTAATCGGCTATTAACACCCCAACTAATCACAAAGAACTGCAACAAGCCCCCCCCCCCCGACTACTATATTCAACCAAGATCAAACATCATCTGTGAATAAGAACAAACCAAATCAGAAGAGATTAAATACAGAACATTGTACTTACTTGGAGGGAACTTGAAATGTACGTGTAGCAATGGTGTGAGCAAAGAAAGAGATCCCCGCAATTCACTTAGTAGAGTAAGGGTGGGTAGCCGTTACAGACTAAACATGAGGAAGAAGAAGCAAAGAAGAAGAAAAATTAAAAAGGCGTGATGTAGAAGACCTAAATACATTTTGCAATGGACGGGTCTAATCGCAGGGTAGGGCGGGTTTTGTTTTCATGAATTACCTGCGCGAACAACAGACCATGGAATAGTCCGTGGAAATTGTCACGGTCCATCTACCCTACCGTAGAAGTAGTTCGGAGAGGAGACTTACCTGGGACAGATGATGATCCGTAAAATCCCCCGTAAAGAGGTTTACGGTCCGTGAGGTAGAACATATATAACACTTTTGCCTTGTTCAGTTTCACGTCAACTTCACGGTAGGTATACAGAGTCCGTATATATTACTACGAACCGTGAAACTTTTAATTTTTTGTTTTCCAGTAGCTTCCATTGTTTGATATTCACTTAGACGAACCATGAAGTTGCTTGTAGAGGCTACCACGGTCCGTGAAGTCTACCGTCAGATACATACTGCACCAGCTCTTCTGGACTTTCTTACTAAGTTTTCCTACACATGTCAGAACCCATTTACTCTGCACACTAAACGAATAGAAAAAAGAAATACAAAAATACCTAAATTAACAAATCTTGGGTTGCCTCCCAAGCAGCGCACAACTTAATGTCGCAGCGCGACACAAGTTTCTTGATTACTTAGACTTCATCAAGCATGCATTGTTCCACTATATTGGTTTCTTCCTGGGCACCTAGATATGCCTTGATTTGTTGTCCATTAACTTTGAACCTCTCTCCTTTTTCATTTTCCAGTTTAACCGCTCCCGATTGAAATACTTGAGTGACGTTAAAAGGGTCAGACCATTTGGATCTTAGTTTTCCTAGGAATAATCGCAATCTACAATTAAACAATAGCACCAAGTCCCCAGGAGACAAACTTTATTTCGCAATGTGTTTATCATGATATCGCTTCATCCTCTCCTTATACAATGCTGATCTCTCATATGCTCTCAAACGAAATTCATCATCTCATTTATCTGATCTAGCCTTAAATTTGTTGTTTCATTCCAGTCGAGATTTATCTTCTTCAATGCCCAGAGTGCTTTATGTTCCAGTTCAATAGGCAAGTGACATGTTTTTCCAAACACTAGTTGATATGGGACATACCAATAGGTGTTTTAAAAGTTGTCTGGTATGCCCACAACGCATCATCTAGCATTCTTGCCCAGTCTGTCCGGTTAGCATTTACGGATTTAGCCAAAATTGCTTTGATCTCTACATTAGACACTTCCACTTGGCCGCTAGTTTGTGGGTTATATGGTGTAGCTACCTTATGTTGTTTCACCCCATACTTGGTCAGGATAGCGCTGAATACTTTGTTGCAAAAATGAGAACCACCATGACTATTAATAGCATTAGGTGTCCCAAATCTTGCAAAAATGTTCTTCTTTAAGAACGCTGCCACACTCTTTCCATCATTTTCAGGTAATGCTACAGCTTCTACCCATTTGGAGACATAGTCCACTGCTACTAGGATATACTTCTGTCCATAGGAACTCACAAAGGGGCCCATGAAATCGATTCCCCACACATCAAAAAGCTCTATGACGTCTTGATATGGCTCCTTGCCTTTAGCAAATATCACAACTTCTTACTAACTCGGCTGCATCCTGGTGAATAGTTGGCCAGTAATACACACACTGGAAAATCTTATGAGCTGTGCGATCTCCACCATGGTTCCCACCTACAGGAGAGGAGTGACAAGACTCCAGAATGGGTAACATTTCAGCTTCGGGAACACATCTCCTGATGATGTTATCCGCACACACTCTGTACAAATAAGGATCATCCCAAAAATACATACCCGCATCATGTAAGAACTTTTCCTTTTGCTGATAAGTAAGCCCTTTAGGTATCAAATCATTGACTAAGAAGCACATCATAGAATGAGATCAAGAGTAGCAGCCAATACCTGCTCATCTGGGAATGCATCATCTATTTCAGGCTCACTGTATTCTCTCAATGCAGCTTCCAATCTTGAAAGGTGGTCGACTACCTGATTTTCACAACCTCTTCTATCTTTTACTTCAAATTCAAATTCTTGAAGTAGTAACACCCATTAGATTAAACTTGGTTTTGCATCCTTCTTATCCATGAGATATCTCGGTGCAGCATGATCTGTGTGAACTATTACTCTGGTGCCCAACAGATAAGCTCTGAATTTCTCAAATGCATATACTACATCCAACAGTTCATGTTCAGTGAATGCGTAGTTTCGTTGTGCTCCATTTAGGGACTTACTAGCATATTAAATCTGATGGAACATCTTGTTGCGCTTCTGACCCAATATTACACCTAATGCAGTGCCACTAGAATCACACATCACTTCAAACGGTTCTGCACAGTTGGGCCAATGCTTACATGTGCTGAGATCAGTTTCTCTTTGAGGCTTTCAAAGGCTTTTAGGCAGGCATCATCAAAGATGAATTTCACCCCTTCTCCAACAGTTTACACATGGGGTGTGCAGCTTTGGAGAAGTCCATGATGAAGCACCTATAGAATCTGGCATGTCCCAGGAAGCTTTGAACACCTTTCACACAAATAGGCGGAGGCAATTTTTAAATCACATCAATTTTTGCCTTGTAAACTTCGATTCCTTTTTGTAACACTTTATGTCCAAGAACTATGCCCTCTTTAACCATGAAGTGGCATTTTCCCAGTTCAGCACCAAGTTGGCTTCCTCACATCTCTGCAATTCCCTGCTAAGATTCAACAAACAGTCATCAAAAGTATCACCTACTACAGAAAAATCGTCCATAAATACTTCGAGAGTTTCCTCTACCATGTCTGAAAAAATTAACATCATGTATCTTTGAAATGTAGAGGGTGCATTAAATAATCCAAACGTCATGCGTTTAAATGCAAAAGTACCATAGTACATGTAAATGTAGTCTTTTCCTGATCTTCAGGAGCAATGGATATCTGATTGTAACCAGAGTATCCATCTAAGAAACAATACCACCCTTTACCTGCTAACCTGTCCAACATTTTTTCCATAAATGGCATAGGGAAATGGTCCCTTAAAGTCCATCTGTTCAACTTTCTATAGTTAATACATACTCGCCACCTAGTCAATGGTCGCTGTGGAACTAGTTCATTCTTTGTATTTTCTATTACAGTCATGCCTCCCTTTTTTGGCACGCATTGTACTGGGTTGACCCAATAGCTGTCTGAGATAGGGTAAACCACCCCAGCATCTAACCATTTGATTATTTCCTTTTTTACCACCTCTTACATTGGTGGGTTCAACCTCCTTTGGTGCTCAATGTTGGGTGTGCACTCTTCCTCAAGCTAAATTTTGTGTGTGAAAATACTTGGAGGGATTCCAATTATATCAGCAATAGTCCATCCAATATGTTTTTTAAAACTTTGAAGTACTCTAACCACTTCATGTACATGTTCGTCATTTAAATATGCAGCCAAAATCACAGGTAAGGTGTTGTTAGTACCCAAAAATACATACCTGAGACGACTAGGCAATTACTTAAGCTCCAAAAACTGGTGTTCCTCAATTGAGGGTTTAGCTGGAGGATGTGGTCTGTTTTTCAAATCCACATCTAATTTCTTTGGAGCATAAGAATGTTCTCCCATACCATGTAAAGCATTCACCGTTTCTCAATAATCATACCGGAAATCCGCATCAAAATTCATGAACACAACTGCTAATGTTTCAACAACTATCCTTTCTTCTATGGGTACTCTTAATTCGCCTTCAATAAAAACTTCCATTGCAGATACCACTTCCATATCTCGTGGTTATTTCATTGATCTGCATATGTTACACTTCACTTCTTCAATTTAGTCTAAACATCAACTCACCTCGCTCAACATCAACCAACGCTCTTCCTGTAGCTAAAAATGGTATTCCTAGGATTATAGGAACTTCAAAGTATACTTCACAATCCAAGATAACAAAACCTGCATGAAAGATAAATGTATCCACTTTAACAAAAACATCACACAAGATTCTCATTGGTCACTTAACTGACCTGTCAGACATCATCAATCTCATTACTGTCGGTTTTGGCATTCCCAAACCCAACTTCTCATAGATGGATAATGGCATCAAATTCTTTCTAGCTCCCAGATCACACAATTCTTTTGCAAACTTGATTGGCCCAATGGTGCATGGAATTATGAAAGCACCATGATATTCTTTTTTTTGAACCAGAGAATTGGTTGTAATAGCGTTGCAATGATGTACATCATTAGAAAAATCAAGACTTACAGCTCTTTCCTTGGTAACCAAGACTTTCATGAACTTGGCATATCCTGGCATTTTTTCAAGAGCTTCTACCAGTGGTAGATTGACTGACAGTTGCTTAAGCATGGTGATGAACTTTGTAAACTTCCCATCTCCAGCTCTTTTTTTTTAGTCATTATGGAAAAGAAGGAAGAGGTATATTAATCTGCAGTAACAGCAGCTTGTCATAACTCTCTTTCTCTTGTCCTATAGCAGGAGCTACTCTTTGTTTAACCTCTTCCAAGCCATCTACAGGTGCACTTCTATTCTCCTCTGTGTCAATTTGCTCCTCACCCTGTTCATCCTTGGTACTTGCAGGGTTTTGGTTAGAAACCACTTTACCACTTCTAGTAGTGATGGACATACAGTGTCCATCCTTCTTGGTGTTTTGAATAATATTACTTGGTAATGAACCATTCTTTCTCTGATTCAGGGATGCTGAGAGTTGTCCCAACTGTTGCTATATTTGCTTAATAGAGGTGGTGTGAGAGTCAACCAGCTGACTCATGCTTGAGAACTAACCCTCATTTCTTTAACTCCTGCATGTGTTGACTCAACCTTTTGAAGCATCTTGGCCATCATATCTTCAGGCTTAGATCCACTGGACTGACCAACCGTTCTTTCTCTACTACCAGGGGTTACATGTACACCACTACAATCATTTCTATACCTATCTCTATTCTGCCAGTTTCCTTGCTCTCTGTTTGGTGGTCTATCATATTGACCATCTCTGGTGTAGTTCCGACATGTATTTCCAGAATTATACCCCTGATGTCCAGAGTTATAATTTCGGAAACCTCCTTGGTTTCCCAAGTAGTTAGCTTCTTCATCAATGTCAATGTCTTGCTCTTCGTATCTGCTTTGTTATCCCACAATATTTACTTTTTCAGGCATGGACACAATATGCTTTGTTAGTAAATCAATTTGAGTTCTCATATGTGCCATGTCCTGATCACTTTCTTCTTCCTTCTTTCTCTATTTCGTTGACATCTCATATGTATACCCTAATTCTCCTACTTCTGCATCTATTGAGTAACATGCCCTATTGTTCTTGGAGACTTCATCTAATAGTTGCATGCTTTCAGCAAATGGCATTCTCATAAAAGAACCTCCGCAGACTGCATCAACAACAGGTTCAGTCACATAATTCATATACCAATAGAAAGCCTGTTTAAGATGCCTCACAGTAAGATCAGGGTTGGGGCATTTCTTCAACTTTTGGTTGAACGTCCACCAAGTGTCATGCATTGCTTCTCCTGGTAATTGCTTATGAGTACTGCTCTCATCCTTCATTTGCAGTTCTTTCGATTCTGGAAAGAATCGTTCTAAGAAAGCCTCTTTTAATACACTCCAAGTTTGAATGGAGTCATCTGGCATCTCGTTCAGCCAGTTAGTAGCTTCCCAGTAAGAGATAAAGGAAATAGCCTTAGCCTCATTGTAGTTTGATTAACTCCATGAATCTCTTGAGATTTACATATCCCCACAAAATTCATTAGATGCTTATTCGCATCGTTACCAGCTACCCCTCTAAACATTCCTTTGAGATTAAGCAATTGTATTATTGTACTAGTAACAGTGAATTGTACTCCTGGAGGTAACGCAGGTAAAAATATAACTCCAGTGACTCTAGCTCCATCCAAATTAGCATCATCCTTTTCATACATCATGTGAGATGGATGCTGAACTCTACCCCTCTGGGCTACTGGGGGACAATGAGGAGGAATTACATCATTCATGTTTCCATCAACTCCACTAGGTGGGACTAATTAAACATTTTGTTGCACATGTCGTGCAGCATCTAGTTCAGCCTCAAGGCCCTACCTTTGCCTCTGAGCCTCTAGTTCTTGAACATTAACGATCTTGCGTATGTTTTTCTGGAGTTCTGGATTGTAAGGTAGAAATGTGGCTCGCTTACTTCTTGTGGTGGGCATACACAATCAGATATATCTGTAATAGATCAAAAACAACAACACAAGTAAAATTAGGAAATTTTAACTACAAGTCGAATGTAAGCGAGTAAAACACTACTAAATTGAAATTCCCCGGCAGTGGCGCCAAAATTTGATACGTCCAAACTTACACCTCAAATGAGAGTGTAAATGGTTGTTGTCACTTTACAGAACTCAACTGGAGTTGAGATCATTCCCACAGAGAAGTGTTTTACAGACAATGTTCACTTTCACTCTTATCCGATTGTTGTTACTATCTTCTAATGAATTCAAACAAAAAGTAAAATTTGGGTATGAATATGAAGTAGCAAGTTCTAGGCATAAGACAAAAATTTAGATTTCAAATCTATTTTATAAATGATGACTAGGTATGGGTTTTCTGTTGATTAAGAGAAACCAGGTTAGTGTTCACTATGACAAGAACTTGTGAAACTCTTCTGAAATCGGAGCTTCAAGCAATCATACTTTCACAAAACTCAGTGACTAAAGTTTATCTAATGCTTCTCAGCCTTATTAGATAATAATCGCTTGTATTCGCTCGAGCTACAATTGATTCTTTTATAAAGAACTGGTTTATATGGATGTGAGGCTGAAGTTATTTTCTCTGGAACTCCAACTTCAACTTCAATACACTAAAGAGATTTATGCTTTTCCTAACAAGTGTTTTTCTCTAGAACAACCATTTGATTCAGGCTAGTCTAAAGTGTGAACTCCTTAGACGAAATTAAAACCAAAGCTTGAATCTACAGCATGTGAAAAAAGATTACTCTATGCTCGTTTTACAGATTCAGATTCACAGTCTCATCATAGATCTCACACACCTGATTTGAATACTTAGTGATTCAGAATTTTGTGTGCATAACAGTTGATAATCATTGAAAACATAACTCTGGATACTTACGATAGCAAATTGAAATTCGAAATCAACTTTATAATCCAAGAGGCAAACTTTCTCTTGTTGCCAAGTAGTTTGAAAAATAGAAATCGGTTCGAAAAATTCCAAGTTCTCTTCTCCCTTTCTTTGTCAAAAATTGAATGGCTTAAAAATCGTTCAAAAACTCCCTAAATAATATCCCAAAAAAAACTTTTAAAAGAGACCTAATGTAGTTAGCACTGTATTTTCGCTTTCCTTTACGGCCCCCGTCACGGCCCGTGAAAGGCTTCACGGTCCGTATAGTAGTCCGTGCTCTTTCCTTTAAATTTCCAAAACTGAAATTCGGTTCACGAATAGAATCACGACCATCAAAATATCACGGTCCATGAAGACGTCCGTGGTCTTCACTTCAACTTTCTCAACTCTGAATCCTTTGCCCTGCTTTTTGGAATCTTGTTAACGGACAAAATCACGGACCATCAAAATTATCACGATCTGTGAAGTCTTCTGTTGTCTTCACTTCAACTTTCTCAACTCTGGACACTTTTCATTGCTCTCTGGAATCAGGTTGACGGACAGAATCACGGACCATCAAAATTATCATGGTCCGTGAAGATTTCCATAGTCTTCACTTCAACTTTCTCAAACGTGGGTTTTAGAATTCCTCTACTGTCATCGTACTTCACGGTCACTTACACGGTCCGTAAAATAGGCTACGGACCGTCAAGATGGCCTTGAGTTACTACTACTTCTCTTCTTTGTCGCATTCTTCCTGCATCAACAACAAACACATCAAATCATACCAAATACACTCGATTCTAGCATTAGTTCCTTATTTTAAGCATTAAATTATACTCGGATATCCCGGTACATCAGAGTTCTTAATCAAAAAAATCATTTGTTGTTTGAGAGAATATAGATGATTATTGTCTAATAAGGCTGAGAAGCGTTGGATAAACTTCATTTGCTGAGCTTTGTGAAGTTATGATTGCTTGAAGCTCATATTTCAGAGGAGTTTCACAGTTATTGTCATAGTGAACACTAACGTGGTCTCTCTTAATCAACATAACAACCCATCCTTAGTCATAGTCTATACAATAGATTTGAAATCTTAATCTTAAGTTTAGAAATTTATATTTGTCATTCAACCCAAATTTTATTTTTTGTCTAAACTCATTAGGTTATAGTAACAGCATTCTGATAAGAGCAAAGTAAAGCATTATTTGTAAAGAAATTCTCGGTGGGAACTATCTCAATTCTATTTGAGTTTTTATAAAGTGACAACGATCGTTTACCTTCATTAGAAGTGTAAGTTTGAACGTATCAATTGCTTCTGTATGTGGGACTGTTTTGGACAGTATAGGCAATCAATATAGGTCCTCCTCAAGGACACCTTGGTTGGTTCTTAGGGAGTTTTTCCCGGGCATTTCCAACCCGAATATGTTCGTATACATGTTTAGGACCTCTCACATCAATTTTATCCAAAACGAACATGTAAAACTTGATTAAATACACTAAGACACACAAGCACGTTTCAAGGCAAACCTTTCGAACGTCATGAACGTTCTTGGACGTTTGACCTCAAAACTTCACGAAACATTAAACACTGCCTCCTAACATCATTATAACCCATTTTAGGACTTCAAAAATCAAGACTCGAGTGTTAGGATCTAGTTTCACCTAAATCGTTTTAGAGGTGTTACAGATATCATAAAAAACTCAATTCATCCAAAGTCAAGAACAACATTCAAATTCAAGAATACATATCAAGAACATAAATTTCAAACTATTTTAGGAAGAATTTCACTGAACTAAACATTCTTGGCGCGTGGGTGAACGAACCCAATGCTATGAGATACTCACATAACTTGTAGGATCAATTCCTCGGTGAATCCACAACCAAAATTGATTGTTCTTGGCAAATCTTTCTTTTTCTCTTCTCTTTTCTCTTGCGTTCTTTCTCCAAAAAAACCTAACTATTTTTTTCAAAAGCGTAAACTAAACTAAATTATTTTTACCCCAATTAATTTACTAAAAATGGATTTAATTTATTGCATTAGGAAAAGACCAAATTACCCTTTTAATTTCCAGATTGGACATTTCCTTAATCCAACAACCCAACTTCCAAAGGGCATAACTCACTCGTCCGAACTCGGAATTTTGAAAACTCGGCGGAGTTGGAAATATCATTTCAAGAGATTCACAACCATATCTTGAAATACACCTAACACATCTTAATCTTGGAGTTATCGCCGTTTGGAGTTGACCAAAAACTCACTTTAACTTAGTTACTAAATTTCAAAATTAATATCTTTCAAAAAATAACTATTTCCAATTCGTAAAGTTCCTTCTCGTTTCTTTTTAGTTGCGAGATGTTACAGTTGGTCCCCAAGCGAACCCTCATCCTGACTAACTACTAGACAAAGATTTACTCAAGCATACAAAAGCTTAAAAACTAAATAAAAATAATATATTCAACTCGTTACAAAATAGGCAACTTAAGTCTTTAAAACATTTAACAAAATAAATGAACAAACTTTTGAAAATCTATTGTCTATCTATGAAGCCTCTAAATGACAAAAACGGAAGTCGGGACAAGACTCGCGACATCCTGAAAAAACTAAAAAGTAAATGAAATCCTCCTAAAGCAAGGATGGTCACCATATCTAACTCAAACTCCATGTGGTATCAAAAAAGCTCTTGTTGATGACCTTGAATACATGTATTTGTATCATCAAATGATGCAGACCAAATGGATCAGTATGTGGAATGTACGAGCATGTAAGGGCAATTTAAAAGCATAAACTAAGCTTGAACTAATAAAAAGGAAACATTCTTACCTCTTTTCAACTAAACTCAATTCAAAGAAACAGAATTCAACTCAATGATAAGATATTCAACTCAATGAAATAAATCTCAACTCAATGATAAGATATTCAACTTAGTGACATACGGCTCAAATAAAAAATAAGATGCTCAACTCTGGGTACTTAACTCCGGATTCTCAACTCTGGGTACTCAATTAGACATATGCAATATATGGAAAGCTTTTAACACACTTGAAAGCAACTCAGTTGGTATGCCAGGATACCACAAAAACTCTACTTGTATATGAAAATACAAAGTAAACTATGTTTATATAAGAATACAAACTATCTCCTCTAACTGACAACCATCACTACGAGCTAAGTGATGGTGCAGTGCCTTGCCTCACGTTACCAGGGTCGTCATATACATTGCAGGGGTATAGAACCTAACTCACTAAGTGGATCCACTAGTCTATATATATAACTTAACCTCTATAAATCCCATACCCCTCGTACAATTCACTCGCAATATTGACTCAACTCGAATATCATCCATCAATATTTTTTTTAATGGGATGAACTTAGTTGTAGGAAATTCACATTACTCTCTCGACCATTCTCTAGAAGGCACCTTTGCACTAGTGTTGTAGTTGTTCAACTTTGTTATCTTCTCAAAGTTTGAAAATCTTATTATTTGTCCTATTTAATCCATTTTTAAAAATTCATTTTCTTTTTTTATTTTTGAAGTTTTTTAGTCGATAAAAATCTCCTGTAATTCTTATCAATGAAGAGTTTAAACTTTAGTACTTCCTTTTTCTTTTGAATAAAATGGAATCTTGTTTTTATAAATAGAAAATAATCTTGCATGTATAACAGATAAACAGCTAAGAAGGTGACAAACTTACAGCCTATATGGCCATGTATTTTGGAAGTAAAAAGTATTTCCTTTGTCCCAATTTATGTACTTACTTTCCTTTTTAGTCAGTCCAAAAAGAATGACATATTTTTATATTAAGTAACTATTTAACTATAAAATGTCTAATTTACCCTTAATGAAATGATTTACAGCCACACAAATTTCTTTTATTCATTTTGGAGCACAAGTTTTTAAAAGTCTTCATTTCTTTCTTAAACTCCATGTTGAGTCAAACTAAATCACATAAAATGGGACAGTAGGAGTATCATTATTTATTTTGAACAGTAAGAGTTGAAAACAAATAGGTTCCTTCTTTATGGGCCGAGAAAGATGGACTGCATTACGAGTTTTGTGTGTTAGGTAAGTTATGTTATTTTGTGTTCTGATATTTATAGATATATGCTAGCTTCATGCAACAACATCAACACATTTGTTAGAACCACAATACAAAGGAAAGAGATCATAAAAGAAAGTTGTTAATTTTGATATTTCTAGAAATATGCTAGCTTCATGCAACAACATCAACACATTTTTTAGAAGCACAATACAAAGGAAAGAGATCATAAAAGAAAGTTCTTAATTTTGAAAAACACATCTGGAGGGACAATGTTCGAAGTTTACATATTAATCCGCTTTAAAAGTTGAAGTAGTAGTGCTATATACAACCATGCCAAAAATGTCCTTAAAATATGTTTAAAGTAAATGACTAATTCAGTGACAGCAATGAACTTTGTTAGTCCATTATCTTTTAATTATTGTGAATACAAATGAGGTGTTGTCACACCCAAAGAGTACACTCCAGATGCGACCGGCGGCGGCGGCCTCTCAGAGGACTCAGACAATCCCTTAGTATTTGTCATAACATGTCATCAGTTAAATATGCGGAAAAAATTTAAAACTTTTAATACTATGTGAAGTATACTTAAAATTCATACATACCAATCATGAAAACATACGAAATGATATTCTAAAAAGTTGTCTCATATAAAAACCATCTAAAGAGTACGAATCTGGACTTAGGCAATAAATAGTTAATACGCCATATAGGCCTTAATATAAAAGAATCCAAAGAACATAAATGGAAATACGATTATTCTTAAAATCTACTAAAGTCTTCGTAAGATAGAATGATGAAAATATAGCATCCCCGAACTTGAGGACCTACCAACGCTTGGAGAAAGAGTTCCAAGCTTCTTCAATCGACCTTCTTAATCTTCAATAGACGGATCCTACATTTGTAGTAATATAAAGTTATGGGGTTAGTACGCCATATGTACTAAGTATGGGTATATGCACATAACATTTAAGGACATGCATGAAAAAAGATCATTTATCATTTCTTTAGAAGGCATGCCAAGTCATATGAATATCTTCAAATGCACATACCATAGAACATATACAAATTAAGGATTTCATCAACATACAACATGATCATAATCAAAAACATACTATCATAGACTCATGTTAACATTTCATATTCAAAAGATCATATAAAAATAACATACAAACACTTACCAATGATCCCATCCCCAACCTAAAAGTGCAATGGTTATGTGAAGCCTCATGACCCCACACAACCAAGTAGATAAGATAGGAGACCATAAGTAAAGCCTTGCTTCATATAACTTGTAAACTAAGTACTCGTCATCTCATACACCAATATAGACCAATAACATGTTCATTAACGTAACTAACTTCATACAAGAGTAACAACATGTATCATAAACATCATACCTTCCAAGTTATCATATTACATAAGAACAATCTCCTAGGACTTCCCTTAGAGTCAACGTGTACAATGTCTAGGTAGAGTCTCATACCCCTACCTATACTAAGAAGACTCCTCTAGTCATCCTAGTCAATGTCCATTTACTTGTCTTAAATTTTACTTGAGGGAACATTCGCCTTAACCTACATTAGACCATGTGAGATAAACATAGAATCCGGTGTCATAAAACCCCACACCGAAAGAAGGTGGTCTACCGGCTAAAGCAGAACCAAACATGACATAGCTTTCTAGGTGGATCCACTAGATATTATCCTATGGTGGAAACAAAGTTCAAGAACTAGGAGATATATCATAGACCCATAGTTCTACATTACGTGGCATCCTCTATCTCATGAGCGTCATTGTGAACCTACCTTCAAACTAGGGAAGGGACACCTCTCATATCTAGTCCATCGGTGCTAAGCTTAAGTCCCTTTTTGATTAACTTTTAAGTCATCATTTATTCATAAATATTATCATAAGTCATAGGAGATTAACTCCTTGTATAAACATGATCATAAGCTCTTTAGGATTAGATGATATTTTCCTTTCATCGTAACCCTTCGTTCGTGAGATTAACATATCATAAATCCTCTTGTGTAAAGCATACAAGAGAATATCATAAACTTGCATTATCGTATTCTTATCATGATCTCAAAAATTAACATATTCATAGCCCAAAATATATGCATAGCATCATCATACATACTTCATTAGAATTGTAACATCGTTTATAGGCTAACATAAATATCATAGAGTAATCACGACTTTAGAAGACTTACATCTTGCTTCCAATATCCTTATTCAAGAACTTACGTTCAACTTACAACAATCATAACAACAACATAGTGAAATACTCAATAGCATAATAAATACCAACTCTTAAGGTCATATACAAGATCAATTTATAATGTAGGATAGGGTAAAGGGTCATTAAAGAGTCCATTCAAGTCTTAGTTCCAATCCCAACGATTTCATGTTATCATATAGTAGGTATTACCCAATCAAAACCATCAATTTGATAAGGAACATTCTTCACACGAAAATATAACATTACAAGTCAAACATTCGACAATATACACTTAATCAACCATAGAAAATGATTATTTTTCATCGATAGTCATAAATCTAGAGTTAAGAAGAAAATCCATTTTGTAGAGTAAAAACCCTAGAAGTTTGAATTCTTGAAAACCATCTTTGAAAGGACCTCTTGGGGAAAGGAATCCCACGAGTGAGAAACTCATACCTTATTGACGAACAAATCACGAATTTTGGAAGAAAATCTTGAAGTCTTCGTCTTCTTCCTTAAGTTCTTCTTGTTCTTCAATGGAGTTTGAAAAAGAGAGCGTTCTTAAAAGAGATGAGAGAAAATTTGTTTGATTTGATTTGGAGCGTGTAAAAGTGGTCTAAAACTGACCTATAATACATATATAGTCTTCCTATAAAATACCCAAAATATCCTTCACTTAAATGGGTCTTTTTATGAAGTTAAATTACCAAAAATACGACTTAAATGAATCAAGGAAGTGGCTGCACGTCGCGGGGCCAATTCCCATTATTTTTTTGAATTTTTGGGTCAAGGCAGTGAGCCTCGTGTCAGCCTCGCGTCGCGAGGTATCCCCCCCGCCCACCCCACACCCCAAATCTTGAGTCAGTGAGCCTCGTGTGGGCTGCGCGTCGTGCAGTAGTCCCACAAAACCTGCCTACTCCCCCATGTTTGAGTCCTCCCCAAGGACCCTACGGGTGGTCCTTAGGGTGTCGTTATCGGAAGTTTGGACCCTTTGTATTACATACTACCTATCGAAATTCATTTTACACATTTTGGACTTCATTTGACACTTCGAAACCTTCACCAAACATAGGGGCGTCAACTAGTTCAAATTAGCTAGTTTCCGGACGTCAATGTCTTTCTTTGTCGTTTTGGCTCTAACCTTTTCTAAATGAACTTATTACATTAACATAGGTCTGGAAACATAATTTTGAACATTATTTAATAGATTAATCTCTATTCTAAGTCATGACATTTCCAGAGTGTTACATTATCCCCCTCTTAGAAACATTTGTCCCCGAATGACACTAAAATCTTTTGGAGGGTAAGAATAGACTCAATACTAGCATCCCAACCAATCAACAACATAAAATCATAATGAGTCACATCTCATAGGAGTACTTCGCAACTGCTTTCAACACATACCATAACATTACACATAGAACTCAATTCATGATGCACAAACATATAAGAGCTCAATATTTCATAACAGATAGTGAGGAATTTCCTTCTCAACCTTATCACGAGCTCAAATTGAACTCAAGGAGTTACCGTGCTATCATTATCTCAAGCCAAAAACAAGGTAGAAAAAACTCAAGAAGACAACATGCATACATATTTCATATAAGTGCAAGAATAGAGTATGAAAGCATTTTCTTAAAACTCTAGTCGATACAACTTTTACCAAAACATGCACCTATTTAAAAAAAAAAAGTCAATTTCATGATTATTCAATTATTTATTTATTAAGAGTAATGTCTAACCTCAAGGAGTAAAGAGATGAGGGTAGCGGGACTTCATGTCGGCTTCAACCTCCCATGTTGCACCCTTAACAAGATGGTTCCTCCATGGAACTTTTACGGAGGCAACCTCTTTGTTCCTCAACTTCTTGACTTGGCGATCTAGGATCTCAATCGGAACCTCTTCATAGGAGAGATTCTCATCCACCCCTACACTTTTAATAGGCAGAATAGATACCGGGTCGCCTATGCATTTCTTGAGCATAGAAACATGAAACACTGGATGAACTGAAGCTAGTTCACTATGTAGTTTCAACTCATAGGCAACCTTCCCAATTCGTCGTAAAACCTCATAAGAACCAACATACCGGGGACTCAACTTCCCCTTCTTACCAAACCTCATCACCCCTTTCATAGGTGAAATCTTCAAATAGACATGATCACCTATTTCAAACTCAAGATATCTTCTTCTATGGTCGGCATAAGACTTTTGTCGACTATAGGTTGTCTTCAATCTATCTCTTATGATTCGAACTTTCTCTATAGACTAATAGATAATCTCTGGACCAAGGAGTGAGGACTCACCAACCTCAAACCATTCAACTGGAGACCTACATCTTCTACCATAAAGAGATTCAAATGGTGCCATGGAGATGCTCGAATGGTAACTATTGTTGTAGGAGAACTTAATCAAAGGTAACTGATCATCCCAACTTCTTTTGAAGTCAATAACACAGGATATTAACATGTATTCAAGGGTCTGAATGGTACGTTCCGCTTGACCATCCGTCTGAGGATGAAATGCGGTGTTAATTTTCACTTGAGTACCTAAACCCTTTTGAAAGGCCTTCCAAAAATGAGAAGTGAATTGGGTGCCTCTATCTGAAATGATGGACAGAGGAATCCCATGAAGACTCACAATCTCATTAATGTAGATTTTTGCATAATGTTCGGCAGTATAAGTAGAGTTAACGGGAATAAAATAGGCAGATTTGGTCAACCTATCCACAATAACCCATATTAAATAATTTTGCCTCTAGGTTCGCTGCAACCCAACAAGAAAATCCATATTGATGGCTTCCCATTTCCAGGTAGGAACATCCATGATTTGCGTTAAACCATCCAGTTTAAGATGCTCAGGTTTAACGTATTGGCAATTTGGACACTTAGCAACAAACTCTGCTATGCCCCTTTTTAAACCATCCCACCAATAAACGTCCCTAAGATCATGATACATTTTGGTGGCACCCGGATGTATAGAATAACGAGAACCATGGGCTTCTTCTAGAATTCGATTTCTCAAATCTTCAACATCCGGTACACATAATCTCCCTTGGTACCTAAGAACATTATCCCTCCTTGGGAGAATGAATCATTGAGCTTACTAAGTACCAATTCCTTCAACTCCATCAATAGAGGATCAAGGTGTTGCTTAGACTTCACCTCAACCACTAATGATGAGTCAGAGTTATGATGGAACATAAATCCACCATTTGGAGAATCTTCTAACCGCACACCTAAACGAGCCAACCTATGAACATCTTTCACAAGTTCTTTCTTCTCTTCTTCCACATGCTACACACTACCTATAGTCATACGACTCAAAGCATCCGCAACCACATTGGCCTTGCCAGGGTGGTAAAGGACACTCATGTTGTAATCCTTCAACAATTCTAACCATATCCTCTGTCGGAGATTTTAATTATTTTTGTTTGAACATATATTGAAGACTTTTATGGTCAGTAAACACATCAACATGCACACCATACAAATAATGTCTCCATATTTTCAATGCAAAAACTACAGCAGCTAACTCAAGATCATGAGTTGGATAATTCTTCTCATGAATTTTTAGTTTCCTAGAAGCATAAGCAATTACCTTGCCATGTTGAATGAAGACACATCCCAAGACCACTAGGGAAGAATCACAATACACTACAAGGCCTTCATCACCCTCCGGTAAGGTCAACACCGGAGCGGAGGTAAGCTTATCTTTCAACTCTTGGAAACCTTTCTCACAAGCTTCCGACCACTCAAACTTCACCTTATTTTGTGTCAAAGTTGTCAAAGGAGAAGCAATAGACAAAAATCCATCAACAAACCTTCTATTGTACCCAACTAGACCCAAGAAACTTCTTATGTCTGTGGAATTCAAAGGTCTAGGCCAATTTCTGACCACATCTGTCTTCTTTGGATCAACCTCTACACCCTCAGCAGAGATAACATGGCCAAGAAAAGTAACTGACCTCAACCAAAATTCACACTTGCTAAATTTGGCATAAAGTTGGTGTTCTTTGAGGACTTGCAAGGCCAACATCAAGTGACTCTCATGCTCATTTTCATTCTTAGAGTATATCAAAATATCATAAATGAACACAATCACAAATGAGTCAAGGTAATCTCGGAAAACTATATTCATTAGGTCCATAAACATCGCCGGGGCATTTGTTAACCAAAAGGCATAACTAGAAATTCATAGTGACCATATCTAGTTCGAAAGCTGTCTTGGGAACATCTTCCCCTATCACCCTAAGTTGGTGATATCACGACCTTAAGTCAATCTTGGAAAAGTAGCTATCACCTTGGAATTGATCAAAGAGATCATCAATCTGAGGGAGAGGATACTTGTTCTTTATGGTGACCTTATTGAGTTGGCGATAATCAATGCACATTCTAACGGACCCATCCTTCTTCTTAACAAACAAGATCGGAGCACCCCATGGAGAAATACTAGGTTGAATGAAACCCTTGTCTAGTAAATCTTTGATTTGGAGCTTCAACTCTTTCAATTCATCCGGAGCCATCCAATATGGAGGAATTGAAATGGGATTCGTATCCGGTAACAAATCAATGCCAAAGTCAATTTTCCGTACGGGAGGAACTCAAGGAAGGTAATTAGGAAAAACCTCTTGATATTCCCTTACTACGGGGACTGACTCGATAAAAGGAGTTTCACATTCTAGGTCCTTAACCCTCACAACATGGTATAAACAACCCTTGGCTATCATTCTACAAGCCTTCAAGCAAGAAATGATTTGACCCCTTGGCATACAATTTCCCCCCTACCACTGCAGAATGGGTTCATTTGGAAATAGAAACTTCAATAGCCTTGTTCTACAATCTATGGAAGCAAAACATGCATGAAGCCAATCATACCCAAGATAATATCAAAGTCAAACATGTCAAGTTCTACCAAATCAACAAGAGTGACTTTATTGAGTAACATTACAGGGAATTTCCTATAGACTCTTTTTGCAACTACAGAGTCACCCATTGGGGTACAAATCAAAAAGGGTTCAATCAAACATCGGGAAACATATCAAACTTCCTCGCTACCAAAGGTGTAACAAAAGAAAGGGTAGCACTGAGATCAATCAAATCATAAACACTAATATAAAATACTTGTAACATACCCTTTACAACGTCGGGAGAGTTATCTTGTTCACCCCTAACCTTGAGTGCATAGAAACGGTTCCTTTTTGGAGATTCAGAGATCCGCTTGCTTGAGTTTGTCCATTCCCCTTACCTTGGCTTCTCACATTAGCACAGTTTTTAACCATATGGCCACCTTTGACACAACCATAGCAACAATTAGTTCCAACAAGGCATTCACCCACATGTTTCTTACCACACTTACCACACTCTTGGTGGATCAACATTTCTCCCCTTTTGAGTTTTAGGATTAGAACCTCTATCATTGCGATTATTGAAGAAATTTGAAGGGACTTGGTTTGAAAACCTCTTCTTGAACTTAGACTTGTCTTGAATATCAAGCCCACTCTTAGAAGAACCACTTTCAAAAGACATTTCCTTCTTAGCTTCCATATTCCTCTTCCTTAGATGACTCTCCTCAACCTATTGAGCATGAACCATCGACCTAGAAAGATCCATATTGTCATGAAGCATGGCTGCACGACATTCTTCTTCAAGATCTTCGGATACGCCCATTACATAACGAATCATTTCATCCCTAGCATTAGAAACCAAAGAAGAAGCATATTTGGACATCTTAATGAACTTTAAGGAGTATTCATTAACACTCATACCTCCTTGACGAAGGTTGATAAACTCCTCTACCTTAGCTTCTCTTTGCTCCCTTAGGAAGAATATATCAAGAAAGGCCTTTTTGAAGATCTCCCAAGTCACGGGACCACCTCTTAAATCCCTACTATCCTTCCAATGAGTGTACCATGTCAGGGCCACGTCCACGAGTTGATAGGCAGCAAGCTCAGCCTTCTCAGTAGTACTCACCCCGATAGCAAACATGATCTTGTAGACCTCATCAAGGAAGTCTTGGGGTTTTCATCGACTTTTGACCCAAGGAAAGTAGGAGGATTCATCCTCGTGAAATCTCTCAGACGTCTAGCCATAGTACTAGCATCTTGGTTTTCTCGAGGAACTAACTCTCTGTTAGCTTGTGCCGTAATAGCTTGAGCTTGACTGGTGATGGCTTGGGCCATTTGGAACAGGGCTTCCCTCACCTCACCATCTGTCATAGCCGGAGAATTCACCGGAACTTGATCATTTGCAGCAGCTTGCACTTGAGGAGGAACTTGATTGCCTCGGGGAGTAGCTCCCACATTCGTAATCTCTTCTCCTACTCTTCTCGCGGCTGTCCTTCTTGTGTTCATCGCCTATAACCACAAGAAAGGGATTAGATGCTAAAAGATACATAGTGTCAAATCTCTAAAGGCACGACATAGGATTACCAAGAAAAGAGAATTTTCCTAATCATCACATAGCCTCTCATACACAATTGTGGTGCGCTTCAAAAACATTAACAAGACACTAGGTAATGTGGTTTAGTGAGACATTGATCCTAAGGATATTTAACCTCATGTTCTGATACAAATTTTGTCACACCCGGAGAGTACACCCCCATATGCGATCGGCGTCGGCGTCCTCTCAAAGAACTCAGACAAGCCCTTAGCATTCGTCATAACATATCATCAGTTAAAATTGGGGAAAAATTTAAAACTTTTAATACTATGTGAAGTATACTTAGACTTCATACGTACCATTCATGAAAACATACGAAATGATATGCTAAAAGCTATCTCATATAAAAACCATCTAAAGAGTACGAATCTGGACTTAGGCAATAAATATTCAATACGCCATATAGGCCTTAATACAAAAGGATCCAAAGAAGATAAATGGAAATACGAGTATTCTTAAAATCTACTGAAGTCTTCGTGAGCTAGAATGATGAAATATAGCATCCCCGAACATGAGGACCTACCAACGCTTGGAGAAAGAGTTCCAAGCTTCTTCAATTGACCTTCTTAATCTTCAATGGCCGAATCCTACATTTGTAGTAATATAAAGTAATGGTGTTAGTAAGCCACATGTACTAAGTATGGGTATATGCACATAACATTTAAGGACATGCATCAAAAAAGATCATTTATCATTTCTTTAGAAAGCATTCCAAGTCATATGAATATCTTCAATGCACATACCATATAACATATACAAGTTAAGGATTTCATCAACATACAGCATGATAATAATCAAAGACATATTATCATAGACTCATGTTAACATTTCATATTCAAAATATCATATAAATATAACATACAAAACACTTACCAATGATCGCATCCCCAACCTACAAGTGAAATGGTCATGTGAAGCCCCATGACCCCACACAACCAAGTAGATAAGATAGAAGACCATAAGTAAAGCTTTGCTTCATATAACTTGTAACGTAAGTACTAATCATCTCATAAAGCAATATAGGTCAATAACATGTTCATTAACGTAACCAACTTCATACAATAGTAACAACATATATCATAAACTTCATACCTTCCATGTTATCATATTACATAAGAACAATCTCCTAGGACTTTCCTTAGAGTCAACTTGTGCAATGTCTAGGTAGAGTCTCATACCCCTACCTATACAAAGTAGACTCCTCCAGTCATCCTAGTCAATGTCCATTTACTTGTATTTCATTTTACTTGAGGGAACATTCGCCTTAACCGTCATTACACCATGTGAGCTAAACATGGAATCCGGTGTCATAAAACCCCATACCGAAAGAAGGTGGTCTACCAGCCAAAGTAGAACCAAACATGACATAGCTTTCTAGGTGGATCCACTAGCTAGTATCTTATGGTGGCAGCATAGTTCAAGAACTAGGAGATATATCAGAGACCCATAGTTCCACATTACGTGGCAGCCTCTATCACATGAGAGTCATTGTGAACTACCTTCAAACTAGGGAAGGGACACCTCTCTTATCTAGTACATCGATGCTAAGCTTAAGTCCCTTTTTGATTAACTTTTAAGTCATCATTTATTCATAAATCTTATCATAAGTCATAGGAGATTAACTCCTTGTAAAAACATGACCATAAGCTCTTCAGGATTAGATGATAATTTCCTTTCATCGTAACCCTTCGTTTGTGAAATTAACATATCATAAATCCTCTTGTGTAAAGCATACAAGAGAATATCTTAAACTTGCATTATCATATTCTTATCATGATCTCACAAATTAACATATTCATATCCCAACATATATGCATAGCATCATCATACATACTTCATTAGCATTGTAATGTCGTTTATAGGCTAACATAAACATCATAGAGTAATCACGACTTTAGAAGACTTACCTCTTGCTTCAAAAATCCTTATCAAGAACTTACGTTCAACTTACAACAATCATAACAACAACATAGTGAAATCCTCAATAGCATAACCAATACCAACTCTTCAAGTCATACAGAAGATCAATTTATAATGTAGGATAGGGGAAAGGGTCATAAAAGAGTTCATTCAAGTCTTAGTTCCAATCCCAACGATTTCATGTTATCATGTAGTAGGTATAACCCAATAAAAACTATAAATTTGATAAGGAATATGCTTTACACGAAAATCTAACATTACAAGTCAAACATTCAACAATATACACTTAATCAACCATAGAAAACCATTATTTTTCATCCATAGTCATAAATCTAGAGTTAGGAAGAAAATCCATTTTGTAGAGTAAAAACCCTAGAAGTTTGAATTCTTGAAAACCATCTTTGAAAGGACCTCTTGGGGAAAGGAATACCAATAGTTAAAAACCCATACCTTATTGACAAACAATCCATGAATTTTGGAAGAAAATCTTGAAGTCTTCGTCTTCTTCCTTAAGCTCTTCTTGTTCTTGAATGGAGTTTGAAAAAGAGAGTGTTCTTAAGAGAGAGGAGAGGAAATTCGTTTGATTTGATTTGGAGCGTGTAAAACTGGTCTAAAACTGAACTATAATCCATATATAGTCGTCCTATAAAATACCAAAAAGACCCTTAAATTACCAAAAATACGACTTAAACGAATCTGGGAAGTGGTTGCGCGTCGCAGGGCCAATTCCCATTATTTTTTGAACTTTTGGGTCGAGGCAGTGATCCTCGTGTCAGCCTCGCGTCGCGAGGTTGACCCCCCAAATCCTGAGGTAGTGAGCCTCGTGTGGGTTGCTCGTCGCGCAGCAGTCCCACAAAACCTGCGTGCTCCCCCATGTTTTGGTCCTCCACAAGGACCCTTCGGGTGGTCCTTAGGGTGTCGTTACCGGACGTTTGGACCCTTTGTATTACATACTACCTATCTAAATTCATTTTACACATTTTTGACTTCATTTGACACTTCGAAACCTTCACCAAACATAGGAGCATCAACTAGTTTAAATTAGCTAATTTTCGAACGTCAATGCCTTTCTTTGTCGTTTTGGCTCTAACCTTTTTTAAATGAACTTATTACATTTATATAGGTCTAGAAACATCATTTTGAACATTATTTAATAGATTAAGCTCTAATCTAAGTCATGACATTTTCGGAGTGTTACATGTGTGTAGACACTGAGGAATGATGATGAAACTTTTTAGGGAATTCAATATGGCAAATCTATCTAGATATAATTGGAGAATAAAAAAGTGACATGTGTCAGCACCACAAATAACAAGATTTTTGAATAATTATAAAAAAAATATTAATTACATGTAATAGAATTAAATAGTAAATTAGTAATATTATTTATTTTTTTAAAAATGAAAAAAAAATAAGAATAATTATTAATTCGCTAAAATCAGTTTTTATGGCTCTTTAAAAAAATTAAATTATTAAGGAATAAGTTGACATCATAAAAACAAAAAATAAAATAGATATTTTTAATCATTTAATTCAAATCTATATTTTGAACTGATAATAATGATTTGGGAAGTTTAAATCAGTTTTTTATTAAAATTCAAAATTTGACAATCAAAAACAGTTATAAATTTGGAAGCCACGGATTCCAAATATAACCCCCTCTTCTCTAAATTCAGAGCACTTTGTCCCTCTTCTTCGAGAGTAATAAGTTGTTTTGTGATTCTTGTGTTGCGTCTGAATTTAGAAGTGATATGAATTAACCTTTCTGATGATTAGGACTTATAGTTGAAAAAACAATGAGTTAGAGACATTAATATAACCACACTCGGATATAAAATAGTCTAACAATCACAACACCAAAAATGATATTTAATGACAATTAATTAATATCAATAGCTTATAACGAAATTTGATGCAATGATAATTAACTAATGTGTATATTTTTTGCCTCTACAAGTTATTTTTTTTATAGTTAATAGAGACCGAGAATCAGTTATATAAACAATTATACCCTAATATTTGTACAACAATACTGATATCTGGATAAAACAAAGTGGGATGAGACTGAAGCAGACCCAATTATAAGCAATTCTTTATTCCAACCCTTATGCTCTGAGTTAAAGTCATTAAGAAACTTAAAAAAAAGGTTATGTTAGAGAGGGATCAAACAAAGAGTAAGTTATTTTAAGTCTTGAAAGGGGCAGATACTATTATTGTTGTCCCAATAAGTATTGGACAGGTTGATGAGTCTGAGGAGCATCAACATGATAAGGATACTGGCAATTTGCAGCAAATGTGTAAAGACAGATCCCACAAAAGAGAGAGAATTGCAAACACATATGTTTAGAAGTTGCAAGTTTGTAAACTTTATTTTTTTGGGAGTTGTAGTGTATGTTCTTTACAATAAGATTATTATCCATTTTCAATGATCATTTTGAATTTGAATAAGGGGTGTTCGAGTACTATTAATATTAATTTAATTTTCTCAAATAAAAAAGTTAATGACTTAGTATAATTATTTTTTTGAAAAAAACATAACAAGTAAATAAAGAAGGTTAATAGTTAGTTTTACTTAGAACTTTATTATCTTTTAAATTATCCACGCAACGCGCGGGTACGAATACTAGTACTAATTAATAATAGAGATTCCTTGCTTTTGTAGAATTCTAATTTCGTACTTCCTAATCATCAGGAATCTGTTTAATAGTATTTATCTTTTCTAGGTCTTCTATAGATTCTTTATATAGCAGCCATATGGTCAATAACAAGACATACAATTTTCCCATCTTTGCTCTCGTTTCTTTATGGTATAAGAGCGCTTCTAAACTCCCACGAGTTGATCCTTTTTTTCAGCTAAGTAGTTAAAATGGCCCCTAATACTTATGTGACCAATGCTGATGGAGTCAATAACGCCATCACTGTTCTCCAATTCAATCCTACCAACTGACCATAACCATCACAATTTCTCCCTGTGGAAGCTCAAGTTTCAATGCTTTCCACACAAGTTTCAATGCTTACGTGTGGTCACAATCTCTATGGGCATCTCGATGGCTCTATCCCTGCCCCCACTAGAACCATCTCGCAAAACAATCAAGATGTTGCTAACCCTGAGTTCGTTCTTTGGTACCACCAAGATTAGTTAATTCAAAAAAGCTATATTGGCCTTCGTTGATGCTACGCTTTCCTCCACTGTGGCTGTTGCAATCTCCGCCAAAGCTTCCTGGGATGTTCTGCATATTGTGTCCTTGATCAAATCTCAAACAAGAATTTCCAGCTTCTAAGACCGATTGGCTCGCCTCACTAAAGACTCTTGTCTAGTTGCAGATTGTCTCCATTAGATTCTATAACTTTGTGATAAACTTGCAACTGTTGGTGCGCCTGTATCAATTCGGAACTCATTGTTAAAATTCTCAATGGAGTCGGATATAAATTTCGTGAACTCTCTGTTTCCATTCATGCTCGAGATTCAACAATTTCCTGTGAAGAGCATTACGAAAATCTTCTGGATCATGAGCTTTTTCTAAAGTATGAGGAATACAAGAAGCCGCTATCAACTAATACCACCGCTTCTATAGCACAAAATACCAGCTCAACTCCTCCTCGACAGGGTAACAATAATTACTCCCTCAGTTGTCGTCCAGGTGCAAACACTCCTCCCAAGAATCAACAATGGAAGGCACAACCATATCACCCACAAAGAAACAACCAGCAACAGCCCCTTTGACAAGGATCTTCGTTGTCAACTATGTGATCACGTAGGTCATTTTGCTGGGTCTGCAGATCTCAATCCCATAACTATCTGCATGCTTGGGAAAACTTTGCTAGTCATTTTCCTCCTCAACAGAACCATGGATCGTGGATAGTGGAGACTCTCATCATATAGCGTCTGATGCTCAAAGCTTAGACACAGTACATGACTACATCGGCACTGAAGAGATCACTATGGGCAAGTTGTCTCTCTTATAAACAGGCTAACTACACTCAATCTTCGGTATAAGAGTTCATTTGAAATTTTATTTCAAAAGACGCCAAAGTATGACTCCATTAAAGTATTTGGTTGCCTTTGTTATCCATGGCTCAAACCATATGCCAAAAACAAATTAGAGCCCCGTTTGACACCATGTGTTTATTTAGGCTTTTTGAATAAACATTACATTCATCAATGTTTTGATCCTTTAACTTCAAAAATATATCTATCACATGATGTCTTATTTTTGGAAAATTAGTTCCCATTTGTCAATATCTTTTCCCATTCGAAAAGAACACAAAATAAAAAATGTCTCTTGGGAAATTTGTTTGTCTGGCTAACAATCACATGATAATACTCGAAACTCATATAATTTTTGTGAGCTTACATCACAGATTGTGCAGCAGCCCGTGGACACACATTCACCCATCTCCTCTGCCTCAACAGGTTCCACCGAGTCAGGTCATTTTATTTCTCTGTTATATGATACTTCTTCTCCTTCTCCAATGCCTCTGTTTCCCCATACCCCAAAAATCCAAATTCCTATTTTCAGCCTCAATTCATGACAACCAACTATTTCAACCTCACTAGTTCATACTTTTCCCCAGTTAAATGCTCATTCGCAATCCACAATTATCACATACCAACGCCGAAATAAGTCAACTAGTCCTTTGATCCAGAACCCTCTAGTAGAACCTTGTTCCTAATCACTTGTCCCACCACCCATGGCACACAACCTTTCCTTGTAGACTCTACCTCTACAGTGACGCCCACTCATCACATGATTACTCGGTCTAAGACCAATAGCCTTAAGCCTAAACAATTACACACAGTTGTTCAAACCACTTCATACCTACCTAGAACCTTTAAGCAAGCTCAACAATTCCCACACTAGCGTGAAGGTATGAGAAATGAATTTGATGCCTTAGTTTGGAACCGAACATGGGAGTTGGTACCATATACCCTTCCAAAAATGCGGTGGATTGTAAGTGGCTTTTCCGGATTAAATATAATACTAATGGTTCTGTTGACAAGTACAAAGTTTGTCTGGTTACTAAAGGGTTCACACAAATACCTGGACTTTATTTTTGATGTACTTTAGTCATGTGGTAAAACCTGCAACTGTTTGACTCGTTCTTGCAATTGCAACACAACAAAGTTGGCCCATTCAACAACTTGATATCAATAATGCCTTCATGCAAGGTCGTCTTGATTAAGAATTTTATATGCGCCAACCACTTGGTGTTGAAGCTTCTTCGCATCCAACGAATGTTTGCAAGCTGCAGAAGGATATATATGGACTTAAACAGGCTACGAGGGTCGGGTACACTGAACTGAAAAATTACTTAGTCACTTTCAGATTTTTTAAATCCCAATCTGATTCTTTCTTTGTTCATCTTGCATAATTTTGAGTTTACAACATAATTGCCACGGGTAATCAAATTTGTGGTGTTCACAACATCACTGATAATCTTGCAACCCGGTTCTCATTGAAGGATCTTGGTCCACTTCTGTGTTGAAGTCTTACCTCATCCTGGTGGTATTTTGTTGTGTCAATAGAGATACATTATAGATCTGTTGCAGGAATTTAATATGCACGATTGCAAGGGAGTTCCAAAACCGATGGCTTCTACTGTTTCTTTCTGGGAGTCTGCTAAAGATTCTCTTGTTGATAGCTCTCTTTATAGGAGGATAATTGGTAAACTTCACTACCTTTATTTTACATGTACGTACATAGCATTTGTAGTTATCAAACTTTCACAGTCCATGCACCAACCCTTATTATCACATTGGACAGACATAAAGTATCTCCTTCGGTATCTTACCAGACATCTTCGTTTGGCCTTCGAATTGCCAAAGAACATGACACCGTCTTCTAGCCTACTTAGATTCTGATTTGGCTGTATATCCTCTCGATCAAACCTCTACAACAAGTTATGTTATTTACCTTGGCAGTTCTCTGATATCCTGGTCCCCTAAAAAGCAAAGATTTGTCTCCTGCTTCTCCATAGAAGCAGAATATCGGGTTGTTGCAGCTGCTGTTTCTGAAATAAATTAGCTAACAAGTTTAATCCATGAACTTCGGTTTCATATTTCCACCAATCCTCATATATTTTGTGACAATGTCAGCACCACATACATTTGCACATGTAACACCCTAAAACGAACTATGGTGAATTAGGGCTTCGTGAATGTTTTGTGAGTTAGTTTTCTGTTAAAATGAATTACATTGATGTTCTTAGGCATTAAGTTTGGAGGTCAAATGTCCGAAAACGTCCATGACGTTCGGAAGATATGCTTCAAAAAGTACTTGTGTGTCCTTATGTGTTTTAGTGAGTTTTACGTGTTCCTTTTAATCAAAATTGATGTAGGATGTTCCAAAGACCTAGCCGACTATGTTTAGGGGTTTAAAGTCCGGGTATGACCCCACCTAAGATCCACGAGGGGCCTTAGAAGAGTACCCCATCCCTTTGGCAGGATGTTTCCAAACAGTGAGCAACGACGACCACAAGGGACGCTCCATTGGTCAACAAACGGTCCGTTGACCTTGGGCGTCGACTAGGCTTCAAGGCTAGCAAAGCCTGAACATGATGGTGGATAAGTCCCAATCGACGTATCCCCCACCAACTGGGCGTCGATTGAAAAATGGCCCGTCTGTGAAGGGGGCGTCGATGGTACTGCCAAAAGCTACATTTTTCTGCCAAGGCTTGGGGTGTTTGGTAAATTCACCCCAAGTCTTTTATGAACCTAGGAAGTTATTTTTAGGGTATTTTAGGTATATTAACGTGTTTCAAACCCTAAGACCTTATTTTAGACTTCATTTCCTAAAACCCAAAACCCTCTCTCAAGAAAGACACTCTCTAAAACTCCATAGAAACTAAAACTCAAGAAGGAGATAGGAGGGATGTTGGTGGACTTTCTTCATAAAATATCAGTGGGTTTTCTTCTATTTGATGTATTGTAGTCATACTTGAACTCTCTTTCATTCAAGGAGTCCTTTCTAATAGATTTTTAAAAATGGTTTTCAACCCTAACTTCTTCTATCTTTAACTCTAAATATGGGTCTTGCATGAAAACGTTTTAAATGATTCAAATATGATGTTTCTAATGCTAGTTGGTGATTTTAATGCTAAAGCCTTCAATGAAAACATGTTAAAGCTTTTTATCAAATTTTGGCTTAAGGAATGGGTTAAGTGAGCATGATTTTGTAGTCTTTGAGATTTGATTTCTATGGGTTGATGTTGAGGTTTAGCTACTGCCCTAAGGGATATTTTATGATGAATTTGTTAGTAAATTGTAAATATGTGTGAAAGCTTTGGAAGAATGGTAAGTTGGTCTTATTGTTAACTCTCTTTATGAAATGCTCTTGAGTGGTATGGTCCACCTTCTTGGTGGCGGTGTTTACTTGATGAATTTGGATATACTTGGTATGTATTGTAAGTGTGGCTTTGAAGTCCTAATGTATGAAATGATGTGATAATGAAGATGGTTCTTGTAATGTGTATTATGAAGCTTGAATTGTATGTCTTCCTTAGATTATACCTAAATGAAGTAAGTGTATATGTTGAGCATGCTAGTGTGTAAGACATGATGAATGAAGGTGTAAGAATGTATAGAAGTTAATGTAAATGATGATGCTTATGTGCAAGGTGTGTTTACATGTACACACACACTTGAATGAATGAATGAAGCTAAGTTAAGTAAAAAGGGGAGTTTTGGGGTGAACACTCTTTGTGAGTTGAGACGAAGTGTTTAGTATCAACCTCACTACATCCTAAGAGCTTTCTAAGATAGGTCGGAGGATGAATTCCCTTCGTGAGTTGAGATGTGGTGTTCACTAGTTATCCTTAACCTATAGTATATAATGTTGAGAATTTATGGGGAATTATGCTTAGCACCGAGAGGATATGAAGAAGGGGTGGTTACACTTCGTGAGTTGAGATGTTGTATTCCAATGTACCTGTTGAGATGAGTACTCCTCGTTTGTAGAGAATGAGTTACTTAGTAGAAATCTCCTTATCCCTTAACTATGCGCCCGCATAGGTGTAGCTATTGGGAAAGCCATGTAAAAGCTAAGAGAATGACCTTACTCTAGGCAAGTGAGGATCCCTCATCCGATAAGGGTTAATATCGAGATTCCATGTCTAGCTCTCATGGTCTATGTTGGTTAAGATAAACCCCATAAAAGTAATGAAAGTACTAAGTCTTCTAAAAGAGTGTACTACGTAGGGTAGGTGGTGGAATGGGACGCTATCTATCCATTGCACTAGGTAGGCATTCCGAAAGGGAAGTCTTGGTGTGTCTTATATGAATTGAATGAGCTAAGTCTTCTAAAAGAGTGTACTACTTAGGGTAGGTAGTGGAATGGGACGCCATCTACTCATTGCACTAAGTAGTCATTCGGAAAGGGAAGTCTTGGTGTGTCTTATGTGAAGTGTTTGAGTGTTCTTCTAATGTCTTCTCATTTAATGGGGACTTGTTCTCCCGAGCCGAGTAAGCCTATAATGGATAGTCTTGGGGATCACCTAGGTGTGTATTGAAGGAGGTGTATGGGTGTTTCCTTCATGTCTTACCTTGGTGAGTCTTAGGATAACCTTAGATAGGGAAACTTCTACGGAAATGAGTTCATTCCTCTTGGATTGACTTTGGGAGTTCACTGTTTTGGGATTAAAATAGTTCACTGTAGTTAAAATGGGTTCACTGTAATTTTGGAGAGTTTACAGTAAAATGTTCCTTTTTGTTAAAAGTACGGAAATCCTTCTCTAAGTGTTAAATGATGATTCTTATGTTGTTTTACTCCTATATTCATGAAGGTTTTATTTATTTGGCATGAAAGCTTATTTATACTAAAATATTTCATTTTTGCATGTTTTTGCATATGCCATATTTAGTACATTATTTGTACTAACCCCATATTTTTCTATACTCTATAAGTATATGTTTGGAAGCAAGGTTGAAGTTAGAAGGCAAGCTTGGGAATGACTCTCTCAAATCTAAGTATGTCCTCATATTCGAGGGCATAGTTCTATTTCTTAGTTTCTTTATTTAAGACTTATTATGTATTTATTTTCATGTAAAGGGTCGTGCTAAGATATTATGTCGTGTCTTTAAGTTTGCCTTGCGACGATGAGACTTTCTTAGTATTTATGAAAGAATTCCTTTTTATATTAAATATCGTGAAAAGTTTTGATTATGCACTACTTTTCATGTCTTATGCAATGAATGATAGTTAAAGGCCTTGTACAAGACCCCAAAGGGTCAAGTACGCCTTGTTCCGACCTAAGGGTGCTCCTTCTTCTAGGGGTACTCTATGGTTGTTACAGCACCAACCTAGTGTTCCATAGTAAGATGAAGTGTATTGCTATTGATTTTCACATTGTTTGTGAACATGTTCAAAACAAGCATATCACAGTTCAACGCCTTCACTCGGCTGATCAAGTGGCAGATATACTTACCAAACCACTTCCAAGAGCTTCTTTTGTCAAGCATTTCTCCAAGTTGGTGGTTGTTGACACCACCAACTTGCGAGGGCGTAATAACGGATGAGACTCCTTACTTCTGTAGAATTCTATTGTCGTACTTCCTAATCCTCAGGAATCTATTTAATAGTTTTTATCTTTTCTAGGTCTTGTATAGATTCTTTAAATAGCAGTCGTATGGTCAATAATAAGACTTACATTTTCTCATCTTTGCTCTCGTTTATTTAAGTACCAATAAAAAAATATCACATAAGAATATTTTGATATTGACATATTTTCTTCGTTTTGATACTAATGAAGGAATTACATAAAATTGAACTTCTTCCCTTTGAATTGACTGTTCTTTGAGTTTTTGCCCTTTAACAATTGAATTTATGCCTCATGGGACATAAGTTCTTCAAAGAACAAAACAAATAAAAGAGATTAAGGGAATTAAAGGTAGTTGATTTTTGAATGACAAAATTTGAAGTTGACATATTTATTTATTTCAAATAGATAAACTTCTAGACCACTTCGCTTTTCTGAGTTTCTGTTAGATATTTACCACTAATTTTATTCAACAAAATCATACAATACACTTGCAACACATACCGAAAAACTAGTTATAGGAAGACTATCCACAAAAAAAAAAATATTTTCCAATAATAAATCGAGAACAATCTCGACTCTAGATATCCATCAACTTTAGAATCTATTTTATCATTATTTTAGATTTCAAAAATCTCACCAGCTTATTTGACCATCATTGCACTCCTTTTACATGTATCTTCTTTAATACACACGATTCCAGACAACCTTATTATCCGAATATACCTCCACCCCACCCCACCCCACCCCACCCCCGCACAATGCTACTATTGGTATCACACACAGTTCCGCTCATATATCAGTACTATTTTTTCTTTTGACGGGATGAGCTAAATAATTTAAATCACTCCCTTAACCATTTTCTATGAGGCACTAATGTTGTAGCCTTTGAACTTCCCTATCTTCTCAATGTCCGAAAATCCTAATTTTGCTTTTCTTGTGTCAATTCTCTTTGATTTTTTTTTCGTTTTTGATTTTGACAGTTTTGTTTTTCTAAGGCTGAAAAAGATAGTATCTCCCTAGTAACAGGGTTAGAATATTTTCCAAATACAAATTACTCCTCTAATATTGACAACTATATTTTCAAATTGATTAGACACAAAAATTGTTAACCTGAAAAAGTACAATGAAATAGACAACGATTATTTTGATGATATATAGGCAACAATTATATAAATGATATTGAAAGATTCATAAGATTTTTTTCACTTTTACTTGCCAATTTCAAGTAGTAGTTGTTTATGCAACCATGTTAATATAATCCTTTCAAATCACAAGAAAGTTCATCAATGCTCGGCAACAACAATATAGTTATGGCAGTCCTTAATATTTTGATTATAGTGAACACAAATGAGATATTTTAGATTTTTACGATGATGCAACTTCTTTGGGAATTCGACCAGTGGCAAACACCTATAAAAATTTTCACATAAGAATATTTTTAGATTGATACTATTTTTCTTTTTTCAAATACTAATGAAGCAATTACATATAATGGAAGGCTTATCCATTTGGATTGACAAGTCTCTGATTTTTGGCCGTTTAACAATCAAATTTATACTTCGTGAGAAATTAGGTTCTTTAGAAGAGCATACAACGAAAGATATTAGGGAAAATAAAAGGCAATTGGTTTTGGAATAGACGGATAGAAGGACAATATTTGAAGTTGATGTATCTATCATCATGCAATCAAATGGAAAAATCACTTAGGGGTCGTTTGGTTACTGTATAAGAGACATCTTATTCATGTATAAAAATTTGCATTAGTTTTACAATGTTTGGTAGAAGTTTTGTAACGTTCCGAAAAATCACATGTCTAATGAAGATCCTAGTATGTCCTTAAGAAAGCCTATTAGGGGTACAATGCCCAATTTTGAGAAATATTGGGCATAGTATAGAAAAAAATTGGCTAAGAGGGATTAGCCAATTTTCTATATACGTATATGAAATATACTTTTGGGTTGCCATACCCCAATCCAAGATTGACGTTTAAGAAATGTACCTGCAATGAAGACCCCAAGCTAATAAAATATATTTCGTCCAACTCACAAAAGGTATGAGGCATCCAAGTGTCAAGCCTAGATACCATTCCACATGACCATCTAACATGATCATGTAAATTAAGCAGTGCCCAAGGACATAGTGAGGGTCCTTGGGACAATAAGTAAATATTCCAAATGGGACATCAAGAAAAGTTAGTTAGGAAAGTACAAACAACCCATGTGCAAGCACATGGGCAAAGTATGTGGGAATCGGCCGAGAGGGGGACCACGCGACAAGCTAACCGAATTCGGTTAGGCGGTTAGGGGTATGTGCGCGGACGGGTCCAGCCAGGTGGGGCCGGGATTCCTAACCAACTCAACACCCTAACTAACTTAACCAACTAGCCTAGCCTAGGATCAATCAAAAATGACCAGCCAAGGGACCCGACAACCTAAGACCTAGTTGGGTGACACCTAACTAACCTAACTAACTTAGGGACAACCTAGTACCTAACCTAGGATGGTCCAACGTTGTTAGTTGTGGTCCTAGTGACTTAGGGGTGTTTTGGTAATTTCCTTAAGTCCCATATTTAATTAATTAAGCCATCAAATTAATTAAATTAATCCTTGGTCAGCCGAGACACTTAGTCAAAATTGCAATTGGCTAAGTCAATGGTCCTCCTATGTCTAGTCAACTTAGGAGGGGTATTTTAGTAATTAACTAATTAATTTATTAATTAAGTTAATTAATCTAAAGTTGAAGAATTCAACATCAGTTCAAAAAAAACTAGAAACCACGTCCATTCACAAGATACTCACGACTAAGGCAGTAAACAACAAACCGCAAGAACATAAGAGCGCTAGAGGGTTTTCTTGGGCGATTTCAAGGGTTTTCAAGGATTTCGTCAGGGTGATCATCGTAGATTAGAATCTACATAAGGTATGGGTTTCTCTCCTGGACTTCTTTCTCCAAGAGAACTTTCTTTACAACGGTTTAAAGATCTTGAAAACTAGGGTTGTTCCCGTGTTCTCGTCGAACTCTTTTGTCCCTAGTATCCTTTTCGATTCAATATTGAATAGGTTAGAGATCATGTTATTGGTATGTGGTGCTGGCTGTTCTTAACATATATTGTTCTTGAATGATGAATATCAAATGAACCTATGAACTTTTAGTCGCGTAAAGTTAATATTATCATGTAAATTAAGAATCGATGATATGCTAAGTTACGTCCGTGATGTGTTAAGTGATTTATATGTTTTGGCGAATGTTGGCTTTCTGTTGTTGTGATGTTATGAAGATGCTAAGTTCATCGAATATTAATATGATGCTGTCCAAGAGGTTTAAAAATGTTATCACTAAAAGCCATACACTAAGAATTGGCTCAAAGACATCTATGAAATCACATCTTGAATGAATTGACTATCTGTGCCAATAAATTTGGCTAACACTACTTTGTCAAAATGAATGCATGCTAATGGCTAGGAGCTTATGTAAATGATTGAAAGATTGGCTAAAGGTTCATACATATTCAATTTAAATATGAACATACATAAATTTGTCTTATGCCAACAAAAATGGTTTGCTAGTTTGACATCCCAAATGTTGAGGCCAATATTAATCATATGCCAATCTTGTGTAGTTAGAATATCAAATGATATAATAAGCACTTCTAAAGTAATTCAATGAATCCATAACCGAGGGCATGCCATTCATTAGGACAACTCCCAACATGCTCTAAAAGAATGAACTATGAACATATGTAACTCATTGAAAGAAGTGTTCATCGTCCATAAACGATGAAATGAAGCTACTACACTAAAGTAAAGAAGTAACGTGAGTTATAACATAATTAAAGTGGTCTAAACTAAGTAAGTGACCATAATGGGGTGTTAAAAAAAGTGAGACAAGTCTTACTTACACCTAAGTTACTATGTTAAAAGAATACTCACGAATGAAGGTGTTAGAATGTGTGAGACTAGTCTCATTAACACCTAAGGATGATATGTAAGGACAATTCACATTCATCAATGTAAAGTAAGGATGATATGTAAGGACAATTCACATTCATCAATGTAAAGTAAGGATGATATGTAAGGACAATTCACATTTCATCAATGTAAAGTAAGGATGATATGTAAGGACAATTCACATTTCATCAATGTAAAGTAAGGATGACAAGTCATCAAAAGAGTAAATAAATCTCAATCTAGAAGTAAGCTTCCATAATGCTTGAGTCAACTCTAAAAGATAAAGAATATAATGAAAGTGAGCACAACACCGATAGACTAGTTATGAGCATGTGCTTGCATATGTAAGTGTCATGAAGACGAGGCTACCACCGAGGTGGATAAGTAGTCTCATTAAGTCTCTAGTCTTCGAACTATGTCTAGCCAACATAGGAACTAGCCAGTGGTTTCCACCTAAGCGAGCTAGGCATGTACGGTTTCACCTTGGCCGGTGATTCACCCATTTTTGGTGTGGGTCAGACACTGGATTTCATGTTTAGCTCACATGATCTATGTCGGTTAATGCTCACGATATGTTCTTGGTTCACTATAGCCGTGAGCCACTCCTTTTCAGTGTGGAGTGAACACTTTAGATGGATTTGCCTTAGCCGGGGATCACCCATTTTCGGTGTGGGACAGACACTGGATTCCATGAGTATCTCACATGGTCTAGATTCAATTTAACCGGTGAATCACCTCTTTTCAGTGTGGGGAAGACACTGGATTTCATGTTAGCTCGCATGATCTTATTCCCTATGATGTCTCTATGAAAGTGAGAATGAATGATGATGTTGGAACGTATGTTCAAAGTGAGAAATGAAGAAGAGCTTAAGAATGTCAATTGCCAATATCACACTCATGAAGTTTCAGCAAATAATGGGCAAAGCCAAATAAGATTGCCCTATAATGACTTCTTATATGATGCCAAGAAGGGAAGTAGGAATATCATGGTAATTAAATAACTTATAACTTCCCTAACATGAAAGTAATGAAATAAATGGCATGACCAATATAGAATGGCTTATGAAATGCAATGAATATATAGTGTAAAGAATGACTCGCTATAAGGTAGGGAAATCATTCCTTAGTCCTTGGATTACTTACATCAATTCATTGTGGGTATGGGACTACAATGAATCATTGCACTTGTAAGTAAAACATAGGACCAAAGGAATTATTGAACAACACAACAAGAAGAAGAAGAAGAAGAAGAAGAAGACTCAAAAATAAACTAAGTGTCAAAAAGGGAGCTCTCGGGTTGGGGTTGAGCAAATTTTCAAATCTTCGCCCGAGTGGTTCTAAAATTATGTTGATGATACTAATGTCTTGTAATAATATAGAAAATGAGTTGTGTGACTTGAATGCATTAAAATACATCATATTCATACCACAATTCACAACTAACGAATTAGGAAAGTCTAATGACTAGACTTTTCAGAAATGGCATGTTGTTTAGGAAGTGCTTTCATTGATCATGCATAGCTTTATGTGTATGTGTGCATACACCCATACTTAGTACAAGTGGTGTACTAACCCCCTACTACTTACTATTTTTATAGGTGCAGGTCAGAGGGCAGATTGACGACACTTGCATCGGTTTGGACTTCAGCGTTTTCTCCAGACCATTTGGTAGGTCCTCTTGACTTCGAGGATGCTACACGCATTAGTCCAGCTTTAGATATAGACATAGCTAGTGGATGTTGTCCCTAGCGTTTCTTTCACATTTCGTTTCGAACCATTTGATGTAAGGCCGTTTTGGGCAACTTAATATATATTATATTCATCGTTTACTTTGAAATGATATTGATATTAGATGGTTGTCTATTGATGTTGAGTTTAGTATATGATTTAAATATGTAATGACTATATGAAGTCTAAGTAAACTTCATACGTATAAAAAGTTTTAAATTTTCCGCAAATTTAACTAGATGAATGTGATGAATGCAAGATGAGGCTTGTCTGCGACCTCTGAGAGGTCAACGACGCCGGTGGCGATTCGGATTCCAAAATCCGGGTCGTTACAAGTTTTGTATTAGGTATAAAATTCAAAATAACTTATACCATGTTTGGTTGCATTTTTGTAGTCCTACATAATTAATATCAACATAACTTATGAGGGAATCTATGTATATATAGTTATGCAGGGTAGAAGGTGGAATAAGTTATGCGGGTATTAGTTATACATGTATTAAAGTGATAAATTACATATTTACCCTATTAATTTATTTTATTGTTTTTAATTGGAAACTTTACTGTTTTCCTATATATAGGTTGTTGTTTTTATTTCTTTTTATATTTAGACCATTTTAAATTTTTTAATTTATTTTATTTTTTTAATTGGAAACTTTTTGTTTCCTATCAACATGTGTTGTTTTTATTTCTTATTATATATAGATTATTTCATTTCTTTTTATATACTTACCGTTTAGATTGATTTATGCAAATATAAATATTTTTTTAATATTAGAAACTGATTGTATATTTTTAACGATACATATGCTAATCAAATATTAGCATTATATATTATTTAATATATTTCACATTTTATCAGCTAGCATGTATTATTATTTTGTAAATAATATATATTAATAATTTACAACAAGTTTAATATTCAATAATTATTAGTTCATGTATTGTAATCTCTACGTAACAAAATAATATCTACATAACTAATATCACATAGTTAATACCCGCATAATTAAACCCTACATAACTAACTTGCATACCTAAACTCTGCATAACTAATACCTGTATAACTAAACCCTGCATAATTAATACCTTCATAACTAAATCCTGCATAGCTAATACCTGCATAATTAATGTCACATCCGGGGAGCACCCCCTAGACGTAACTGGCGTCGGCGTCCTCTTTGAGGACTAAGACTAGCCTCTTAGCGTTTGTCATAACATTCATAGGTCAAAAATACGGAAAATTTAAAACTTTCATTACTTCTACTTGGAGGTTTACATAGACCTCTACATACACATAATACATTCATATCGAGTATACATAGACCCTTCGTATAAGAAGATTACATAGTCTTCTACTTTTATTGCACATACACATATATATAACATAGAACATAGTCTCAAAGATTGGCTCATCTCATAACCTTCTAAAACGATCATAGCAATGTGGGCATAGCCCTACATCAATGTAAAGAAGCCACATATAGGCTTATACAAATTGTACTCAATATGAAAATAGAATGAACATAAGATTCTTAGAACTAAACAACTCCATAAGCTAGTTATTGGCATAGCCCTCGGAAAGGGAGGACCTACCCACTTGGATGGTAGAGAATATCTAAGTCTTATTCAAGTCGTCTTGAATGAGCCTTCAACGACCGGAACCTAAACTTTTTGGGAAAAGGGAGAAAATGGGGTTAGTACGCCACTTGTACTAAGTATGAGACCATATGCACATATAAGATCAAATCATGCTAAAAAGGACATTTAGTTAAAGCATGACATTTTACCTTCTGAAAGTCTTATGCACTATCAAGCAACTCATACCAATCATCAAGATATGTTCAACAAGTCAAAGCAAATCATATGCATATCAACATACTTGAACCCATAATCTAACACAACTCTATCATCAAGTAATAACATCACATGCATGAATAAGAGTTTATCACATCATAATAAAGCAACACAACCAATCATGAATCCCCATAAAGTCAACAAGTGCAATGACCAAGCAAAGCCCCATAACCTTACTCAATCAAGTAACCCAACAAGAATCATGACTAATAACCCACTTCACATAACATAACCTTCAAGTATACATAAACCATACTTTAACAATAAAGACCAATTACATGTTTTTTAAGAATCATCATTATCATATAATATCATTTACATTTATCATAATATACATACATAATATCAACCTCCTAAAGCTCCCATCAAGGCAAACTAGTGCAAGGCATAGATACCCCTACCTAGGGTAAGTCAAACCTCTCAAGTCACTCTAATTAGTTTATACAGCATTACTCATTTTAGTTTAGGGAACACTTGCCTTAACCGACATAGACCATATGAGATAAGTGTGGAATCTGGTGATGTAAAACCTTACACCGATGGAAGGTGGTCTACCAGACAAAGTAAAACCAAACATAAACATAGCTTCGGAGGTGGATCCACTAGCTAGTCTTCCTATGGGGGCAACATAGTTCAAGAACTAAGAGATAGGTATATCCCTCTACATACCACTTGGTAATTGGGTCCTCCTCTCATGGGAATCGATTGACTAAGTATCCCTCAAAGGGGAGTCAACATCACATATAGAACTATAGGATAACTCTTCCTCCATTGAAAGTCATCACCTTCCATTGTCAAGTTCACTCGGTGCTAAGCTAAGTCCCTTTTTGAAATATCTTTAATGTCTTTATTTATCGATCATAGCTTAGTTTAGGTCATAGGGTCTAGCCCTCTTATAATCTTCATCATCATAGCTCAATAGGAATTGCATGAGTATAATCCTTTCATCACAATTCATATAAGTAAGGTTAACACATTTACATATTCATTCATAATAAGGCACATTGGTAGTCATCAACATCCTTATAACATTTCATCTTAATCAACCTCACAACCATAGTCAAGACATTTCAATTCAACATCATACCACCCTATCAATCCTAAACAAGGCATACTCCAACACAACATCATGACTTAATCACAATTAACCATAGTTTGAAGTAAAGTATAGAGATCACAAGACTTACCAAGTCTCCTTTTTAGTTCATCATCAAGGTCTTACCATCAACCCATAGCTCAACCCAATTAGGGTATCAACATCATCACACAATGATATCCAATAGAATAACAAGGACAATTGCATCACTATAACACAATTCAATACTAGATCATAGCTTAAGACAACATACTTAGGTCAATTTCACAATATACTTCATAACCTAAATCCACATATCAATAACTAGCATGATAGGCCTAGAATTCATCTCAATCTATTCATAATAACATCACAGTATACTAATCTAATTAATAACCAAGTCGATTGAATGAACATTATACAATACATGTCAAGATGACCACCTAGGGTTAAGGGTTGAGGATCATGTTCTACAATTTAGACCAAACCATCAATAATGATCATAATCAAGTTAAAATACATGTTAATATATCCATTATATCCTAAAAACATCATTAACAACTTAGTTCATGACATCAATTTCGAGATTAGATGGAACCCACTTGAAAACTCAACTTTTAGAATTACTTTGAAGGAGCCCTTTGAGGAAAGAAGTCTCAAATGTGAATTATATGCCATACCTTAACGTTTGATGAAGACTTTATGGTGAAATCGCCCCTTTACATCCCCCAAAATCCTTCCCTAGCTTGGTCTTCAATGGTGTCTTCCAATAGAGAGAGAAAGAAGAGAGAAGGAATAGGATTTGTTTTGTGAGTTGTGTTTTAGTCTAATGGGGTTAGGGCCTTTATATGGGGGTTTAATTAACTTAATTAGACTCCCTTAAACCCCTAACTAACCAACTAACCCCTTAACTAATTAAATGAGACTAACTTAAAACGTGCAGGAATTAAAGGCCCCATCGACGAGACCACGATCGACGGATCGTTGGTCCATCGACGGCCAGCCCTCCCTCTGTGCTACACATTCGTGGTTTTGGTCAGAGACTTGTGCAGTGAGGGCTCCATCCATTTTTCTAAGTGTTGGTCGATGGTTGGCATCAACGCCCAGTCGATCCACACACGGTCCATTCTTGAGGTTTCGTTGGTGCACACTGCCCAGGCAGTGTTGCCTCCAACGTGCGAGGGTCCTCCTCAAGGACCCTTGGTTGGTCCTTGGGGAGTCGTACCCGGACGTTTCGACCATGAATCTACTTTAACACATGTTATACACCCTTCCACCAAATTTCATGAATTGTTTACTCCTAAAAGTTATAAATTGGGCTAAAGCACGCTAGTACCTTCATGAGATAGTTTTCGGACGTCATGGACGTTCTTGGACGTTTTGGTTTCTAAGTATCTTTAAGGACCTATATTCATTAATATTGACTTAAAAACAGTGTCTAGACCTCATGACACCTATGTTAGACTTTAAGACACGTCTTGGACTTTCGAAGTGTAACATTTAAACCCTACATAGTTAATACCTACATAACTAAACCCTGCATAACTAATACCTTCATAACTAAACCCTGAATAGCTAATATCTGCATAACTCTAACCAGTAACCAAACAGCCCCTTAGTTTTTACTAGGTTGTATAAGACATTAATTACTTAACATTATCCGATAGAATTGAACGTTGTTTGACTAGGCATACGCATGCAATGCACATGTCGAGAAACTATTTATACTAAAACTCTTCACATAGCACCATTTTATTTTATTTTAAAAAAAAACACTTTCCAATAATAAACTGTCATACCCCAGCCTACACCCTGGACGTGGTCAACACTCGAAAACCATTGGTAGTCCATAAGAAAACCTGTGCCTGGCTCACACAAGCAGATATAGACTTTAAAATTGAATTAAATCATTAAGTCAAAATACTCAATTAAATTGTCTAAAATACCGAATGAAAGCAATAATAGTTTTAACAAAACATCTGAATAGCAATAATGAAAGACTCTCAATATTATCTATCTATGAAGCATCTACTGTTTTAAGAGAGGCGTTAGACAAGACCCACGACAACCTTAAACAATTATGAAAAGTAAACTTAAGACTATAGTCCTCCAAAATCTAGGAGGCCTCATCAAAAGCTGACAAGTGACTAGGTGATCTAAATGAAACGCTTGTTGATTATACTGAACACATGTATATGCATCATAAAATGATGCAGGTCGATTGACATAGTACATTGAATATACGAGTATCTAATATGGCTAAGATTAATAATAACTATATTGAGAGGCTGAAACGTAACACATCTGACTAGATCATAAGCTTGATGTCACAACCCGAAACCATACCCTAGAAGTTAGGGTACAATCCTGGATTGTAATCGGCGTCGTCGACCTCTCGGAGGTCTAAGACAAGCCCATACATATCATTCATTGCATATACATAGTGAAAAGTAGTGCGGAATTAAAACTTTTCACAAAATATAACATAGTCTTTAAAATCTCTTTCATATAAAAGTAATAGGAAATACTAAGTCTCAATCTCATCATCTTAGACACAAGAATACTTGGGACACGGCCCATACTTCAATACGAAAATAGAAATACATAATCTATTACAATACTTCAAAGAAAACATAAAAGTCATATATGCCCTCGAGTCAATTGAGGACATACTTCAACTTCTCTTGAACGATCTTCTAAGTCCAAGTCTTCATTTCCCAAAGCTCTTCACCTATTAAGAACTATAGATAGAAAATAAAGCATGGAATTAGTACAACCACATGTACTAAGTATGGCATTATGCATAAAAATCATGAAAATGAACTTTATTGGAAATATGCATCTTTTCATTTTACAAATCATATTTTAAACATAATAACATCATTAATCAATTTAGAAACACATAAGATAATAATTAATCAACAATATCAAATTTAAAGATCACTTTACAGTGAACTATATTCACTGTACAGTGAATTAATTCACTGTTACAGTGATTTGCTAAATCCTCTTAAAACTCAACTTCTAGCATGTAATTCCCTCACTTAAAGTCATCCTAAGATTCACTTAAGTCACACAAAGAGAGACCGCCCATACACCCTCTCTAGATGTGCCTAAACGACCCTTAAGATTACCTATAATGAGTCACATACATACTTACAAAGCAATCATAAACATCAAGGTAAGATTCATCTACCAAAGGTCATTTCCAAGGTTCACTTGAGTGAGTGTGGAGTGACCGACCATACAATCTCTATCACACACACAAGGGATCCTATAGACTACCTAAAATAGAATCATTCTCACTAAACACACCAACACTTAGATGATAGGACACTCTCCTTCCAAAGGCTATCAAAAGACCTACTTAAGTAAATCAAGAAGATAACTTCCATGATTGACCTCCTCAAGATTACCTAAATAGTCCTTAAGACTACCTAAAGCTTAGATCATGTCAACAACATCAAACCTTTTCCCTAACTAGAGTCATTCTCAAGTCTTCTATAGGTAAGCCATGAAGAAATCATCTTTTATGCCCTCTTCACAATTTAACTAAAGAATCCATAAGCCACTCTAGATTAGGTACTTATTCACTTACATACTTCATAACGTAAGTCATTGGTTCATTAATTCATTAATCCATTTATTCATTAATTCATTAAGAGACTCATACAATACATAAGGACATTCAAGTAATAGTCTTAGAGAAGACCTAGGGACTCTCACTAACATCTTCAAAGCCTATTGTGCAATGTCTAGATAGCATCTCATACCACCACCTAAACTTCATAGAACTTCTCTAATGCTAGCAAGTATCCCATATGATGATAATAGACAATAACCGACATAGACCATGGTAGCAAGACATGGAATCCGGAGTTCTATCCTACTCCGATGAGGTTGTTCTACTTGCCAATGGTAGAACTTGGACACATCCCATGTAGGCACATGGTTAAGGAATATGAAGGGTTTCTTTGTATTCTAGTCTCATGCTTAACTAGAACTACTTCCCTCATCATACTCACTCGGTGCTAGCCTTTGTTCTCATAGATTAATTCACATTAAGGTTCATACAATAGAGTTCCATATCTAGTTCATAACCCAATTACATTTACCCTACCAAAGAGGATCTCTAGGGATTTTCTTCCAATGGCGACAAAAAGCTCATTATGACTTTTGCTAGGGAGATATGATGCCGTTCCAGCCAATCAACCTAGGTCCATCATCCCACATGAAGGATACCCTTACGGCGTTCGACTTCAATTTACATTACTTTTACCCTTGGTTTCAAAGTTTCACCAAAAGACCTTCTTTTCATCATTCAAGGTCACATGTCATTCACACATTTAAGACTCTTAACATACTAAATCAAATCATCACATAATCATATTCATATAAGCATCAAGCAAGATATACAAGTCAACCAAGACAAGACATCACATACTTCACTTGAACTCATAATGCAAGTCAATCTAGAAACACCTAGAAACAACCTAACATCTTCAAGTCATCCTATATATCATCATAACATCAATAATGTACTCCACATAGACTCACAAGTCCAAGTAGGAATAACCAAGACTTAACCCTAACACTATACTCATACTATCAAATGCATAGTCTAACATGATCACTTAAGGCAACATAAGTAGAAGAACACACATATGACTTCACATGTAGATAGATAATGTCATGCTTCACATAATCAACTACACAAATAGCCACATTACTTCAAGTAGTTGCCAATAAGGCCATGCTCATTATATTGCATTAAGTAACGCCGACAAGGGCACGTCAATTGCAAGTAAAACACATAACACCGCCACCATAAGTGGACCATACCAAGCACAATAGAATCGAAGTATAATTAATATCAAATTAAAGAAAATGGGGCAGCATACCTTCATCCCCTCATCCACACTTCAATTCAATGCCAAATAAACCAATTCAACATCACAAGGCCATTACCCATGGCCATGAACAATAATTCAAAGCAATAACCATAAGACTCAATGAATCTACATCAATTCAATCTAGTTTTAACAATCTAAAATCAATTAGATATCAATTGAATACAATTCTTATATCATTAGAAAGCCCATAAGAAACTACATAACAATTCAACAATATTAGCTTAATATCAAGTAACCCAATAAGTAGTCAAAACTAGGGTTCATCAATTTACATGGGTTCACAGGTAATTTATGTTAAAATCATCAATACAATATCAATTAGATCATAATTCAATATTTAGAAATCGTTTATGCAAGAACCCATGGTAGAATCCCAAAATTGGACAATTCACTTTAGAAAACTTTGAAAAACATCTTGAGAGTTGGGCTCCTTGATGAAATAAGTTTCAAGGATCAAAATTCATACCTCAAGGATGATAATTCTTCACTTTGATGAAGAATTTCCACTCAAAATGCCACACCAAGCTGTTCCTTCAATTTGGACTTCATTGGAGTCTTTGGGATTTCTAAGGGACTTTGGGGTTTTGTTTTTGGAAGAATGAATTATTCCAAGTGTTAAACACTTATATACTCATTTAAAATACCCAAAAGGCCCTTAAAAACCGCCTAAGATCTTATTTGGAAGTGGGGTGAATTTACCAATTCACCCCTAACTTGGCAGCAACTCTGCGCAGGAAACAGCATCACTCGACGCCTGCCCTTGACGGGGCGTCACCACCTCGATGGGCCGTCACTGGCCACCGTCGGTGGTTACAGTAGCCTGCCAAGGCTTCCTTCTTCACCCATGTCCAATTCCCCCACGACGACACCCTTCGACGGGGCGTGAACAGGCCTACGAGTCGTCGACTGCTCCGTCGTCTGGGGTCTGCCTGGGACTGTTTTGGCAACAGTTTTGGGTCCTTCCTCAAGGACCCTTAGATGTCCTTGGGGATAATTTCCCGGACGTTTCCAACCCAAATACGATCGTCTATAAGCTTAACACCTATCACATAAATTTTACACAAAACAAACACGTAAAACTCGATGAAACACGCCTAGACGTACAAGGTCTATTCAAGGCATATCTTTCGAACGCCTTGGACATTCTTGGTCGTTTGACCTCCAAACTTCTCAAAACTCAACACACTGCCTATACATGCTAATAATAACTCAATTAAGAACCTTAAAACATCACTAAACACACATACACACATAGAACAAAATAAAGGCATTTAGGTGACTTAGTCGTCGAACGTCTTAGTCGTCCCTTGACGTTTGACTTCCAACACCTCTAATAATTTTGCTACTGACTCTATACCATATATTAAACATATTTAGGACCTTAGACCATCAATATCAACATGTTAGGCTCTAGTTAACCTAAGTCATTTTCGAGGTCTTACAATCTCCCCCACTTGGACAACATTAGTCCTCGAATGACACTTGCCACTCTCCGAACACTTCCAAGGTTAGAGACTAAACTAGCAGCACCTAACCAAACCACATAACACAATATTAAGAAGAAATCATCAATTTCACATAATCAAGAGATTCACAACACAACAAGAAACTAGAAAACAATTCTATAACTCATTATGCTATGAAACTCACATGCTTCAATCCAAATAGCAAAAACTCATTTTATATTACATATTATACTCATACACATCAGTTCTAACCACATTACAACAATTTTAGACCAATTAATCAAATAGTCATTTTTACAAAAATATTACAGTAAGCTGTGTTAATGCTACAGTGATTTTTACCAAATTTTTCAAAAATGCACATTTAAGGTAATTCATGATATAAACATGCTAATATGCAAAGCAACATTATATAAACACACCTTATAACATAATCAAGGCTTCATAAAACACACGATGCAAGAAAGTAATGAAATTCAATTTCAACCAAACTCCTAAACATCATGCACATGCAACAATTCAAGGAATTCTATCCCATCTACAAACCATACTCCCCCACTTAGAAGAAACTCATATCTTAACAAAAGAAAGAGAACTTACCAACATCATCATCACCCGGCTTCTCAACTCTAGTACGGAGTGCATAGAAACGCCTCTTTGTTGGAGCATCTTCCTTTGGAACATTAGGAGCAATTTGCTTACCCTCTCTACCTCTAGAAGCAATCATAGGACAATCTCTAGCCTTATGTCCTTCCTTACCACAACCAAAGCAATTCCCGGTACCCACGAGACACTCACCATAGTGTTTCTTGCCACAATTGGCACAAGTAGGTTTGTCATTTCGAGAACCACCTCCTTTCTCAAATTTCACCCTAGGAACACTAGATCCCTCTTGAGTTTGACCCCTCTTTTTGAACCTAGGCTGCCCTTGATCACTTGCACCATTTCTTTTCAAGTTTCTAGCCATTCTCTTAAGTTTAGACTTTTCAATAGCTTGTGCATACACCATGAGTCTAGCTAAAGTCATATCATCATGTAGCATAGCCGTACGGCATTCCTCCATCACTATGTCGGCTACCCCGGTAACAAAGCGACTCATTTCATCTCTTGGATTTGACACAAGAGATGGTGCATACCTAGCCAAAGACAAGAATTTCTAAGAGTACTCCTCAACACTCATATTGTCTTGCTTGAGATTGATAAACTCCTCCACCTTAACCTCTCTCATTTCTCTAGGAAAGTACTTGCCTAGAAAAGCTTCCTTAAACTCTTCCCATTCAATAGGACCCGCTTCTTTTGGCCTATTGTCCTTCCATTGAGTAAACCAAATTTGAGACACATCCCTCAATTGGTATGAAGCTAATTCCGCCTTCTCTTTAGATGTAACCCCCATAGCACTCAACACCTTGTACACACCATCAAGGAACTCTTGGGGATCCTCATCTACTTTGGAACCAAGAAAGATAGGAGGATTCATCCTCACAAAGCCTCTCAACCTAGAAGTCATAGTGCTCTCCACAACCCTAGGCATCATACTCAAATTGATTTGAGTAGTTACGGCTTGAGCTAAAGCCATCAAAGCCTCTCTAATCTCTTGAGTAGTCAACTCCGGATGAACCACCGGAACCTCATTACCTCCACCCACATTAGGAACATGATCACCTTGGGGAGGCACTTGAGCACAATCTTGTCACCACCCGAAACCATACCTTAGAAGTTAGGGTACAATCTTGGATTGTAACCTGCGTCTTCGACCTCTCGTAGGTCTAAGACAAGCCCTTTCATATCATTCATTGCATATACATAGTGAAAAGTAGTGCGGAATTAAAACTTTTCACAAAATATAACATGGTCTTTAAAATCTCTTTCATATAAAAGTAATAGGAAATACTAAGTCTCAATCTCATCATCTTAGACACAAGAATACTTGGGACACGGCCCATACTTCAATACGAAAATAGAAATACATAGTCTATTACAATACTTCAAAGAAAACATAAAAGACATATATGCCCTCGAGTCAATTGAGGACATACTTCAACTTCTCTTGAACGATCTTCTAAGTCCAAGTCTTCACCTCCCAAAGCTCTTCACCTATTAAGCACTATAGATAGAAAATAAAGCATGGAATTAGTACAACCACATGTACTAAGTATGGCATTATGCATAAAAATCATGAAAACGGACTTTATTGGAAATATGCATCTTTTCATTTTACAAATCATATTCTAATCATAATAACATCATTAATCAATTTAGAAACACATAAGATAATAATTAATCAACAATATCAAATTTAAAGATCACTTTACAGGGAACTATATTCACTGTACAGTGAATTAATTCACTGTTACAGTGATTTGCTAAATCCTCTTAAAACTCAACTTCTAGCATGTAATTCCCTCACTTAAAGTCATCCTAAGATTCACTTAAGTCACACAAAGAGAGACCGCCCATACACCCTCTCTAGATGTGCCTAAACGACCCTTAAGATTACCTATAATGAGTCACATACATACTTACAAAGCAATCATAAACATCAAGGTAAGATTCATCTACCAAAGGTCATTTCCAAGGTTCACTTGAGTGAGTGTGGAATGACCGACCATACAATCTCTATCACACACACACAAGGGATCCTATAGACTACCTAAAATAGAATCATTCTCACTAAACACACCAACACTTAGATGATAGGACACTCTCCTTCCAAAGGCTATCAAAAGACCTACTTAAGTAAATCAAGAAGATAACGTCCATGATTGACCTCCTCAAGATTACCTAAATAGTCCTTAAGACTACCTAAAGCTTAGATCATGTCAACAACATCAAACCTTTTCCCTAACTAGAGTCATTCTCAAGTCTTCTATAGGTAAGCCATGAAGAAATCATCTTTTATGCCCTCTTCACAATTTAACTAAAGAATCCATAAGCCACTCTAGATTAGGTACTTATTCACTTACATACTTCATAACGTAAGTCATTGGTTCATTAATTCATTAATCCATTTATTCATTAATTCATTAAGAGACTCATACAATACATAAGGACATTCAAGTAATGGTCTTAGAGAAGACCTAGGGACTCTCATTAACATCTTCAAAGCCTATTGTGCAATGTCTAGATAGCGTCCATACCACCACCTAAACTTCATAGAACTTCTCTAATGCTAGCAAGTATCCCATATGATGAGAATAGCAATAACCGACATAGACCATGGTAGCAAGACATGGAATCCGGAGTTCTATCCTACTCCGATGAGGTTGTTCTACTTGCCAATGGTAGAACTTGGACACATCCCATGTAGGCACATGGTTAAGGAATATGAAGGGTTTCTTTGTATTCTAGTCTCATGCTTAACTAGAACTACTTCCCTTACCATACTCACTCGGTGCTAGCCTTTGTTCTCATAGATTAATTCACATTAAGGTTCATACAATAGGTTCCATATCTAGTTCATAACCCAATTACATTTACCCTACCAAAGAGGATCTCTAGGGATTTCCTTCCAATGGCGACAAGAAGCTCATTATGACTTTTGCTAGGGAGATATGATGCCGTTCCAGCCAATCAACCTAGGTCCATCATCCCACATGAAGGATACCCTTACGGCGTTCGACTTCAATTTACATTACTTTTACCCTTGGTTTCAAGGTTTCACATAAAGACCTTCTTTTCATCATTCAAGGTCACATGTCATTCACACATTCAAGACTCTTAACATACTAAGTCAAATCATCACATAATCATATTCATATAAGCATCAAGCAAGATATACAAGTCAACCAAGACAAGACATCACATACTTCACTTGAACTCATAATGCAAGTCATTCTAGAAACACCTAGAAACAACCTAAAATCTTCAAGTCATCCTATATATCATCATAACATCAATAATGTACTCCACATAGACTCACAAATCCAAGTAGGAATAACCAAGACTTAACCCTAACACTATACTCATACTGTCAAATTCATAGTCTAACATGATCACTTAAGGCAACATAAGTAGAAGAACACACATATGACTTCACATGTAGATAGATAATGTCATGCTTCACATAATCAACTACACAAATAGCCACATTACTTCAAGTAGTTGCCAATAAGGCCATGCTCATTATATTGCATTAAGTAACGCCGACAAGGGCACGTCAATTGCAAGTAAAACACATAACACCGCCACCATAAGTGGACCATACCAAGCACAATAGAATCGAAGTATAATTAATATCAAATTAAAGAAAATGGGGCAGCATACCTTCATCCCCTCATCCACACTTCAATTCAATGCCAAATCAACCAATTCAACATCACAAGGCCCTTACCCATGGCCATGAACAATAATTCAAAGCAATAACCATAAGACTCAATGAATCTACATCAATTCAATCTAGGTTTAACAATCTAAATCAATTAGATATCAATTGAATACAATTCTTATATCATTAGAAAGCCCATAAGAAACTACATAACAATTCAACAATATTAGCTTAATATCAAGTAACCCAATAAGTAGTCAAAACTAGGGTTCATCAATTTACATGGGTTCATAGGTAATTTATGTTAAAATCATCAATACAATATCAATTAGATCATAATTCAATATTTAGAAATCGTTTATGCAAGAACCCATGGAAGAATCCCAAAATTGGACAATTCACTTTAGAAAACTTTGAAAAACATCTTGAGAGTTGGGCTCCTTGATGAAAAAAGTTTCAAGGATCAAAAGCCATACCTCAAGGATGATAATTCTTCACTTTGATGAAGAATTTCCACTCAAAACGCCACACCAAGCTGTTCCTTCAATTTGGACTTCATTGGAGTCTTTGGGATTTCTAAGGGACTTTGGGGTTTTGTTTTTTGAAGAATGAATTATTCTAAGTGTTAAACACTTATATACTCATTTAAAATACCCAAAAGCCCTTAAAAACCGCCTAAATCTTATTTGGAAGTGGGGTGAATTTACCAATTCACCCCTAACTTGGCAGCACTCTGCGCAGGAAACAGCATCACTCGACGCCTGCCCTTGACGGGGCGTCACCACCTCGATGGGCCGTCACTGGCCACCGTCGGTGGTTACAGTAGCCTGCCAAGGCTTCCTTCTTCACCCATGTCCAAGTCCCCCACGACGACACCCTTCGACGGGGCGTGAACAGGCCTACGAGTCGTCGACTGCTCCGTCGTCTAGGGTCTGCCTGGGACTGTGTTGGCAACAGTTTTGGGTCCTTCCTCAAGGACCCTTAGATGGTCCTTGGGGATAATTTCCCAGACGTTTACAACCCAAATACGATCGTCTATAAGTTTAACACCTATCACATAAATTTCACACAAAACAAACACGTAAAACTCGATGAAACACGCCTAGACGTACAAGGTCGATTCAAGGCATATCTTTCGAACGCCTTGGACATTCTTGGTCGTTTGACCTCCAAACTTCTCAAAACTCAACACACTGCCTATACATGCTATAATAACTCAATTAAGAACCTTAAAACATCATAAACACACATAAACACATAGAACAATACAAGGCATTTAGGTGACTTAGTCGTCGAACGTCTTAGTCGTCACTTGACGTTTGACTTCCAACACCTCTAATACTTTTGCTACTGACTCTATACCATATATTAAACATATTTAGGACCTTAGACCATCAATATCAACATGTTAGGCTCTAGTTAACCTAAGTCATTTTCGAGGTCTTACAATCTCCCCCACTTGGACAACATTCGTCCTCGAATGACACTTGCCACTCTCCGAACACTTCCAAGATTAGAGACTCAACTAGAAGCACCTAACCAAACCACATAACACAATATTAAGAAGAAATCATCAATTTCACATAATCAAGAGATTCACAACACAACAAGAAACTAGAAAACAATTCTATAACTCATTATGCTATGAAACTCACATGCTTCAATCCAAATAGCAAAAACTCATTTTATATTAATATTATACTCATACACATCAGTTCTAACCACATTACAAAATTTTAGACCAATTAATCAAATAGTCATTTTACAAAAATATTACAGTAAACTGTCTTAATGCTACAGTGATTTTTACCAAATTTTCAAAAATGCACATTTAAGGTAATTCATGATATAAACATGCTAATATGCAAAGTAACATTATATAAACACACCTTATAACATAATCAAGGCTTCATAAAACACACGATGCAAGAAAGTAATGAAATTTAATTTCAACCAAACTCCTAAACATCATGCACATGCAACAATTCAAGGAATTCTATCCCATCTACAAGCCATACTCCCCCACTTAGAAGAAACTCATATCTTAACAAGAGAAAGAGAACTTACCAACATCATCATCACCAGGCTTCTCAACTCTAGTACGGAGTGCATAGAAACGCCTCTTTGTTGGAGCATCTTCCTTTGGACATTAGGAGCAATTTGCTTACCCTCTCTACCTCTAGAAGCAATCATAGGACAATCTCTAGCCTTATGTCCTTCCTTACCACAACCAAAGCAATTCCCGGTACCCACGAGACACTCACCATAGTGTTTCTTGCCACAATTGGCACAAGTAGGTTTGTCATTTGAGAACCACCTCCTTTCTCAAATTTCACCCTAGGAACACTAGATCCCTCTTGAGTTTGAGCCCTCTTTTTGAACCTAGGCTGCCCTTGATCACTTGCACCACTTCTTTTCAAGTTTCTAGCCATTCTCTTAAGTTTAGACTTTTCAATAGCTTGTGCATACACCATGAGTCTAGCTAAAGTCATATCATCATGTAGCATAGCCGTACGGCATTCCTCCATCACTATGTCGGCTACCCCGGTAACAAAGCGACTCATTTCATCTCTTCGATTTGACACAAGAGAAGGTGAATACCTAGCCAAAGACAAGAATTTCAAAGAGTACTCCTCAACACTCATATTGTCTTGCTTGAGATTGATAAACTCCTCCACCTTAACCTCTCTCATTTCTCTAGGAAAGTACTTGCCTAGAAAAGCTTCCTTAAACTCTTCCCATTCAATAGGACCCGCTTCTTTTGGCCTATTGTCCTTCCATTGAGTAAACCAAATTTGAGACACATCCCTCAATTGGTATGAAGCTAATTCCGCCTTCTCTTTAGATGTAACCCCCATAGCACTCAACACCTTGTACACACCATCAAGGAACTCTTGGGGATCCTCATCTACTTTGGAACCAAGAAAGATAGGAGGATTCATCCTCACAAAGCCTCTCAACCTAGAAGTCATAGTGCTCTCCACAACCCTAGGCATCATACTCAAATTGATTTGAGTAGTTACGGCTTGATCTAAAGCCATCAAAGCCTCTCTAATCTCTTGAGTAGTCAACTCCGGATGAACCACCGGAACCTCATTACCTCCACCCACATTAGAAATATGATCACCTTGGGGAGGCACTTGAGCACAATCTTGTCACCACCCGAAACCATACCCTAGAAGTTAGGGTACAATCTTGGATTGTAACCTGCGTCTTCGACCTCTCGTAGGTCTAAGACAAGCCATTTCATATCATTCATTGCATATACATAGTGAAAAGTAGTGCGGAATTAAAACTTTTCACAAAATATAACATGGTCTTTAAAATCTCTTTCATATAAAAGTAATAGGAAATACTAAGTCTCAATCTCATCATCTTAGACACAAGAATACTTGGGACACGGCCCATACTTCAATACGAAAATAGAAATACATAGTCTATTACAATACTTCAAAGAAAACATAAAAGACATATATGCCCTCGAGTCAATTGAGGACATACTTCAACTTCTCTTGAACGATCTTCTAAGTCCAAGTCTTCACCTCCAAAAGCTCTTCACCTATTAATAACTATAGATAGAAAATAAAGCATGGAATTAGTACAACCACGTATACTAAGTATGTCATTATGCATAAAAATCATGAAAGCGGACTTTATTGGAAATATGCATCTTTTTATTTTACAAATCATATTTTAATCATAATAAAATCATTAATCAATTTAGAAACACATAAGATAATAATTAATCAACAATATCAAATTTAAAGATCACTTTACAGTGAACTAATTCACTGTTACAGTGATTTGCTAAATCCTCTTAAAACTCAACTTCTAGCATGTAATTCCCTCACTTAAAGTCATCCTAAAATTCACTTAAGTCACACGAAGAGAGACCGCCCATACACCCTCTCTAGATGTGCCTAAACGACCCTTAAGATTACCTATAATGAGTCACATACATACTTACAAAGCAATCATAAACATCAAGGTAAGATTCATCTACCAAAGGTCATTTCCAAGGTTCACTTGAGTGAGTGTGGAGTGACCGACCATACAATCTCTATCACACACACACAAGGGATCCTATAGACTACCTAAAATAGAATCATTCTCACTAAACACACCAACACTTAGATGATAGGACACTCTCCTTCCAAAGGCTATCAAAAGACCTACTTAAGTAAATCAAGAAGATAACGTCCATGTTGACCTCCTCAAGTTACCTAAATAGTCCTTAAGACTACCTAAAGCTTAGATCATGTCAACAACATCAAACCTTTTCCCTAACTAGATCATTCTCAAGTCTTCTATAGGTAAGCCATGAAGAAATCATCCTTTATGCCTTCTTCACAATTTGACTAAAGAATCCATAAGCCACTCTAGATTAGGTACTTATTCACTTACATACTTCATAACGTAAGTCATTGGTTCATTAAATCATTAATTCATTTATTAATTAATTCATTAAGAGACTCATACAATACATAAGGACATTCAAGTAATAGTCTTAGAGAAGACCTAGGGACTCTCACTAACATCTTCAAAGCCTATTGTGCAATGTCTAGATAGCGTCCCATACCACCACCTAAACTTCATAGAACTTCTCTAATGCTAGCAAGTATCCCATATGATGAGAATAGGCAATAACCGACATATACCATGGTAGCAAGACATGGAATCCGGAGTTCTATCCTACTCCGATGAGGTTGTTCTACTTGCCAATGGTAGAACTTGGACACATCCCATGTAGGCACATGGTTAAGGAATATGAAAGGTTTCTTTGTATTCTAGTCTCATGCTTAACTAGAACTACTTCCCTTACCATACTCACTCGGTGCTAGCCTTTGTTCTCATAGATTAATTCACATTAAGGTTAATACAATAGACTTTCATATCTAGTTCATAACCCAATTACATTTACCCTACCAAAGAGGATCTCTAGGGATTTCCTTCCAATGGCGACAAGAAGCTCATTATGACTTTTGCTAGGGAGATATGATGCCGTTCCAGCCAATCAACCTAGGTCCATCATCCCACATGAAGGATACCCTTACGGCGTTCGACTTCAATTTACATTACTTTTACCCTTGGTTTCAAGGTTTCACATAAAGACCTTCTTTTCATCATTCAAGGTCACATGTCATTCACACATTTAATACTCTTAACATACTAAATCAACTCATCACATAATCATATTCATATAAGCATCAAGCAAGATATACAAGTCAACCAAGACAAGACATCACATACTTCACTTGAACTCATAATGCAAGTCATTCTAGAAACACCTAGAAACAACCTAACATCTTCAAGTCATCCTATATATCATCATAACATCAATAATGTACTCCACATATACTCACAAATCCAAGTAGGAATAACCAAGACTTAACCCTAACACTATACTCATAAGTCAAATTCATAGTCTAACATGATCACTTAAGGCAACATAAGTAGAAGAACACACATATGACTTCACATGTAGATAGATAATGTCATGCTTCACATAATCAACTACACAAATAGCTACATTACTTCAAGTAGTTGCCAATAAGGTCATATCATTATATTGCATAAAGTAACACCGACAAGGGCACGTCAATTGCAAGTAAAACACATAACACCGCCACCATAAGTGGACCATACCAAGCACAATAGAATCGAAGTATAATTAATATCAAATTAAAGAAAATGGGGCAGCATACCTTCATCCCCTCATCCACACTTCAATTCAATGCCAAATAAACCAATTCAACATCACAAGGCCATTACCCATGGCCATGAATAATAATTCAAAGCAATAACCATAAGACTCAATGAATCTACATCAATTCAATCTAGTTTTAACAATCTAAAATCAATTAGATATCAATTGAATACAATTCTTAGGGTCTGGACCCGATTTTTTTTTTCAAATTTTAGAAGAATGGGAAATTTTTCTCGCAGACAACAAAGGCTGAGATACATTGGAACAATGATCCAAATAATCTTTTATGTTTTTCATTTGAAAATGCCGCCAACCAGATTGTGTCAACATCATAGCATTAGGGGCACAACGGCCTCACACAAAAAGATTTGTCTAAGCAATCTCAAAGAGATTTTCAATAAGTCAATACCAAGATTTTCTTTCTGCGCCTACAGATGTGATGATAATTCAGAAGTCATTAGAAAGCCCATAAGAAATTACATAACAATTCAACAATATTAGCTTAATATCAAGTAACCCAATAAGTAGTCAAAACTAGGGTTCATCAATTTACATGGGTTCATAGGTAATTTATGTTAAAATCATCAATACAATATCAATTAGATAATAATTCAATAATTAGAAATCATTTATGCAAGAACCCATGGTAGAATCCCGAAATTGGACAATTCACTTTAGAAAACTTTGAAAAACATCTTGAGAGTTGGGCTCCTTGATGAAATAAGTTTCAAGGATCAAAATCCATACCTCAAGGATGATAATTCTTCACTTTGATGAAGAATTTCCACTCAAAACGTCAGACCAAGCTGTTCCTTCAATTTGGACTTCAATGGAGTCTTTGGGATTTCTAAGGGACTTTGGGGTTTTGTTTTTGGAAGAATGAATTATTCTAAGTGTTAAACACTTATATACTCATTTAAAATACCCAAAAGGCCCTTAAAATACCGCCTAAGATCTTATTTGGAAGTGGGGTGAATTTACCAATTCACCCCTAACTTGGCAGCAGCTCTGCGCAGGAAACTGCATCACTCGACGCCTGCCCTTGACGGGGCGTCACCACCTCGATGGGACGTCACTGGCCACCTTCGGTGGTTACAGTAGCCTGCCAAGGCTTCCTTCTTCATCCATGTCACAGTCCTCCACGACGACACCCTTCGACGGGGCGTGAACAGGCCTACGAGTCGTCGACTGCTCCGTCGTCTAGGGTCTGCCTGGACTGTTTTGGCAACAGTTTTGGGTCCTTCCTCAAGGACCATTAGATGGTCCTTGGGGATAATTTCCCGGACGTTTCCAACCGAAATACGATCGTCTATAATCTTAACACCTATCACATAAATTTCACACAAAACAAACACGTAAAACTCGATGAAACACGCCTAGACGTACAAGGTCGATTCAAGGCATATCTTTCGAACGCCTTGGACATTCTTGGTCGTTTGACCTCCAAACTTCTCGAAACTCAACACACTGCCTATACATGCTAATAATAACTCAATTAAGAACATTAAAACATCACTAAACACATATAATCACATAGAACGTAATACAAGGCATTTAGGTGACTTAGTCGTTGAACGTCTTAGTCGTCCCTTGACGTTTGACTTCCAACACCTCTAATACTTTTGCTACTGACTCTATACCATATATTAAACATATTTAGGACCTTAGACCATAAATATCAACCTGTTAGGCACTAGTTAACCTAAGTCATTTTCGAGGTCTTACAATCTCCCCCACTTGGACAACATTAGTCATCGAATGACACTTGCCACTCTCCGAACACTTCCAAGGTTAGAGACTAAACTAGCAGCACCTAACCAAACCACATAACACAATATTAAGAAGAAATCATCAATTTCACATAATCAAGAGATTCACAACACAACAAGAAACTAGAAAACAATTCTATAACTCATTATGCTATGAAACTCACATGCTTCAATCCAAATAGCAAAAACTCATTTTATATTAAATATTATACTCATACACATTAGTTCTAACCACATTACAAAAATTATAGACCAATTAATCAAATAGTCATTTTCACAAAAATATTACAGTAAACTGTCTTAATGCTACATTGATTTTTACCAAATTTTCAAAAATGCACATTTAAGGTAATTCATGATAAAAACACGCTAATATGCAAAGTAACATTATATAAACACATCTTATAACATAATCAAGGCTTCATAAAACACACGATGCAAGAAATTAATGAAATTCAATTTCAACCAAACTCCTAAACATCATACACATACAACAATTCAAGGAATTCTATCACATCTACAAACCATACTCCCCCACTTAGAAGAAACTCATATCTTAACAAAAGAAAGAGAACTTACCAACATCATCATCATCCGGCTTCTCAACTCTAGTACGGAGTGCATAGAAACGCCTCTTTGTTGGAGCATCTTCCTTTGGAACATTAGGAGAAATTTGCTTACCCTCTCTACCTCTAGAAGCAATCATAGGACAATCTCTAGCCTTATGTCCTTCCTTACCACAACCAAAGCAATTCCTGGTACCCACGAGACACTCACCATAGTGTTTCTTGCCACAATTGGCACAGGTAGGTTTGTCATTTCGAGAACCACCTCCTTTCTCAAATTTCACCCTAGGAACACTAGATCCCTCTTGAGTTTGAGCCGTCTCTTTGAACCTAGGCTGCCCTTGATCACTTGCACCACTTCTTTTCAAGTTTCTAGCCATTCTCTTAAGTTTAGACTTTTCAATAGCTTGTGCATACACCATGAGTCTAGCTAAAGTCATATCATCATGTAGCATAGTCGTACGGCATTCCTCCATCACTATGTCGGCTACCCCGGTAACAAAGTGACTCATTTCATCTCTTGGATTTGACACAAGAGAAGGTGCATACCTAGCCAAAGACAAGAATTTCAAAGAGTACTCCTCAACACTCATATTGCCTTGCTTGAGATTGATAAACTCCTCCACCTTAACCTCTCTCATTTCTCTACGAAAGTACTTGCCTAGAAAAGCTTCCTTAAACTTTTCCCATTCAATAGGACCCGCTTCTTTTGGCCTATTGTCCTTCCATTGAGTAAACCAAATTTGAGACACATCCCTCAATTGGTATGAAGCTAATTCCGCCTTCTCTTTAGATGTAACCCCCATAGCACTCAACACCTTGTACACACCATCAAGGAACTCTTAGGGATCCTCATCTACTTTGGAACCAAGAAAGATAGGAGGATTCATCCTCACAAAGCCTCTCAACCTAGAAGTCATAGTGCTCTCCACAACCCTAGGCATCATACTCAAATTGATTTGAGTAGTTACGGCTTGAGCTAAAGCCATCAAAGCCTCTCTAATCTCTTGAGTAGTCAACTCTGGATGAACCACCGGAACCTCATTACCTCCACCCACATTAGGAACATGATCACCTTGGGGAGGCACTTGAGCACAATCTTGTCACCACCCGAAACCATACCCTAGAAGTTAGGGTACAATCTTGGATTGTAACCTGCGTCTTCGACCTCTCGTAGGTCTAATACAAGCCATTTCATATCATTCATTGCATATACATAGTGAAAAGTAGTGCGGAATTAAAACTTTTCACAAAATATAACATGGTCTTTAAAATCTCTTTCATATAAAAGTAATAGGAAATACTAAGTCTCAATCTCATCATCTTAGACACAAGAATACTTGGGACACGGCCCATACTTCAATACGAAAATAGAAATACATAGTCTATTACAATACTTCAAAGAAAACAAAAAGATATATATGCCCTCGAGTCTATTGAGGACATATTTCAACTTATCTTGAACGATCTTCTAAGTCCAAGTCTTCACCTCCCAAAGCTCTTCACCTATTAATAAATATAGATAGAAAATAAAGCATGGAATCAGTACAACCACATGTACTAAGTATGGCATTATGCATAAAAATCATGAAAACGGACTTTATTGGAAGTATGCATCTTTTCATTTTACAAATCATATTTTAATCATAATAATATCATTAATCAATTTAGAAACACATAAGATAATAATTAATCAACAATATCAAATTTAAAGATCACTTTACAGTGAACTATATTCATTGTACAGTGAATTAATTCACTGTTACAGTGATTTGCTAAATCCTCTTAAAACTCAACTTCTAGCATGTAATTCCCTCACTTAAAGTCATCCTAAGATTCACTTAAGTCACACAAAGAGAGTCCGCCCATACACCCTCTCTAGATGTGCCTAAACGACCCTTAAGATTACCTATAATGAGTCACATACATACTTACAAAGCAATCATAAACATCAAGGTAAGATTCATCTACCAAAGGTCATTTCCAAGGTTCACTTGAGTGAGTGTGGACTGACCGACCATACAATCTCTATCACACACACAAGGGATCCTATAGACTACCTAAAATAGAATCATTCTCACTAAACACACCAACACTTAGATGATAGGACACTCTCCTTCCAAAGGCTATCAAAAGACCTACTTAAGTAAATCAAGAAGATAACGTCCATGATTGACCTCCTCAAGATTACCTAAATAGTCCTTAAGACTACCTAAAGCTTAGATCATGTCAACAACATCAAACCGTTTCCCTAACTAGATTCATTCTCAAGTCTTCTATAGGTAAGCCATGAAGAAATCATCCTTTATGCCCTCTTCACAATTTAACTAAAGAATCCATAAGCCACTCTAGATTAGGTACTTATTCACTTACATACTTCATAACGTAAGTCATTGGTTCATTAATTCATTAATCCATTTATTCATTAATTCATTAAGAGACTCATACAATACATAAGGACATTCAAGTAATAGTCTTAGAGAAGACCTAGGGACTCTCACTAACATCTTCAAAGCCTATTGTGCAATGTCTAGATAGCGTCCCATACCACCACCTAAACTTCATAGAACTTCTCTAATGCTAGCAAGTATCCCATATGATGAGAAAAGGCAATAACCGACATAGACCATGGAAGCAAGACATGGAATCCGGAGTTCTATCCTACTCCGATGAGGTTGTTCTACTTGCCAATGGTAGAACTTGGACACATCCCATGTAGGCACATGGTTAAGGAATATGAAGGGTTTCTTTGTATTCTAGTTTCATGCTTAACTAGAACTACTTCCCTTACCATACTCACTCGGTGCTAGCCTGTGTTCTCATAGATTAATTCACATTAAGGTTCATACAATAGAGTTCCATATCTAGTTCATAACCCAATTACATTTACCCTACAAAAGAGGATCTCTAGGGATTTCCTTCCAATGGTGACAAGAAGCTCATTATGACTTTTTCCAGGGAGATATGATGCCGTTCCAGCCAATCAACCTAGGTCCATCATCCCACATGAAGGATACCCTTACGGCGTTCGACTTCAATTTACATTACTTTTACCCTTGGTTTCAAGGTTTCACATAAAGACCTTTTTTTCATCATTCAAGGTCACATGTCATTCACACATTCAAGACTCTTAACATACTAAATCAAATCATCACATAATCATATTCATATAAGCATCAAGCAAGATATACAAGTCAACCAAGAAAATACATCACATACTTCACTTGAACTCATAATGCAAGTCATTCTAAAAACACCTAGAAACAACCTAACATCTTCAAGTCATCCTATATATCATCATAACATCAATAATGTACTCCACATAGACTCACAAATCCAAGTAGGAATAACCAAGACTTATGTAAGACCTTGAAAATAGCTTAGGTGTTCTAGAGCCTAAAATGTTGGTCTTAGTGTTCTAAGGTCCTAAATATGTTTAATATGTTGTATATAGGCAGTAGCTAAAGTATTAGAGGTGTTGGAAGTCAAACGTGAAGGGATGACTAAGACGTTTGACGACTAAGTCACCTAAATGTCTAAAATGTGGTTTTATGTGTTTATGTGTGTTTCATGGTTTTGTAAGGTTCTTAATAGAGTTATTATAGCATGTATAGGAAGTGGTTAAAGTTTTGTGAAGTTTGGAGGTCAAACAATCAAGAACGTCCAAGGCATTCGAAAGATATGCCTTGAGTCGACCTTGTACGTCTAGGCGAGTTTCGTCGAGTTTTATGTGTTCGTTTTTGATGTAATTCATGTGAGAGGTGTTAAACTTATAGATGGTCGTATTTGGGTTGTAAACTTCCGGGAAATAATCCCCAAGGACCATCAAAGGGTCCTTGAGGAAAGGACCCAAAACCTGATGGCAGGCTGTCCCAGGCAGCCTTGGCGATGGAGCAGTCGACGGCCAGTCATGGCTGTGACGTCCTGTCACAAGGGATTCGTCGTGGGGGCCTTGTCCAAGGGTGTAGAGGGAACCCTTGGCAAGCCACTGGAGCTTTCAATGGAGGTCCATGACGGGCCGTTGCACCCGTGACGCCCCGTCACAAGCAAGTCGTCGCAGCCAAGTTCTCCTGCGCAGATTTTCTGCCAAGTTAGGGGTGAATTGGTAAATTCACCCCATGTCTAAATAAGAGTTTAGGCGGTTTTTTAGGGGTCTTATGGGTATTTTAATTAACTATTTAAGTGGTTAAGACCCTAGAGACTTCATTATTCCTCTAAAATCAAAACCCAAAGTCTCTTAGAAATCCCAAAACCTCCATTGAAGACTCCATTGAAGAGGCAGCTTGGTGAGGGGTTCTTGGGTGGAAATTCTTCATCAAAGTGAAGAATTATCATCATTGAGGTATGTCTTTTGATCCTTGAAACTTATTTCATCAAGGAGCCCAATCCTCAAAGTGTTTTACAAAGTTTTCTAAAGTGAATTGTCCAATTTCGGGATTCTACCATGGGTTCTTGCATAAATGATTTCTAAATATTGAATTATGATCTAATTGATATTGTATTGATGATTTCAACATAAATTACCTATGAACCCATGTGAATTGATGAACCCTAGTTTTGACTACTTTTTGGGTTACTTGATATTAAGCTAATGTTGATGAATTGTGGTGTAGTTTCTTATGGGCTTTCTAATGATATAAGAATTGTGTTCAATTGATATGTAATTGATATTATATTGTTAAACCTAGATTGAATTGATGTAGATTGAATTGAGTTTTATGGTTATTGCTTTGAATTATTGTTCATGGCCATGGGTAAGGGCCTTGTGATGTTGGATTGGTTGATTTGGCATTGAATTGAGGTGTGGATAAGGGGATGAAGGTATGCTGCCCCGTTTTCCTTAATTTGATATTAATTATACTTTGATATTATTGTGATTGGCATGGTCCACTTATGGTGGCGGTGTTATGTGTTTTACTTGCAATTGATGTGGCCTTGTCGGCGTTACTTTATGCAATATTATGAGCATGGCCTTATTGGCAACTACTTGAAGTTATGTGGCTATTTGTGTAGTTGATGATGTGAGTATGATATTACTTATCTACATGTGAAGTTATATAGTCATGTATGTATTCTTCTATTTATGTTGCCTTAAGTGATTATGTTAGACTTTGACTTGACATTATGAGTATAGTGTTAGGGTTAAGTCTTGGTTATTCCTTTTTGACTTAGTGAGTCTATGTGGAGTATATTAATAATGTTAAGATGATATATAGGATGACTTGAAGATATTAGGTTGTTTTAGAAGTGTTTCTAGAATGGCTTGTATTATGGGTTAAAAGTGAAGTATGTGATGTCTTGTCTTAGTTGATTTGTATCTCTTGCTTGATTTATATATGATTATGGATATGTGATGTCTTGATATAGGGTGTCATAACTCTTAGTCTTGAATAAATAAATATAAGTGAGGCCTTAATGATAAGAAGGTCAAACTATGTGGAACCTTGAACTTAGTGGCGAGGTTATGAATTGTGAAGTAGTTACCCGTAATGGTATCATTCATGTGATGAGTGATGTACTTAAGGTTGATTGGTTGGAACGGCATCATATCATATATTAGGGAAGTCGCTATGAGCTTCTTGTCGCTAAAGTGAGATATGCCCTAGTGGAACTTGCTTTGGTAGGGTGAATGTAAAGGGGGTCATGAACTAGATAAGGGACCTATTTATATGAACCTTAATGTGAATTAATCTATGATAACAAAGGCTAGCACCGAGTGAGTATGGAAGGGTAGTAGTTCTAGTTAAGTGTGAGACTAGAATACAAAGAAGCCCTTCATATTCCTTAACCATGTGCCTACATGGGATGTGTCTAAGTTCTACCATTGGCAAGTAGAACAACCTCATCGAAGTAGGATAGAACTTCGGATTCCATATCTTTCTACCATGGTCTATGTCGGTTATTGCCTATTCTCATCATGTGGAATACCTATTCGCATTAGATAAGTTTATGAGGTTTAGGTGGTGGTATGGGACGCTATCTAGACATTGCACAATAGACTTTGAAGGTGTTATGTGGAGTTCCTAGGTCTTGTCCAAAGACCATTATGTGATCCAGTATGTGAGTGTCTTATATGATGATTTATGTGAGTGTCTTATGTGATGAATGAGTCTTAATGAACTAATGAACTAATGATCCATGTTCGTAACTTTGTAAATGGTTGAGTACCTAATCTAAAGTGACTTAAGCATTCCTTAGCTAAAGTATGAGGAGGGCATGAAAGGATGGTATCTTTATGTCTTATCTTTGGAAGTCTTGAGGATGACTCTAGTTAGGGAAGTTGGTTAATCTTGTTGACATGATCTAAACCATAGGAAGTCTTAAGGACTATTTAGGTAATCTTGGAAAGGTCACTACACTATGGACTATATCTTCTTGATTTACTTAAGTAGGTCTTTCGATAGGCTTTGGAAGGAGAATGTCTTCTAATCTAAGTGTTGGTGTGTTTAGTGAGAATGATTCTATTTGAGGTAGTCTATAGGATCTCTTGTGTGTGTGTGAAAGGGATTGTATGGGCGGTCTCTCCACACTCACTCAAGTGAACCTTGGAAATCACCTTTGGTAGATGAATCTTACCTTGATGTTTATGATTGTTTTCTAAGTATGTACGTGACTCATCGTAGGTAATCTTAAGGGTCGTTTAGGCACATCTAGAGAGGGTGTATGGGCGGTCTCTCTTTGTGTGACTTAAGTGAATCTTAGGATGCTTTAATTGAGGGAATTACATGCTAGAAGATGTTAAAAGGGAAGGTTTGGACTTCACTGTATAGTGAAGGGACTTCACTGTACAGTGAAGTGAACTCACTGTAAGGTGAGCCTTTTAAATGCTATCTTTGATTAAATGTTATCTTATTTATTTCTTAATTGCTAAATGATATTCTTATGTTTAATCTATGATTTCTAAATGAAAAGATGCATATTTCCAATAAAGTCCGTTTTCATGATTTTATGCATATAGTCATACTTAGTACATGTGGTTGTACTAATTCCATGCTTTATTTTCTATCTATAGTTCTTGGTAGGTGAAGAGCTTGTGAAGTGAAGACTTGGACTTAGAAGATCGTTCAAGGAGAAGTTGAAGTATGTCCTCAATTATCGAGGGCATATGTCATTTTATGGTTTTCTTTGAAGTATTGTAATAAGACTATGTTATTTCTATTTTCGTATTAAAGTACTCTTGTGTCTTAAGATGATGAGATTGAGACTTAGTATTTCCATTACTTTTATATGAAAGAGGTTTTTAAAGACTATATTATGTTTTGTGAAAAAATATAATTCCGCACTACTTTTCACTATGTATATGCAATGAATGATATGAATGAGGCTTGTCTTAGAACTCTGAGAGTTCGACGACGCCGGTCGCAATCCGAGATTGCACCCTATCTTCTAGGGTATGGTTTCGGGTTGTGATAACTTAACCCTAATACTATACTCATAATGTCAAATTCATAGTATAACATGATCACTTAAGGCAACATAAGTAGAAGAACACACATATGACTTCACATGTAGATAGATAATGTCATGCTTCACATAATCAACTACACAAATAGCTACATTACTTCAAGTAGTTGCCAATAAGGCCATGCTCATTATATTGCAAAAAGTAACGCCGACAAGGCCACGTCAATTGCAAGTAAAACACATAACACCGCCACCATAAGTGGACCATACCAAGCACAATAGAATCGAAGTATAATTAATATCAAATTAAAGAAAATGGGGCAGCATACCTTCATCCCCTCATCCACACTTCAATTCAATGCCAAATAAACCAATTCAATATCACAAGGCCATTACCCATGGCCATGAACAATAATTCAAAGCAATAACCATAAGACTCAATGAATCTACATCAATTCAATCTAGTTTTAACAATCTAAAATCAATTAGATATCAATTGAATACAATTCTTATATCATTACAAAGCCCATAAGAAACTACATAACAATTCAACAATATTAGCTTAATATCAAGTAACCCAATAAGTAGTCAAAACTAGGGTTCATCAATTTACATGGGTTCATAGGTAATTTATGTTAAAATCATCAGTACAATATCAATTAGATAATAATTCAATATTTAGAAATCGTTTATGAAAGAACCCATGGTGACCGACCATACAATCTCTATCACACACACAAGGGATCCTATAGACTACCTAAAATAGAATCATTCTCACTAAACACACCAACACTTAGATGATAGGACACTCTCCTTCCAAAGGCTATCAAAGACCTACTTAAGTAAATCAAGAAGATAACGTCCATGATTGACCTCCTCAAGATTACCTAAATAGTTTTTAAGACTACCTAAAGCTTAGATCATGTCAACAACATCAAACCTTTTCCCTAACTAGAGTCATTCTCAAGTCTTCTATAGGTAAGCCATGAAGAAATCATCCTTTATGCCCTCTTCACAATTTAACTAAAGAATCCATAAGCCACTCTATATTAGGTACTTATTCACTTACATACTTCATAACGTAAGTCATTGGTTCATTAATTCATTAATCCATTTATTCATTAATTCATTAAGAGACTCATACAATACATAAGGACATTCAAGTAATAGTCTTAGAGAAGACCTAGGGACTCTTACTAACATCTTCAAAGCCTATTGTGCAATGTCTAGATAGCGCCTCATACCCCCACCTTGTAACAACCCTAAAAATAGATATGCTAAGTAATGCTTAATGTGCCAAGAATGCCTACGATTAGACCAGGGTTCACACGGATTGATGCGCGTTGAACCAGACCTTGGAACCCTTGCTACAACCAAGCCAACTAACTTGGGGAGTTAATTGAGCTTGGAAAGGTTGGGACCAACCATGCAGGGCTCTCGAATACGAAGATATACTCGAATGAGTCTTTACCGAACTTAAAGAGAGGAAAGCTTAAGTTTTGAGGGTCTAGGGGTAAAATGGTCTTTTGCCAGGCTAAGGGTAATATCTTAATTACCCTAAATACATATGTAATTATTTAATTAATAAAGTGGAGGGGCAATTTGGGGAGAGAGAGCCGAAATTGATCTCTTTAAGTGAAGTCTTGCTCCACCCGGGTTCGAACCTAGGTGGAAGCAATGATTTAACTTGTTTTTATTTAAATGGATAAATTAATTTAATTAATTAATAAATATTAGCTGATTTAAGAAAAAGAAAAATCAGATTTTTTATTTAAAGGTTTAACAAAGAGTCCTAGTTTGACTAATTCCCAAACTAAAACTCCTAATTTTAAGCCACTCTCTCTCACTATCTCTCTCTCTCACGTTTCACTATCTCTCTCACGTTTTCTCTCTGCCAAAACAAGTTCAAAAACAGAAAAATATTGAATTTCTTCACACTTGAAGAACTCACACCAAAAATCTAAGAAAAACAACGTAAATCCATCACTTTAAGCAAAGGGGGGGAGTCTTCCGTCGATTGGTGTTGAAGTGTTGAACTTGGACTGATTTTGGAGAGGATTTTCGGCAGCAATTTCGTGGTTGAACAAGAAAAATAAAAGTATGGGTTTTCTTACTCTTGGTCCCTTTCCCAAGAGACCCCTAGGATTCAGTCGATTCTAATCCAAAAACTAGGATTGTTTCCCCGTTTCATGTCCCTGTCACTAGCTCCTATTGATGGTTGTAGGTTGGTATGTCTTCTGGTAGATATTAGGCATGTAATGTGTTTTTTCGTGATGAATATATTCATGAATGTGTATTTGGAATCGTACGAATGATAACCTATGCTTTCCGAAAATATGTGTTTATGTGTGTGCAATGTGTAGTCGTGACTTTGAACATGGATTGAAGTATGAAAATGACTTGTTTTATGGTTGTATTTCACGTGCACAAACTTGTATTAATCGTGATGTTCATATGAAGTATAATGTGGCTGATTTGAGTGAAAAACTATTAGCTAAATGATTCACGAAATGCCCTAAGAATTAACTCTAAATGTTGATGAAAAGAAGCTGGAAAATGTATCTCAAATTTCCAGCACATTGTTGGTTGATTTCAGCCAAGTAAAGTTCTTTAATAAGCTATGAAAAATAAAGAAAAATAAGTGAGGTCACTGAGGATCGAACCCGTGACCTCACCATGTTAAAAATCAGTGAAATAAGGTGAGAAAAAGGAAATGTGGAGAGTGGGGATTGAACCCCCAACCTCTTGAATGAATGAGAGAGTTAGGAGAAAAATAAAGGAGAAAAATAAATGTGGAGAGTGGGGATTGAACCCCCAACCTCTTGAATGGATGAGAGAGTTAGGAGAAAAATAAAGGAGAAAAATAAATGTGGAGAGTGGGGATTGAACCCCCAACCTCTTGAATGGATGAGAAAGTTAGGAGAAAAATAAATGTGGAGAGTGGGGATTGAACCCCAACCTCTTGAATGAATGAGAGAGTTAGGAGAAAAATAAAGGAGAAAAATAAATGTGGAGAGTGGGGATTGAACCCCCAACCTCCTGAATGGATGAGAGAGTTAGGAGAAAAATAAAGGAGAAAAATAAATGTGGAGAGTGGGGATTGAACCCCCAACCTCTTGAATGGATGAGAAAGTTAGGAGAAAAATAAAGGAGAAAAATAAATGTGGAGAGTGGGGATTAAACCCCCAACCTCTTGAATGAATGAGAGAGTTAAGAGAAAAATAAAGGAGAAAATAAATGTGGAGAGTGGGGATTGAACCCACAACCTCTTGGATAGGTGAGAAAGTTAAGAGATAAATTAAAATAAAAATAATGAGCTTGTGGGGGATTGAACCCACAACCTCCTTGACTTAAACGAAAAAAAGAGAGGAGAAAAAGAAAGGAAATATTATGGGGTTGATGGGAATCGAACTAGGGTCTCCCAAATCTGAAAAATGCAATTATCAAGTTTAAAATAAGATTAAGTGTTGTCCAAGGGATTCGAACTTGGGTTCCCTTTCCCAAATTCCGTATGATACATAAGTCATACGTGAATTAAATGTTCAAGAATAATGCCACCTACTTAGATCGAAATCGAGATCTTGGCAAACATACAAGATACATAAGTCTTGTACTACATAATCTTAGGAAGATATGAGTCACTTAACGAACTATGAATGAAGCCTCATGGCTTGTATGTATAGACCCATAAGTCTAGCATACGTTTAAAAATAAGTGAACCTAAGATGTATGAAATGAAATGATGAAACCCTAGAAGGGTTAAGTAAGAGTGTGAAACACACTAAATGGCCAAGTGCATTGACATATGATGAAATGAACAATAAAATGATGAAATGAACAATGATATGATGAAATGAACAATGAAATGATGAAATGACAAAATGAACAATGAAATGATGAAATGAACAATGAAATGATGAAATGAGAAATGAAATGATGAAACCCTAGAAGGGTTAAGTAAGAGTGTGAAACACACTAAATGGCCAAGTGCATTGGCATATGATAAAATGAACAGTGAAATGATGAAATGAACAATGAAATGATGAAATGAACAATGATATGATGAAATGAACAATGAAATGATGAAATGAAAAATGATATGATGAAATGAACAATGAAATGATGAAATGAACAATGAAATGACGAAATGAACAATGAAATGATGAAATGAACAATGAAATGATGAAATGAAATGATGAAATGATGAAACCCTAGAAGGGTTAAGTAAAAGTGAGAAACACACTAAATGACCAAGTGCATTGGCATATGATGAGATGAACAATGAAATGATGAAATGAACAATGAAATAATGAAACCCTAGAAGGGTTAAGTAAGGGTGTGAAACACACCAAATGGCCAAGTGCATTGGCATATGATGAAATGAACATTCACGTAATAAGAGGTGAATAACTATGAAAAGCAAAGGTGCTAATGATGATGAATGTGGTGACAACATGATATGAGACTAATGTAAATGATGAGAGCAATCTCAAATGAGCCTAAGTAAATGTTACCAATACGTACTCACCTATGAGAGTGTAAGATAATGAAGAGACCAGTCTCTATGAACACTCTAATGAGAGTATTGAGCTTAACACACTCAATACGAATGATGAGATGAGAAATCATCTAATGAGCTATGATGTCCTCGTACTAGAAGCCAGCTTCCATGACGTATGAGATAAATGTAATGGAACTTTATACTGAGCACCGATAGACTAGCTATGAGCGGTGATGCCTTCTTTCGGGAAGGGCGGAGGTTCACGTAACTCTCATGAGATGAGACTGTCCGGCTTGCCGGGTATGGGTCTCCTTATATCTCCTAGTCTTCGAACCTATACTGCCAATATAGGGATCTGGCGGGGTTAAATTCCCATGTACGCTAGCATGTTTTTGGGTCACTTTGGCCGGTGATTCCACCTCTTTTCGGTGTGGGGGAGACACTGGATTTCATGATGCTCACATGATCTATGTCGGTTAAAGTTAAAGTTCCCAATGAATGAATGGGGCCAGCCTCAAATGATGCACATAATGAAATGAATGATACCAAAGGTGTTAGGATAGGATAATCAAAAGGTGAGTTAGATTCAAGTAATGACAGTAGGTCATTCTTGGTCATTGTACAACGAACCTAATGAAAGTCTTAAACTACATCTTAGATATAGCTGGTGTTTACACTGGCGTATGAATGAAATGAAATGGAGTACGTATGAATGAATGAAGCAGACTCTGTGTTTGCTAATGGAGATTCCCTAGTTGAGGTCCCATCTGTTGAGCCCTCATTTGTGGGATGTCTTAATGTCAAGTCCATGATTCCAAGGTCTCATGGCATATGAATGAATGATATGAAAGAAGTTATGTGCTACATGCAAAATGTACTGTATGTTATATGATATGTGCTATGTGTAAATGTTATGTGCTGTGTGCAAATGTGAAAAGTATGATGACATATGTTATTCTCATGGCATAACTTTCCTATTCCAAATCTGGAAAGCTCACTGACTTTCCTAATCCAAATTTGGAAAGCTCATTGACTTTCCTAATCCAAATTTGGAAACTTTCCTAATCTCAATTTGGCAAGTCCACTAACTTGACTTCCAAAAATCATGTTGTTAGGAAAGAGCTATCTTTTCTCATGCATGTCCTTGGTGTGTGCTTGCATATACCCATACTTAGTACAAGTGTGTACTAACCCTATACAAACTCTACTATTTTAGGTGCAGGTGCAGGTGAACGATAGAGCTACAGGATCATCGTTGCAGTTATCCGGACGTCCAGCATTCATCCGATTTTGGTAGGTCCTCATGCTTTCGAGGATGCTACTGTTTTATATTCTAGCATAGTTTTAGAGTTGAGCTAGTGGAGCATGTTCCACTAGCGTTTCTTTCCTATTTTTATTCAGACTTTGTATTGGTGCCATTTTGGCAATTATACACTTAATAAGAATTGAACTATTTCTTTCAGTTGCTTATCTCTTAATGTTAGATGGTTGATGGTGAACAATTACGTATTAATGAGAATGTTTTTATAAGTATGTTAGAAAACAAAAAGTTTCAAATTTTCCGCTAAAATTAACCTATGTAAAGTAAGAATGATGTAAGTAGGCTTGTCTGCAACCTCTGAGAGGTTAACGACGCCGGTCTCGTCTGGGGTCTAGATTCCAGTCGTGACAAAGTTGGTATCAGAGCCATAGGTTAAATTCCGAGGATAATGAGTTCACATCAACCACATTGAGTAGTTTCGAAGTCATGGTAGTGAAGTGCACCACTATCCTCAATTAGAGACTGCATGATGTGTAGGAAAATTTCCCTTCTTCTACTCTTTATCGTGCTATCTAGAGCCTTGACACTTTGTGTCATTCTAAATATCTAAATTCGTTCTTGTGTGCGCGCTTAGAAGAATACACACAAGAATTAGGATGACCAAGTGGTCTAAGGTGCTAGACTCAAGATCTGGCCTCCCCAAGAAGGGGCAGTGATAGAAATACCTAGCGTGAACGAAAGACGTTTGATAAGAGTGGTTGTTCGCATGAAGTTGAGTGCATGGTAGGTTCTAAAGCCTGCTATGAGTATTGATGAAGAGGAGAAGGCTAAGTTGGCTGCTTACTAGCTCAAGGAGATGGCTTAGGTATGGATTACTTCATAAATGCTAGACTACCATAGACTATCGAAACAGGGTAGTAAGGTCAAGTTTTCGAATAAGTTAGAGTTAAAATGAATTCATAATGAATTCATGTTTGCATTTCATGTTGCTGTTTTTGTATAGCGTGGACATGATTTTTGAGTTACATGAGTTGTGAGGTGCATCAAGTAAAGTGAGATTGAGAAAGAAGTTCCTCAATCTCAAATATGAAGCTTCAGATAAGCTTGAGTAATATGCCTTATCCTGAGTAAGTTTGAAACAGAAATTCACAAAGAGTAAAGTCTCAAGTGTGTTAAAATATTTTCAAAAGTCACCCTCTTTATCTTAAAATGATGTGTAGTGAATGTTCCTAAGGGGGGATAATGTAACAACCCTAAAAATAGATATGCTAAGTAATGCTTAATGTGCCAAGAATGCCTACGATTAGACCAGGGTTCACACGGATTGATGCGCGTTGAACCAGACCTTGGAACCCTTGCTACAACCAAGCCAACTAACTTGGGGAGTTAATTGAGCTTGGAAAGGTTGGTACCAACCATGTAGGGCTCTCGAATACGAAGATATACTCGAATGAGTCTTTACCGGACTTGAAGAGAGGAAAGCTTAAGTTTTGAGGGTCTAGGGGTAAAATGGTCTTTTTCCAGGCTAAGGGTAATATCGTAATTACCCTAAATACATACGTAATTATTTAATTAATAAAGTGGAGGGGCAATTTGGGGAGAGAGAGCCAAAATTGATCTCTTTAAGTGAAGTCTTGCTCCACCCGGGTTCGAACCTAGGTGGAAGCAATGATTTAACTTGTTTTTATTTAAATGGATAAATTAATTTAATTAATTAATAAATATTAGCTGATTTAAGAAAAAGAAAAAGTCAGATTTTTTATTTAAAGGTTTAACAAAGAGTCCTACTTTGACTAATTCCCAAACTAAAACTCTTAATTTTAAGCCACTCTCTCTCACTATCTCTCTCTCTCACGTTTCACTATCTCTCTCACGTTTTCTCTCTGCCAAACCAAGTTCAAAAACAGAAAAATATTGAAGTTCTTCACACTTGAAGAACTCACACCAAAAATCTAAGAAAAACAACGTAAATCCATCACTTTAAGCAAAGGGGGGGAGTCTTCCGTCGATTGGTGTTGAAGTGTTGAACTTGGACTGATTTTGGAGAGGATTTTGGGCAGCAATTTCGTGGTTGAACAAGAAAAATAAAGGTATGGGTTTTCTTACTCTTGGTCCCTTTCCCAAGAGACCCCTAGGATTCAGTCGATTCTAATCCAAAAACTAGGATTGTTTCCCCGTTTCATGTCCCTGTCACTAGCTCCTATTGATGGTTGTAGGTTGGTATGTCTGCTGGTAGATATTAGGCATGTAATGTGTTTTTTCGTGATGAATATGTTCATGAATGTGTATTTGGAATCGTACGAATGATAACCTATGCTTTCCGAAAATATGTGTTTATGTGTGTGCAATGTGTAGTCGTGACTTTGAACATGGATTGAAGTATGAAAATGACTTGTTTTATGGTTGTATTTCACGTGCACAAACTTGTATTAATCGTGATGTTCATATGAAGTATAATGTGGCTGATTTGAGTGAAAAACTATTAGCTAAATGATTCACGAAATGCCCTAAGAATTAACTCTAAATGTTGATGAAAAGAAGCTGGAAAATGTATCTCAAATTTCCAGCACATTGTTGTTCTACTTGCCTATGGTAGAACTTGGACATAGACCATGGTAGCAAGACATGGAATCCGGAGTTCTATCCTACTCTGATGAGGTTGTTCTACTTGCCAATGGTAGAACTTGGACATATCCCATGTAGGCACATGGTTAAGAAATATGAAGGGTTTCTTTATATTCTAGTCTCATGCTTAACTAGAACTACTTCCCTTACCGTACTCACTCGGTGCTAGCCTTTGTTCTCATAGATTAATTCACATTAAGGTTCATACAATAGAGTTCCATATCTAGTTCATAACCCAATTACATTTACCCTACCAAAGAGGATCTCTAGAGATTTCCTTCCAATGGCTACAAGAAGCCCAATATGACTTTTTCTAGGGAGATATGATGTCGTTCCAGACAATCAACCTAGGTCCATCATCCCACATAATGGATACCCTTACGGCGTTCGACTTCAATTTACATTACTTTTACCCTTGGTTTCAAAGTTTCACATAAAGACCTTCTTTTCATCATTCAAGGTCACATGTCATTCACACATTCAAGACTCTTAACATACTAAATCAAATCATCACATAATCATATTCATATAAGCATCAAGCAAGATATACAAGTCAGCCAAGACAAGACATCACATACTTTACTTGAACTCATAATGCAAGTCATTCTAGAAACACCTAGAAACAACCTAACATCTTCAAGTCATCCTATATATAATCATAACATCAATAATGTACTCCACATAGACTCACAAAGCCAAGTAGGAATAACCAAGACTTAACCCTAACACTATACTCATAATGTCAAAGTCATAGTCTAACATGATCACTTAAGGCAACATAAGTAGAAGAACACACATATGACTTCACATGTAGATAGATAATGTCATGCTTCACATAATTAACTACAGAAATAGCCACATTACTTCAAGTAGTTTCCAATAAGGTCATGCTCATTATATTGCATAAAGTAACGCCGACAAGGCCACGTCAATTGCAAGTAAAACATAAAACACCGCCACCATAAGTGGACCATACCAAGAACAATAGAATCGAAGTATAATTAATATCAAATTAAATAAAATGAGGCAGCATACCTTCATCCCCTCATCCACACTTCAATTCAATGCCAAATAAACCAATTCAATATCACAAGGCCATTACCCATGGCCATGAACAATAATTCAAAGCAATAACCATAAGACTCAATGAATCTACATCAATTCAATCGAGGTTTAACAATCTTAAATCAATTATATATCAATTGAATACAATTCTTATATCATTAGAAAGCCCATAAGAAACTACATAACAATTCAATAATATTAGCTTAATATCAAGTAACCCAATAAGTAGTCAAAACTAGGGTTCATCAATTTACATGGGTTCATAGGTAATTTATATTAAAATCATCAATACAATATCAATTAGATCTTAATTCAATGTTTAGAAATCGTTTATGCAAGAACACATGGTAGAATCCCGAAATTGGACAATTCACTTTAGAAAACTTTCAAAAACATCTTGAGATTCGGGCTCCTTGATGAAATAAGTTTCAAGGATCAAAATCCATACCTCAAGGATGATAATTCTTCACTTTGATGAAGAATTTCCACTCTAAACGCCACACCAAGTTGTTCCTTCAGTTTGTACTTCAATGGAGTCTTTGGGATTTCTAAGGGACTTTGGGGTTTTGTTTTTGGAAGAATGAATTATTCTAAGTGTTAAACACTTATATACTCATTTACAATACCCAAAAGGCCCTTAACAAACCTCTTAAGATCTTATTTGGAAGTGGGGTGAATTTACCAATTCACCCCTAACTTGGCAGCAGCTCTACACAGGAAACAGCATCACTTGACGCCTGCCCTTGACGGGGCGTCACCACCTCGACGGGCCGTCACTGGCACAGTAAACTGACAAGGATTCCTTCTTCACCCATGGCCAAGTCCCCCATGACGACACCCTTCGACGGGGCGTCTACGAGCCGTCAACTGCTCCGTCGTCTGAGGTCTGCCTGGGACTGTTTTAGGAACAGTTTTGGGTCCTTCCTCAAGGACCCTTAGATAGTCCTTGGGGATAATTTCCCAGACGTTTCCAACCCAAATACAATTTTCTATAAGTTTAACACCTCTCACATAAGTTTCACACAAAACGAACACGTAAAACTCGATGAAACACGCCTAGACGTACAAGGTCGATTCAAGGCATATCTTTCGAACACCTTGGACATTCTTGGTCGTTTGACCTCCAAACTTCTCGAAACTCAACACACTGTCTATACATGCTATAATAACTCAATTAAGAACCTTAAAACATCATGAAACACACATAAACACATAGAACCACATACAAGGCATTTAGGTGACTTAGTCGTCGAACGTCTTAGTCGTCGAACGTCTTAGTCGTCCCTTGACGTTTGACTTCCAACACCTCTAATACTTTTGCTACTGACTCTATACCATATATTAAACATATTTAGGACCTTAAACCATCAATATCAACATATTAGGCTCTAGATAACCTAATTCATTTTCGAGGTCTTACAGAGACTTTCTTAGTACATATTTTCACATTTATAAGCAATTTTGAGGAAGTACACGACTTTCTTGTTTTTTCATGTGTATAAGTCTAAGGATCGGGCTCCTTGAAGCACCTAATAAATTTTTCTGAAAAAAAACTTAATAAAGACCTCCGTAATGAGTTAGTGAAGCATTAGGTACAATCCCACCATTTATTTCAGGCACATTCTCACATTTACAAGAAAACTTTTAGTAATTACGTGAATTTCTTGGCCTTTGTGTTTAGTAACCCATGGATTTGGTGCTTCAAAGCATGCAATAAGATTTTTGAAATTTTTTTACAAGGAATTCTTTAATGAGTTGGGGAAGTTATATGTACAGTCCCGCCATTTTTTCACGCATATCTTTTGCCATTACAAAACACTTCAATGAATTACGTGACTTTATTAGTTTGTTGTGTGTATTATCCCATGGATCTAGTGTATCAGAGCACCCAAAATATTTTTTTGGAAAAATAATTAAGCATTACATACGGTACCATCATTTTTTCGCGCATATTTCACATTTACAAACCCACTTTTGAGAATTATTCGACTAACTTGGTTTTCGTGTATATAAGACCAATGATCTGCCGCCTAGGATCACCCAAAAAATATTTTGAAAACTCTTTAGACGGATCTTCGTAATGAGTAAGAGGGCGTTACGTACAGATCCATCATTTTTTCAAACACCTTTTCGCATTTACAAGCAACTTTACGAGAACTACGTGACTTTCTTGGTTTTTAGTGTGTAGTAGCTCGTTGATATGTCATCACCAAGAACCACAAAAAAATTCTAAAATAAAAACATAGTGAGACCTCCATAATGAGTTGGACAAGCAATATGTACAGTCTCACATTTTTTCTCGGGCAAAGTTTCACATTTTGAAGCCAGTTTTAAGGATATACGAGGTTTTCTTGGTTTTTCATGACTATTAGACCATGGATCTGCCTTGGAGCACCCATAACATTTTTCTGTTATGCTGACATTCATAATGAGATGGGAATCGTTATGTATAGTCTCTCTATTTTTTCAGAGATGCTTGTCTTGACAAGCAACTTTTAAAAATTACCACATTTTTTGTTTTTTCGTGTGTATTAGCCCAATGATCTGGCGCTTCGGGGCACCAAAGAAAAGATTGTGTTAAAACTTTATAAGGACCTCCGTAGTTATTTGAGAAAGCGTTACATTCAGTCCCACCATTTTTAAGCAATTTTTTGCATTTAAAAGCCAACATTTAGGGATTACACGCCTTTCTTGATTTTTTGTGTATATTAGTCCGTGGATCAAGCACCTTTGAGCACCAAAATTATTTTTTAAAACTTAAATTATGAGGACCTCTGTAATGATTTAAGAAGCGTTACGTACAGTCCACCATTTCTTTCAGGAATATTTTCGCATTTACAAGACCACTTTTAAGAAGTATGCGACTCTCTTTGTATCAAATGTAATAGCCCATGGATCTGGTGCCTTGGTACACCTGATGTACCGTGGTTTCACGGTACTTTCAATGTTTTTTCCTTAAGTTTAGTGTGTGTCTAGGGCCTTTTTGTAGTAATTTTAATGTGTTTTTATATGTGTTTTGTAGGAAAGTTGTCCGAAACTAAAATGCAGAAGGCTATGAAAAATCAGTGCAGAAATGACCTACGAAGCCATCGACGGCCGTCGTCCCATCGACGGACTGTAGGTGGTGACCGTCGATTGGAGGTTCAGACATCTCGAAGCAACTCAGGGAATTCTGACTAAGTGTGGGATACTAAAGGATCGACGGTCCGTCGATTGATCGACGGACCATCCTGTCAAATCGTCGATCAGATCAGAGAGATGTCCCAGTACCCAGTGTTAAAGAAAAACTAAATGTGGAACAACGAGAAGCATCGACGGACCGTAAGTGAATTGACGGACCGTGTTGTTGGTCCGTCGATTGGATCAGATAAGGTGCAAAAGTGAAGACTAAAGAAAAAGCTAAGTCTGGACCGACAGAGGCAGTCGACGGTCCGTCGTTGTATCGACGGACCGTCTGTGGAGTCGTCGATTGAAGCCGCGTTTTTTGGACAAACTTTTCTTATTTGTTTTCCTTTTATTTTAGGATAATTTCTTTATAAATAGGGTGTAAAACCTCGTTTTTGGGGTTGGATATTTTATTTTTTCATACTTTTGTTCTTGGAGATTGGGCTTTGCAACTTGGCAATTTATTCAAGCTTCCGGAATCGATTATCAAGTGAATTTTGTTGTTTCAAGTGTTATTTTTGGATTTTCTTCAAACTTGTAAAAGTAAGTTCATGAATTATTATTTATCAACTATGAATTGTGTTCTTCTAGGCATGGGTAACTAAATCCACAACTAGGGTTGTGGGAACAATGGGTGATTAACAAAGTAAAACTAGCTAAATAACAATTCTAGAATAGGTTCTTGCATGTATTGATAATTCTTTCGCTTAGAAGTCTTTTTAACGAGTGCACAAACTCGCCCTATTTCTACTTGCCGGACCAAGGGGGTAGTTAATAGTAAAAGAATTGTCAACATAGATTTAGTGAGACGCTATCTAATAGGCTAGTTTTGATTGGTGCAAAGTAATAACTAAGTCATACATCGAATACGATGCTTAATATGAAGTAAAGGTAAGGGTTAGTAACTTAAACACACCTAGGCGGACCAAGGTACGGGGTGAAATTCTCTAGATGTCGGACCAAGGATTTAGAAATACCTAACTTATCAATTTGCATGCAAGACACTAGGATGGAATTGTTATAGCTAGGATTATTGTGTTATGAACCTATGGGGAACACTTACACCCTACTTTCTCTCACAACTTGATAAACACCAAAGATTTAATCTTGCTACTTGTTTTACTTAGAAATAATTAAACACCTTTGTTTCAAAAAGCCCCCCCCCCCCTTTAATTAACTATTTTCGGAAAGGACTTGACTAAATAGACGTAATTGTATATTGAAGTTAAGTCTGAATCATTTTCCTCGTGGGATCGACCCCAACCTACTGGTTGGGTTCTTTACTTGATACGACCGCTTATACTTCTATAAAGAAGTGTAATTTGAGCGTATCAAATTTTTGCGCCGTTGCCGGGGAAAGTGGCTTTTAGATTAACTTTAAGCACATTACCGAATTTTAGTCAACAATTTCCTAATTTTACTTTTTCTTTTTGTTTTTGTCTCTCTCAGGTCTAGCTCTAGTGTAAGCCAAGTACACGGATCCGAGGAAAACCAACGCTTCCATACGATCCTGAACTGAACCGGACACTCCGCAGAATGAAAAACCAACAGAATCCTGGTAATCCTGTCGATGGGATCAATCGTCAACCTCCACCACCGGTAGATGCTCATAATCAAGTGGTTGTTTATAATCCACGTGATGATGCTTTGAGGAGGCAACCTCCCATCCCACGCCCTCAGGAGTTCTATAGGGTCAACATTAACATCACTGACTCTGATGGGCCTGTTGTCCTACCTCCACTACCATAGGGTCACACTTTCGTGGTAACTAGTAGCTTGATGCAGATGCTCACCGCCAGAGGTTTGTTTTCGGAGCTACCATCTGAGGACCCACATGCTCACATCGCAAAACTGAGGTCGGTGTGTAAGAGTTATGTAGGGAGGCCAGACTTGGACATGGATGTCATCGGGTTAACAGTGTTCCCTCTCTCACTGACGGGAGAGGCTGCAACATGTTTTACTGAGTTGCCCTATAATTCGATCTATACTTGGGACCAGTTGAGGGATGTGTTCCTAGCACATTACTATTCGGTGTCTAAAAAGATCAACCACAAAGATAGAGTGAACAACATTGTGGCATTACCTGGGGAGTCGGTGAGTAGCTCTTGGGATAGATTCACCTCATTCGTAAGAAGTGTCCCAAACTACCGCATTGATGATGAGTCGTTGAAAGAATACTTCTATCGGGGGCAAGATGACAATAACAAGGCAGTGCTTGATACAATTGCGGGTGGTTCTTATGGTGAGTGCACTTATGCAGAGATCGCAGAGAAGTTAGAGAAAATCTCCCGCAATAATAAAGCTTGGAGCACAAGGAAGTCGGATACTGGTAGAAACACCTTTGCAGTGCAAGCTACACACAATCCGGTCGCCGATGAGATTGTGAAGAGATGGAGAAAATGAGAACTGAGCTCGGGTTGGTTTTGAAACATGTCACTGGAGGTGCGGAGAAGGTAAATGCAATGAATTATTTGACTAAACCACCACCGCCAAGTGATGAGTACTACTATGAAGAGGATTCTTATGCAGTGAATGAGCAGACGGGTGGTTTCCGACCGAACGCCCAAGGCTCCAATCAGGAGAATTGGCGCCAAGGTCAAGGAAATCAAGGTAGGAACTATGGGAATTACAATAGAGAAGGCCATTATGTTCGAGAAGGAAACTACAACCGTGACAACAACTTCAACCGGGGTAACTATGGTAACAGAAACGATCAAAGTGGGCCTTATGTTCCGCCTCAAAATTGGGAAGTTGCTCCTAGGGATGGTGGAGGTAGTATGGCGCGAGTTGAAGATATGTTACAAAAGTTATGAGGAGGTTTGACGCTAGTGATGAGCCGCCAAGGAGTTGAGAGGTGATTTGGCTAATATTGGGCAAAAGGTGGATGCACATGCAGTCTCAATCAAGCATTTGGAGTTGCAACAAATTTACATGTTCAACTTGTTAAACTTGAGTCCCATGTCCCTTAGAATGATAGAAAGTGATTGGGTTAGGGGTGAAATTTGTCTAAATGAACTATGCCTGTTATTTGTTTTGTTGGTTTTCTGACTTAGGGCTTGTTCTGTTGGTTTTTTGGGGTGAAATCTGTCTAAATTTGGGATGACGGAAGTGGACTATGGTTTGTCGATTGATCGACGGGCCGTTCTGCACGTCCGTTGTTTCTGTCTGAAACTTTGCTTTATGAGATTTTCAAAAATTATTCTAAGTGTCAAATGACGGAAGTGGACTACGGTCCGTCGATTAATCGACGGACGGTTTGCACGTCCTTTGTTTCTAACTGAAAGTTTTGAGAAAAGATGACTTCTGAAATTTTCTAAGTGTCCATCGACGGACACTATCAACAAACCGCCGATTCATCGACGGGACGTCAATGGTGCCCGTCTTCTGAGTCTGCAGTTCTGCACTAACATATGTCCTGTGTTTCCCGATTTTGTTTTGCTTCTATTGTGTGTGTAGGTTGATTACAATGAAACTAACAACTCCCTTTTTAGGTACTAATGGCCCCCCAAACCGGATATTATCTATTCCAGGGGACGGTCCAAGTCCGTGGCACCATCCCAGCGGATGATTGGCTCATCCAATGATGAGAGTGATCCCGAATATGTGCCCACAGGCACCCAGACCCCGACACCAGCCGCTAGATCCAATCGGGGCACGCCCAAGAAGGTGGCGGCCGGCGTAGTCACTGCATCCCAGTCTGATGAAGAGCGCACACTGACCGGCACACCTTCTGGGTCTGCCTCGGGTTCTGAAGGAGCATCTGGCTCCGTAGAGGCTTCCGGTTCTGAGTCGGCCCACTCTACAGGGTCGAATGAGGCTACTGCCTCCGGTTCTGGATCACAGGGAGCCACTCTCCCAGATGTGCCTGCCCCCATGCCTCATCTGATGAGGCCCAAAGTTTGGAGTCTGCTCCGGCACCCCGGCATGAGGACCCTACACCGGTTGCTGATCAGCCTAACCGATGGTGCGTAGATGGACAGTACCAGATTTACAGGGATTCCAAGTTGCTGAATGACAAGGGGGTGATGACTCAGACTTTGACAGTTGAGCGGCGGGTTCTGACAGGGAGCCTACACACAGTCCCTGCGATACATGACTTATTCACCCGCCACGAGCTCGAGTGGATGGCTAGGAGTGTGGGACCTTACAGCGAGGAGATGGTGCGAGAGTTCTACGCCTCTTACGTAGCGGCTCTATGAGGTTCTTTGGACATACGGGCTAGCCCCTCCAAACATGCACCACTCACAGATGTTCGAGTTTGAGGCTGTCGGGTGGATATTTCTTCTCCTGCCATTCGCCGCTTCCTATACAGTGAGGCCACTAATGCCGATAGGGTTCCCCTCACCCCAGAGTTTGACTTCACATAGGACGTGGTAAAGAATGGCCATTTTCATCGGGACAGAGATCTAATAGAGTCCACCAAGAGGTGGATTGCCCAGCAGATATCCATAGACGGTGAGGGAGCAGACTGGGTGCTGACCCGAGAGGCCTTATCAATAAGGCCAACCTCACATTTGCAGCCAAGTTCATCTAGATTTTGGTCCGCCACCGCCTATCCCCAACAGCTGCAGATAATATACTTACCTGGGATAGAGTGGTCTTGGTAGCAGCTATGGTCGCTGGGTTCGAGATTGATTTTGCGAGATTGTTGGTCTTCGTCATCCATGAGAGGGCTTTTAAGTCCTCTACCACTTACCCATTTGATTGTATGATTTTTCAGCTGTGCAGGAATGCTGGAGTGCCTATTTGGCACATAGATGTCCTTTGTACTCCTACCGGGACAGTGGATATCGGTCTCATTAGGAATGAGGCCAATGAGGCAGCACCACGGAGAGGGCCCAGATTGGATGTGCAGCCGTTGGGTGAGAACTTGGCAAATACGGTAGAGCAAGCCCAAGGGGCTGATTATGCTGTTTCAGAGCCTACCAACACCACCCCGGTTAAGTCTTCCCCTGGCACTAGTAGGGCACCGAGTTCCTCCCGATCTACACCACCATCAGCAGCACTGGTCCCGTTTGCTACGGTCCAGAAGCTTGAGGCCTAGATGTCCACTTTGCTGCACCATATCCAGCCTTGGGTGCAGAATTCCATTGCCGAGGCTGAGGACCATATTGAGACGAAGGTAGCTAAGTAGACCGAGAGAAGGATTTCAGGCGGTCCACCAGCGCCTTGATGATTTTGAATTGAGGGTCCTAGCACGCCCAGCCCCCACTATTGATTTGATGACTCTTCAGGCGTCTGTGGCGAGTCTGCGGGCTGATGTTGATTCAATACTTGACGCGAGGGTACCCGAGCTTGAGGTCGCACCCGCTGAGATTGAGAAGGATACAGTGCTTACTGCACTGTTCCGTACAACCAATGCACCTCCGCCTCCGCCTAGTGAGCGTGCCAAGAGGCACCGTTCCAGCCACACCAGTGAGAGTGAGGGGGCTCGGGCTAGAAAGAAGGAGCGGACAGATTTGGAGGCTGCAAGGAGAGCCTCGTTGGTTGATGAGAAGGCCCGGCAGAGAGGGTTCATGAGTTAGCTGTTGGGGCGTCTAGCTCCAGATTGGCGGTCGTTGAGAGGAGCACCACTGAGGGTGAAGATATTTCTAGAGGCACCACTGATGGTGTCCCTACTACTGAGGGAGCGGGTTCTGAGAAACCGGACCCTCCTGCTTGTTGATATTCGGCTCTATGCGCCTCAGGTTTGCTTCACCTACCACCCTATCTTTATAAATTTTTTATGCATTAGGGACAATTGCATGTTTTTTTGTTGGGTGTGGGGTAAATGGAAAGTGAGTGCTAGGGTGAAGTCTGAGTAGCCCAACTCACAATCCTCTTTTGGTGGTTTTCTTGCCTGTGTTCTTTTGCCCCAAGAGACTGATTACCTTACTGTTGAACCGGCATGTATAGTATCTTGTACAAAGTATGAATGTGAAATCTGAAGCATGATGGATAAACATGAATGATATCCCGTTCTAAAAAAGAATGCTATCATGATTAGGTTAAATGAATGTTGAATGTGTTGGCTCTAAGCATGACTTAGAGATGCACCACTGCATGGACCTCAATCTAACACTCGAACTAGGTGTCCGATAATCTGGTAGGGTAATGAAGTGTCAAGAGAGTGTGAGGAAATTTTATTGTTCCACTGTTGGTACCTAGCTAGAACTTGCCCGGTTAGTCCTACAAAAAGGATCTGTGTTAGACATTTAGGAACAGATCATAGGCCCTTGTTGAAATTAGTCAATCTTTAGCATAAATAAAAGATAACCAAATAAAATCGATCCCCTTTTGATCCTAATATTTTGAGCTTATAATAGACCTTTCTTTTCTACACCAACTCATCTTCCCTAGTTATAATGTGTTAGCCATGGTACCTCCTTGGACATGTGCACCTCAACTTAGGCCAAAAGCATAGTTGGGGTGGCTAATGCAGAAACTGACCTCGTCTTGGCCCTGACCCAACTTTGGGTATTGTGTACCTCGACTCATGGCAAAGCATAAGTTGAGGGTGGCTATTATGAGTGATGTCCCGAAAAAGTGGGGATGAAAAGAGTAACGTGGAAAAGAAAAGAAACAGTAAACAAGAGAAGTGACTCAGTCAAAACAATTATCAATTGAGTAAAGAGAGAAACAGAAATTAAAAAAAGAGTGGTGAAGATAAAAAAGTAAGAAGTCACTTCCACAAAAAGGGAAAGAAAGGAGAAAACAAGGCAAAGTTTATAAGAAAAGAAAAAGTAGGGCATAATAGACAATGAAAGAGGTAGGATGCTTAGTCGTAATGTCAAGGAGGGCAACAAGTCACTAAAATGTACCCATATGTACCATACTGACCCTGAGCCTGCGTTACAAGCCAAAAAAGTCCTATCGTGATCCTAAGAGTCTAATATGGTGAACTTAAAGCAGTGAAAATAAGGGCAAGCCTATGGCGACAAGTACCAATTAGGTGTGAAGTTGTTTTGCGCGTGAGTGTTGAATAATGATCCTTATACTCAAATTTGAAATCGTTGTGCGAAAAAGGAGGATATTTTGTTTAAAGAGAGTACTAGTTGCAATATTGGAAAGTTGCTACCTTGGTGAGAGATAAAAGAGTAGAGGTGTCACGACCCGAAAGCACCCCCTAGAAGTTAGGGAAAACCTTCGAATCGTGATCGGGCGTACTTGACCCTTTAGGGTCTTGTAAAAGCCCTTTAACTGGCATTCATAACATAAAGCATGAAAAGTAGTGGGGAATTAAAACTTCACAATAATAATAATAATAAAAGAAGTCTTTTCATAAAGACTAGGAAATATTATCGTCACAAGCCAATTTAAAGACACAACTTAGAATCTTAGGGACACGGCCCTTTACAATGAAAAGGAAATACAAATTTAAGTCTTAATAATGAAACTAAGAAACATAAAACTATGTCCTCGAATATATGAGGACATACGCAATTCTTGAGAGATAGAATTCCCAAGCTTCAACTCCGATCCTCCAAAAGGCTTCCAACCTATACTCATAAGGTATATAAAAGTATGGGTTTAGTACAACAATGTACTAAGTATGTCATATGCAAAATCATACAAAAAGGGACATTTCAGTAAAATAACTTTTCATGCAATTTAAATATAATATTCATGAATTTGGAAATAAACCAACATAAGAATCGTCATTTAACACTTAAGGAAGGACTCACATAATTTTGAACCAAAAGAACACTTTACAGTAACTTTACTAAAACTTAACAGTAAGCATAAAAAGGACATTACAGTGAATTTACTAAACTTACAGTAAAATTGAATAAAGCATTACAGTGAACATTTTGAATTCTTACAATGAAGACCTTACAGTGAATGGCAAGGTCCAAGTCATATGAACTCTTTTTTCTTTGAAGTTGCCCTAACCCAAGGTTATCCTAAGACTCCCTAAGGTGAGACAAGAAGGGATCGTCATTACACCTCCCTTCAAAGCACACTAAAGCGACCCTTAAAAACACCAAATCTTAGGCTTACTTCGTTGGAAATCAAATCCACGCCCTTGGCTAACATATGCAAAACACTCATGGAGATATAGGTCACACTAAATGCAATGTGAGAGTAGCATCCCATACTACCACTCCCACTTAGTGCTCCTAATGGATTCCATTTACTCAAGTGCTCCACAATAATCATCCATAACACCACACCATAGTACTCATTCACACGGATTTCATCAAAGTACTCTTCTCCATAGTAGGTATAGGTCACACCAAGTGCAATGTGAGAATAGCATCCCATACTACTAATCCCACTTAGTTCTCCTACTAGGTAACTAATGGGCATCGAGCACTTCACGACATACATACACAATATCAACAATATACAGGTTAACTAGTTTGAAATCAATTCTTTTGTGGGAGTTAGCTTAACCGACAAAGACCATGAGAGCTAGACATGGAATCCCGATATTAACCCCTATAGGATGAGGGATCCTTACTTGCCTAGTGTAAGGTCATGCTTCTTAGCGTTTACATGGATTTTCCAATATCTACTCCTATGCGGGCACATAGTTAAGGGATAAGGAGATTGTTACTAAGTAACTCAATCTCTACTAACGAGGAGTACTCATCTCAAGAGATACTTTGGATTACAACATCTCAACTCACGAAGTGTAATCCACCTCCCCTTCATATCCTCTCGGTGCTCGGCATAACTCCCCACGGATTTCTCAACATAATAGTCTATCTTAGAAAGCTCACTAGGAATGGAGAGGTTGCTACTAGACACTACATCTCAACTCACGAAGTGTGTCCACCTCAAGATTCCCTTTTTTACTCAACTTGGCATAATACGTTCTTTAAAGTGTGTGTATGTACATGTGCACACCTTGCATATAAGCATCATTTCATTCTCATCAAGTTCTACGCATACTTTAACCTTGATTCATCAAGTTACACACTCTACATGCTTCTCATAATCATATACTTCATTTAGACATAAAATAGGTCAAACATGCAATTCAAGCTACACCAAACACAATACAAGACCCATTTACAATATCTCTTCATTTCACATATTAGACCTTCAAGATTACATATTCAAAACATACTAAATGACATCAAGTTCATCAATTAGCACCGCCACCCATAAGGTGGACCATACCACTCAAATAGCAATTCATAATAAGAAGTATACAATGAGAGCAACTCACCAACAAATCAAACCATCATCACCCATAAGCAATTTATCAATATTTCGCCATATTAAGTCCCTTAGGTCAGTAGCTACACCAACATTACAAATACAAGAAGACCCAAGTTCATACCCTACTCAAATCATGCTCACATAACTCATTTTCAAGCCAAAAGTTAAAGTATGCATAAACAAGAGTTTCATGGAGTTTTAACATCAAAATAATCAATTCAAACCAATATAAATACATTTAAACCATTAGAAATTAAATACAAGAAGACCCATGCTAGAAATCAAAGTTAGAAGAAGTTTGAGTTTAGAAACCCTTTTGAAAACCTTTTTGGAAGTTGGCTTCTTGAATGAAAAGATATTCAAGAATGGATACCATACCTTTAATAGAAGTAAGTCCACTAATTTTGGTGAAGAAATACGTCCAAAGCAGCCCTTCTTACCTCCTTGAGTCTTGGCTTCAATGGTGACTTTGAGAGAGTTTTCTTTTTAGAGAGGGAGTTTGAATGTTGAAGTGAGGGTATTGTCTAGGTCTAGGGTTTAAAACTATTTTAATATAACCTAAAAACATCAAATTTATACACCTATGGTCTTAAAAGACTTGGGGTGTATTTACATAAAACACCCCAAGTTGGCAGCAACTTCACAGACTTGGCAGGCCTCACAGACGAGACCTTCACAAATGGACCGTTTGTGAGACAACGGACCGTTGGTAGGGTCTCGTTGGTGGATACTTAGATCTAAATGTAGCATGGCCAACTGAAATCACTGGTCCAATCGACTTCCTAGGTCTACGGACCGTTGAGGGAACAACGGACCGTCCTTAGGGTCGTCGATGGCCACTGCTTTTTGGCAGATTTTGCCCAAGTCTTGGGCCCTTCATCTAGGGGCCCTTGTGGGTCCTAGGTGGGGTCGTGCCGGGAATTTAAACCCCTAAACTAAGTTGTCTAGGTCTTAGGAACATCCCACCTTAGTTTCAAAGAAAACGAACACGTAAAACTCATCCAAACACACCAAGACACATAAGTACATTCTAAGGCATACCATCCAAACGTCATGGACGTTCTTGGTCGATTGAACTCCAATCTCAACCAAACTTCACACACTGCCTAAGGACACTAAACTAACTCAGTTTAACTTAAAATAAATTCAAGAAACAACCATGAGGCTCTAGTTCACCTTAATTCGTTTTGGGGCGTTATTTTCTCCCCCACTTGGAATAACATTTGTCCTAGAATGACACTTAAAATTCAAGAAAAATCAAGACTCACTTAGAATAACATAATACACTTAGATCATGATCAAAACATAAACAATCAAAGTATCAACTAGCAAGGAACATCATTTCACACTTTCAACACTTAGCAACATAGCAAACTTTTACTAAACTTCACAAGTCAAAACTCATTCTTAAACTTCTTTTATGGAGGAACTACCTTATCCAACATTAAACATGCTCATATACCATACTTTTACACACATTGAAACTTCAATTCAAGACAAAACAATTTTCTTCAAAAAATCAAAATTCTACAGTGAAGTTCACTGTGTTCACTGCCAAGCTACCAAAAATTATCGAAAATTCATTATTTAAGCAATTCATCAAGACGAAATGATCATATGAACTATAAAATCATATAAACTCATTTCATAACACAAAAGCAACAATAACAAAGAGTTAAGACTTACCAAAACCATTAATCCGGATTAATTATCCGTCCTAGCCCCCATCCCATAGGAAGGGTTCTTCTTGGGAGCATTAGGATCTAGGAAAGCTTGATTGACATCTCTCCCCCTTGATTTAAGGTTTGGGCAGTCCCTCATCTTGTGGCCCTTATTACCACATGCAAAACAACCATCCGTTCCGGCAAGACACTTACCTCCATGTTGCTTGCCACAAGTAGGGCACCTAGCCCTTTCATAGGAATGACCACCACCTTGAGAATGTTGATTTGGAGCCCTATCCTTGTTTCCCATGGAAGAATCTTGGGGATAAAACCTCTTCTTAGGCCTTTGGTGATTAGAATCATCTGACCTAGGCCTTTTACCCTCTTGCCTTATCTCCCTAATTTTGGACTCCTCAATTTATTGCGCATAAACCATGTGTCTAGAGATACTATGTCATTAATAAGCATTGTCGTATGACACTCTTTCTCCACCAAGCTAGACACGCCCATCACAAACTTGTTCATCCTAGCCCTAGGGTTGGCTACCATGGTTGGGGCATACTTAGAGAGTTGGTTGAATTTGAGAGAGTACTCTTGCACACTCATTCCCCCTTGACGAAGGTTCATGAATTCAACCATCTTTTTCGCCGTCCACTCTAAAGGAAAGAATCTATCTAGGAAAGCCTCTTTGAATTCCTCCCAATCAACCGGACCTCTTTCTAAGGGTCTCTCACCCCTCCATTGCTCATACACACTTGAGCAACATCCTTAAGTTGGTAAGCGGCCAATTCTGCTTTTTCCCTAGGGGTCACACCCATAGCATCTACCACCTTGAAAACCTCATCTATGAAGCCTTGTGGATCTTCATCCACCTTAGCGCCATGAAAGGTAGGAGGGTTCATCCTCATGAAATCCTGAATTCTAGAGGCGGGAGTACTAGCATTTGGTAGGGGCCTATCTCCTTGGTTAGCCTGGCCTACAAAGTGATTGTTGACAACATGAGCTTGAGCCGTCATGAGTTGGGTCAAGTTCATTAGGGCATCCCTCAACTCCGCATTAGTCATATCACCCTCAACAAAAGGAGCTTGAGGCATAAGAGGCACTTGAGGGCCTTGGGGGTTCCGGAGGAAATTGAGGTTCTTGAAGAGGAACCTTCTCATTTTCCTCCCTTAAGCCAACAATAGGAACTTGGTCAACACGGGGAAGGACTCTCTCATTTGGTACACCTCCCTCCTCCCTTCTAGCGGTTGATCTCCTCGTATTCATGTCCTAAAAACACAAAATGAAGAGGTTGAGAAAAGACACCTTATATACTCAACTCTAAGGCACGATATTAGAATAGAGAAGAAAGTGAAACTTCTAGCATCCTATAGCCTCTTGTCCATGGATGTTGTCACGACCATAGTCTAGACCCCAGACGAGACCGGCGTCATTGACCTCTCAGAGGTCGCAGACAAGCCTACATACGTCATCATTACTTCACCTAGGTTAATTTTAGCGGAAAATTTGAACTTTTTGTTACTTAACATTCCTATAAGACATTCTACTTAAACTCATAAACGTTCACAATCAACCATCTAATATTAAGATCATCAAATGAAAGAAATAGTTCAATACTACATTAAGTGTATACTTGCCAAAATGGCACCAATACAATATCTGAAATAAAATGAGAAAGAAACGCTAGTGGAACATACTCCACTAACTCAAACTTATATCTAAGCTAGAATATAATGGGCAAGCGTCCTCGAAAGCATGAGGGACTACTAAGTCCGGATGAATGCTCCACGTCCGGATAGCTTCAGCGTCGACCTGTAAGCTCTAACGTCCACCTGTGCCTGCACCTAAAAATGTAGAGTTGTGGGATTAGTACACACTTGTACTAAGTATGGGTATATGCAAGCACACACCAAGGACATGCATGATTAAGAAGAGCTCTTTCCTAACGATATGAATTATGGAAAGTCAAGTCATTGGACTTGCCAAATTTGGATTTGGAAAGTCATGCCATGAGAGTAACATGCATCATCATACTTATCATTTTGCAAACAGCACATAACATATTGCACATATCATATCACATAGTTCTTATCATTCTTTCATATGCCATGAGACCTCGGAATCATGGACTTGACATTAGGACTTCCCAAAATGAGGGCTCAACATATGGGACCTCAACTAGGGAGCCTTCTTTATCAAACACAGAGTCTGCTTCATTCATTCATACATACTTCATTTTCATTATTTTCATATACTAATGCAACCACCAGTCATACCTAGGATGTAGTTAAAGACTCTCATCGGGTTCGCTATGGAATGACCAAGAATAACCTAGTGTCATTACTTAAGTCTAGCTCACCTCTTGATTATCCTATCCTAACACCTTTGGTATCGTTCATTTCATTATGTGTATTCTTTGAGGCTGGCCTCATTCTTTCTTTGGAAACTTTAACCTTAACCGTCATAGATCATGTGAGCATCATGATATTCAGTGTATAACCCCACACCAAAAAGAGGTGGAATCACCGGCCAAAGTGAACCAAAACATGCTAGCGTATATAGGGAATTGAACCCTGCTAGATCCCTATATTGGCAGTATAGGTTCAAAGACTAGGAGATATAAGGAGACCCATACCCGGCATGCCGGACAGTCTCATCTCATGATATTTACGTGAACCTCCGCCCTTCCCGAAGGAAGGCATCACCACTCATAACTAGCCTATCGGTGCTCAGTGTAAAGTTCCATTACATTCAACTCATACATCATGGAAGCTGGCTTCTAGCATGAGGACATCATAGCTCATAGATGATTTTCATCTCATCATTTGAGTTAAGTACGCATTAACTTCAATACTTTCATTAGAGTGTTGATAGAGACTGGTCTCTTCACTAACTTTACACTCTCATAGGTGAGTACATTTTGGTAACATTTACTTAGGCCCATTTGAGATTGATCTCATCTTTCACATTAGCCTCTTATCACGTTGTCACCACATTCTTTAATTTTAGCACATTTACTCTTCATAATTACTCACCACTTTACGTGAATGTTCATTTCATCGTATGCCAATGCACTTGGCTCTTTAGTGTGTGTCACACTCGTACTTGACCCCTCTGGGGTTTCATTATCTCATCACATAATATCTTAGGTTCACTTACTTTTTAAATGTATGCTAGACTTATCAGTCCACACATATAAGCCATGAAGCTTCATTCATAGTGTATCTAAGTGATTCATATTTACCCAAGATTATGTGGTACAAGACTTATGCATCTTGTAGGTATGCCAAGATATTGATTTCGATCTTTAGAGGCAGCATTCATTAAATAATTGTTTATGTATGACTTGTGTGTCAATACGGAATTGGGCAAGGGAACCCGATTTCGAATCCCTTGGGCAACACTTAATCTTATATTAAACTTGGTGATTGCATTTTTCAGATTTGGGGGACCCTAGTTCGATCCCCCATCAGCCCCATAATATTTCCTTTCTTTTTCTCCTCTATTTTTCGTCCAAGGCATGGAGGTTGTGGGATCCCCCACAAGCTCATTCTTTTTCTCTTAGTTTATCTTTTAACTTTCTCACCTATCCAAGAGGTTGTGGGTTCAATCCCCATTCACCTCATTTTATATTTCTCCTTTATTTTCCTCCTAACTCTCTCATCTATTCAAGAGGTTGTGGGTTCAATCCCCACTCTCCACATTTATTTTTCTCTTTTATTTTTCTCCTAACTCTCTCATCCATTCAAGAGGTTGGGGGTTCAATCCCCACTCTCCACATTTATTTTTCTCCTTTATTTTTCTCCTAACTCTCTCATCCATTCAAGAGGTTGGGGGTTCAATCCCCACTCTCCACATTTATTTTTTTCCTTTCATTTTTTTTTCATGAAATTTTTATATAATTTACATTTGGTGAGGTCTTGGATTCAATTCCCAATGACCTCACAATTTTTTTAAAAAAAATTAAAATTAGTCATTTTGGCCGAGACTACAAATTTCCAGCAAGCTGGAAATTTGGTCTCTTCCAATCCATTTTTCTCTCATTCTTTTGTTGATTTTTTTGTAGCATTTTGAGTGACATTCAGTCAGCCACCTTAACCTTTTATGAACATCACGTTCTTAGCATTTTTACACACGCAAAACACAATATTTAACATACAAATTTCAGGCAGCAAACATAGTCAAATTTTCAGCACACACATGCACAAAACAGTCCACTTAATGCACTTTTCCGGAATATATTTTTCATCCTTTACATGATTTCTTACCACACATTCTACACATAATCACAACCAGACCTAACATTATCTACCAGAAGACATACCAACGCATGCTTTGAATCGTTCAAAGGAGCTAATGACAGGGGCATGCAACGGGACAACCTTAGTCTTTAAATCGCGATTTAAACTGAACCTTAAGGGTCTCTTGGGAAAGGGACCAAGAGAGAAGAAAACCTATACCTTAATGTTGTTCAAAATTTGTTTAAATGCTGCCAATTTACCACGAAATCAAGCCTCACCACCGAAACTTCAAGCAAAATCCCGTCAAGAACTTGTTGTTGATTTTACGTTTTTACCTTAGTTTTTCGTTTAAGTTTTTGTGTGTAAGTTCTTCAAGTGTGAAGAACTTTGTTTTTTTCTGATTTTTCTCTTTTACTGGTGATGAGAACGTGAAAGAGATGGTGGTGGGTTTTAGACGTGAAAGAGAGAGAGATGTGAGGTAGTGTTCTCTTAGAACTAGGATTTTTAGGCAAGACTTAGTCAAATAAAATATCTTAATTAATAAATAATAATTAATAATAAAAATCTGATTTTCCTTTTTCTTAAATCAGCTATTAAATATTAATTAATTAAATTAATTCAGAAAATTAAATCATTGCTCCCACCTAGGTTCGAACCCGGGTGGAGCAAGATTTTGCTCAAAGGCCAATATCGGCCCTTTCTTACCAAAATGCCCCTCCACCATATTAATTAAATAATTAATTAAATATTTAGGGTAATTACGATACTACCCTTAGCCTGGAAAAAGACCATTTTACCCCTAGACCTTCCAAACTTAAGATTTCCACTTTTTAAGTCCGATAAAGACTCATCCGGGTAAATCTTCATATTCGGGTGCCCTACATGGCTGGACCCAACCTTTCCTAGCTCAACTAACTCACCAAGTTAGTTGGCTTGGCTGTTGCAGAGGTTCAGAGGTCTGGTTCTACGCGCATCAATCCGTGTGAACCCGGTCTAATCGTAGGCATTCTAGACACATTAAGCATTACTTAGCATATCCATTTTTAGGGTTCTTACAGATGTGTCGCGACTCACACCAATGACTAAGATACTACTAGATATGGCTTGTGAGACTTTTAGACCTTAAACTATTTCCCAAAACCTTATGCTCTGATACCAAGCCTGTCACGACCCGAAAGCACCCCCTAGAAGTTAGGGAAAACCTTCGAATCGTGATCGGGCGTACTTGACCCTTTAGGGTCTTGTAAAAGCCCTTTAACTGGCATTCATAACATAAAGCATGAAAAGTAGTGGGGAATTAAAACTTCACAATAATAATAATAATAAAAGAAGTCTTTTCATAAAGACTAGGAAATATTATCGTCACAAGCCAATTTAAAGACACAACTTAGAATATTAGGGACACGGCCCTTTACAATGAAAAGGAAATACAAATTTAAGTCTTAATAATGAAACTAAGAAACATAAAACTATGTCCTCGAATATATGAGGACATACGCAATTCTTGAGAGATAGAATTCCCAAGCTTCAACTCCGATCCTCCAAAAGGCTTCCAACCTATACTCATAAGGTATATAAAAGTATGGGTAAAGTACAACAATGTACTAAGTATGTCATATGCAAAATCATACAAAAAGGGACATTTCAGTAAAATAACTTTTCATGCAATTTAAATATAATATTCATGAATTTGGAAATAAACCAACATAAGAATCGTCATTTAACACTTAAGGAAGGACTCACATAATTTTGAACCAAAAGAACACTTTACAGTAACTTTACTAAAACATAACAGTAAGCATAAAAAGGACATTACAGTGAACTTACTAAGCTTACAGTAAAATTGAATAAAGCATTACAGTGAACATTTTGAATTCTTACAATGAAGACCTTACAGTGAAAGGCACGGTCCAAGTCATATGAACTCTTTTTCCTTTGAAGTTGCCCTAACCCAAGGTTATCCTAATACTCCCTAAGGTGAGCCAAGAAGGGATCGTCATTACACCTCCCTTCAAAGCACACCAAAGCGACCCTTAAAAACACCAAATCTTAGGCTTACTTCGTTGGAAATCAAATCCACGCCCTTGGCTAACATATGCAAAACACTCATGGAAATATAGGTCACACTAAGTGCAATGTGAGAGTAGCATCCCATACTACCACTCCCACTTAGTGCTCCTAATGGATTCCATTTACTCAAGTACTCCACAATAATCATCCATAACACCACACCATAGTACTCATTCACACGGATTTCATCAAAGTACTCTTCTCCCATAGTAGGTACAGGTCACACCAAGTGCAATGTGAGAATAACATCCCATACTACTACTCCCACTTAGTGCTCCTACTAGGTAACTAATGTGGATCGAGCACTTCACAACATACATACACAATATCAACAATATACAAGTTAACTAGTTTGAAATCAATTCTTTTGTGGGAGTTAGCTTAACCGAAAAAGACCATGAGAGCTAGACATGGAATCCCGATATTAACCCCTATAGGATGAGGGATCCTTACTTGCCTAGTGTAAGGTCATGCTTCTTAGCGTTTACATGGATTTTCCAATAGCTACACCTATGCGGGCACATAGTTAAGGGATAAGGATATTGTTACTAAGTAACTCACTCTCTACTAACGAGGAGTACTCATCTCAAGAGGTACTTTGGATTACAACATCTCAACTCACGAAGTGTAATCCACCTCCCCTTTGTATCCTCTCGGTGCTAGGCATAACTCCCCACGGATTTCTCAACATAATAGTCTATCTTAGAAAGCTCACTAGGAATGGGGAGGTTGCTACTAGACACTACATCTCAACTCACGAAGTGTGTCCACCTCAAGATTCCCCTTTTTACTCAACTTGGCATAATACGTTCTTTAAAGTGTGTGTATGTACATGTGCACACCTTGCATATAAGCATCATTTCATTCTCATTAAGTTCTACACATACTTTAACCTTGATTCATCAAGTTACACACTCTACATGCTTCTCATAATCATATACTTCATTTAGACATAAACTAGGTCAAACATGCAATTCAAGCTACACCAAACACAATACAAGACCCATTTCCAATATCTCTTCATTTCACATATTAGACCTTCAAGATTACATATTCAAAACATACTAAATGACATCAAGTTCATCAATTAGCACCGCCACCCATAAGGTGGACCATACCACTCAAATAGCAATTCATAATAAGAACTATACAATGAGAGCAACTCATCAACAAATTAAACCATCATCACCCATAAGCAATTTATCACTATTTCACCATATTAAGGCCCTTAGGGTAGTAGCTACACCAACATGACAAATACAAGAAGACCCAAGTTCATACCCTACTCAAATCATGCTCACATAACCCATTTTCAAGCCAAAAGTTGAAGTATGCATAAACAAGAGTTTCATGGAGTTTTAACATCAAAATCATCAATTTAAACCAAGATAAATACATTTAAACCATTAGAACTTAAATACAAGAAGACCCATACTAGAAATCAAAGTTAGAAGAAGTTTGAGTTTAGAAACCCTTTTGAAAACCTTTTTGGAAGTTGGCTTCTTGAATGAAAAGATATTCAAGAATGAATACCATACCTTTAAGAGAAGGAAATCCACTAATTTTGGTGAAGAAACACGTCCAAAGCAGCCCTTCTTTCCCTCCTTGAGTCTTGGCTTCAATGGTGACTTTGAGAGAGTTTTCTTTTTAGAGAGATAGTTTGAATGTTTAAGTGAGGGTATTGTATAGGTCTAGGTTTAAAACTATTTTAATATAACCTAAAACACCAAATTTATCCACCTATGGTCTTAAAAGACTTGGGGTGTATTTACATAAAACACCCCAAGTTGGCAGCAACTTCACAGACTTGGCAGGCCTCACAGACATACATCGAATAATATATTTAATATGAAGTAAAGGTAAGGGTTAGTAACTTAAACAACGTAGCCGGACCAAGGTACGGGGTGAAATTCTCTAGATGCCGGACCAAGAATTTAGAGATACCTGACTTATCACTTTGCATGTAAGACACTAGGAAGGAATTGTATAGCTAGGATTACTGCGTTATGAACCTATGGGGAACACATACACCCTAGTTTCTCTCACAACTTGATAAACACCAAAGATTTAATCTTGCTACTACTTTTACTTAGAAATAATTAAACACTTTTGTTTCACAAAGCCCCCCCTTTAATTAACTATTTTCGAAAGGACTTGACTAAATAGACGTAATTGTATATTGAAGTTAAGTCTGAACCATTTTCCTCGTGGGATCGACCCCAACCTACTTGTTGGGTTCTTTACTTAATACGACCGCTTATACTTCTGTAAAGAAGTGTAATTTAAGTGTATCAACACCCAAAAAAAAATTATTGAAAAACTTTATGAGAACCTCTGTAATGAGTTGGGGAAGTAATACGTATAGTCTTACCTTTTTAAGGTATCTTTTTACATTTGCAAGCCAACTTTAAGGAATTACACTTCTTTCTTGGTTTTCATGTGTATTAGCCCATGGATCTGGCGCTTTGAAGCACCTAATGCTTTTTTGGAAAAACCTCTATGAGGACCTCTGTAATGATTTGGGGAAGTGTTACGTATAGTCCCACCATTTTCTCATTCATATTTTCACATATTTAAGAAAAAATTTAGGAATTACGATTTTTTCTTCGTTTTTCATGTTTATTAGTCCATGCCTCTGGCGCCTCGAGACACCCATAAATTTTCAAAAAAAAAAATTTATAAGGACCTTCATAATAAGTTAGAAAGTGTTCCCGATAGTCCATCTATTTTTCGAGCATATTTTCGCATAAACAAGCCAACTTTTAGGAATTACGTGACTTCCTTGAATTTTTGAGTGTATTAGTCGATGGATTCACCTGAAAATTTGAGTTTTCGCTACGCATAGTAAATAGATAGAAAATGATAGCGAAAGTGTTTCCATCAATTGAGTATGATAGAAAATGTCATTACACATGTTAAGGATGAAGATTCTTCAAGACCCACTTCCAATATCTTGAAGTTAGGAACCTTCAAATATTCAAGGCTCAAGAAAAATGTCCCCCAAATACTCTAAGAACTAAAATTAGAAAACAAAGTCTAAAAGTTGTAAATTGATGTTCAAAATTAAAAAATTCGATAATAAGCTACAACTCTCAACGAGTATTTATAGTAGTATTTATAGTTTTTGAATTTTTGTGCTATGAAGGATCACACGGCGTAGTTAGTCGGGACTGCCAGTCAACTCAGCGATCTTCCCTTTGGTATATTTCTCACCATCTTGCTTTTGACATTGGGCGATATAGTACTGCTTCGGAATTGTTCGGCCACACGTTGACTGCTCAATTTAATTGCCGATTAGATCCTCTTTGTCAGGGCTTGGCACTCTGGAACATTACGCGAGATTAAGGCCGTTTGGCGACTCGCCTAATGGATTAGGCAATCTTCAGGCCTTCATTTCTTTGTTCTTTCGGTTTTCTTGTTCCTTTTTGCTTAGTTGTGTCCATGCTTTGTCTCCAAGTCTAAATACCTAAAACTCAGGATTTTTCATCAGTTATTAAGACAAAATATGCATTTGAGGACACGAAATCTATCAAAATATATCCCCAAATGAGTTCAAATCGTGAACTCATCAATTTGGCACCTCGGAGCACCTTAATTTTTCTTTCTGGAATTTTTTTATGAGGAGCTCCATAATAATTTTGGAAAATGTTACGCACTCCCACCAAATTTTTGGCACATTTTCGCATTTATAAGCAATCTTTTAGGAATTACGTGACTTTCGTAGTTTTCGTGTGGATTAGCCCATGGATCTGGCGCCTCTGGCATACAATATTTTTTGAAAAAAGCTTTATAAGGAACTCCTTAATAAGTTGGAAGTGTTACATAGAGTCCAACCATTATTTAGGCACACTTCCGCTTTAAGAAATCATCTTTAGGAATTACACTACTTTCTTGATTTTTCATGTGTATTAGCCTATTGATCTGCCGCCTCGAAGGATCAAAAAACTTTTTTAAAAAGAAATTTTTTGAGGACCTCCATAATGAGTTGGGGTAGCGTGAAGTACAATCCGGCCATTTTAAATCATGTTTACTGAAGAAGATAAGCATGAAATGAGTAAAATATGGTCAAAGAAGTGGTTGAGAGTTTTAAAGTCTCAAACAATGAGATAAAAAAATGGTAAAATAATTTCTCAAATTAATGGATATATTATCTCGAGATTGTTGTCTACTTATTATTAGAAGATTTTTTTTTAAGAAATCATTTGCTAAATGTAATTTTAGAACATGTATGTCGGCATTTGCGTTGCACATGTATGTCGATTCAAATAATATATGATTTTATAGAATATATTTTATTTGTAATACATGTGTAATAGAGTCCTAGTAAAAGCTAATTGATTTAAATATTCATTTAGTTGAAAGAGAATAAATAAGTCAACTTCAAATATTGTCCCTCCACTTGTGTATCCCCAAATCCGCATCACAATTTTTAACAACTATAAATACGTTTTAAATTCTTAGTTTACTATCTAGACATTGAGTAATTAGTTAGACAATTGTCATTCTAGATTTGAACATTATTTTAGTTTTCAAGTTTGAAGTCAAATTTTCCTTAGCTTTCGAAGATTAAAAGATTTCCAATTCCAAGAAATTGAAAGTGGGTGTTGAAGATTCTTCATTGTAGACCTATGTAAAGACAATATCAATTGTACCTAGTTGATGGAAACTCCAGTTGGTAGTGATTTCTTGCTTTTTACTATGTCTAGCTAAAACCTCAATTCTTGGGGTGTGATTATGGGTTGATATAATTGCTGGGTGTTGCTAACTAATAGTTTATTTGCTATTTAAAAGTGATTTCGTTCAATAGTTGTGGTTGAACTTAATGGTTTAAAGTTGCAAATACAATCTTAGCTTAGTGTTTTTGTCTTTCTTGAGAGAGATGTTTTGAAATCAAAACTACTGAATCGATGGTATGTGGGTAATGGGTTTTCATGGGTTCAACTCGAGCGAGTGAATCCTAAATCATCTTCCACACATTCAGCTTGAGAGAGTGAATGGACTAAGGCGAAGGTTGTGCTTAATTGTCGCTTGTTGGTTTCGAGAGAAACCAATTTGATTCTGGGTAAATTGCTAGAGAGAGAGAGAGAGTTTACCCCCACTAAAGTCTATCTTAATCACTAATATGCAATTGTTTACTATTAATGGAAAATTACCAGTTGTTTATCTTAGCCCATAATCCTATCACATTCCAAGAATCCCATCTCCGTACTTACATTTTCGTGTATTTACTGTTTTAGTTGATAATTAACTATAAACCCCCTTTGATAATTGACACTTTTGTCACTTGATATGTTTTCATCCATAAATATATTTTAGCTATGATTGGCTTGAACTGATTTGTACTTGACTATTAATCCTCAAACCCACTCCCTGTGGGAATGATCCCGACCCGTGGTTGGATTATATTACTACTCGCGATCGTTGGCACTTGAACTGGAAGTAGTGTTCTGATACATGAAGTCACCTATATTAGAGAGATGGTTGATGCATAGCAGATACAGATAGTTTTATTACCGTGGAACCATGTGCTTCTCTCATATAACCTATTCAACCATGTGTCTACCCAACTCTTAGAAATCTCAATAAGGTCATACATGTTGCATAAATCATAGGTGGTTTGACCCTTGGTGTCAACTCACACCCATAGTAGCCAGCCTATCATATAAAGGACCCAGTACCCTTTAGAACAATTGGTTATTATGTGTCAATGTGATCACGATTATTAAATTAAAGCCAAATTATGTCAAAATGGAGGATAGAATTTGTTTGTTATTTTGTTTGAAGAGTCATGGATTCTCCCAATTTCCCAAACACGCAAATGGTTGTGAGAGTGAATGATCTTCTGAAAAAAATTATAGGTGAATATTAAGAAAGACCATGAGTTGGAAATCCACAAACTACTGGGTGGATTTACTTTCCTCTTATTTGTTGCTCCCGATCACTACATGATTATGGCCTTGCTGAAATTTTGGAATCCCGCAAGATTGGTCTTCAAATTTAGCGTTTTTGAGCTAACACCTACACTCAAGGAAATTTGTAGGTTTCTTGGCCTTCCTTACCAAGGGCGTCAAATGATCGTGCCACGAAATCAATCACCGAAGAAATTCTTGAAAGTCTAGGGTTGAAGCGTAATATGAAGTTAGATTGTTTAGATTTTGGATGGATTTCAAAGGAATTTCTATACTTGCATTTTTGTGATAAGAATGGGCATAAACATTTCAATAAAAAGTTTGATTGCTCTGCTAGACAGTAGCAGAAATATTGTTTGGGAGCTTTCGTTGTTGCACTATTGGGTTAATTAGTTTTTCCTATGAAGGGAGGAAAAATTAGCACTACCTTAGGTTATGTGGTTCGCATGTTAGCTCAAGGAGGATGAAATCCTGCAAAGACTATAGTGTCCATGATACTTGCAGAAATGATAAGGGCATTCTCCGCATGCGCTAATGGTAAGAGATATTTTGAGGGCTGCAATCTTTTGTTGCAACTGTCACATCCCGAGAGCATACCTTAGAAGATATGGCACACTCGGTGTGCAACCGGCGTACTTGACCTCTCGGAGGTCTTGTACAAACTCTTTCGTATCGTTCATCGCATATACGTAATGAAAAGTAGTGCGGAATTAAAACTTTTCACAAAATATTAGAATATCTTTAATAACATCTTTAATTAGAAATCATAGGAAATACTAAGTCTCAATCTCATCAAACTTTAGACACGAGAATACTTGAGACACGGCCCATACATCAGAATATAGAAATACTTGGTCTATTACAATACTTCAATATAAAAGAAAACTAGGATAACTATGCCCTCGAATCAAGAGAGGACATACTTCAACTTCACTTGAAATGATGCTATACTCCAAGCCTTGCTTCCCAATGCTCTTCACCTACCAACCACTATAGAGATAGAAATATATATGGAATTAGTACAAACACATGTACTAAGTATGGCATAATGCATAAAAATCATGATAACGGACATTTAATGGAAACATGCTCTTTCGATTTAAATATCATAATATAATTATAATAACAACATTTAACACCTTAGAAACACATAAGAAACCACATAAACCATTTATCACATTTTTAACAGTGAAATTCACTGTAACAGTGAAATCCTTCACTGTTACAGTGAAGTTTCTTAATTTCACCTTAGACACCTTATAGCATGTAATTCCCTCACTAAAAGTTATCCCACGACTCACTTAAGTAAGACAAAGAGAGACCACCCATACACCCTCTCTCGGCACACCTTAATGATCCTTAAGACCACCTATAATGAGATAAACACACTTACAATACACCAAACCTATGAACATGAGATTCTCCTACCAAATGTGATTCTAAGTCTCACTTGAGTGAGTTGTGAAGCGACCGGCCATAAAATCCCTTTCACACACACTCAAGAGATCCTTTAGATTGCCTAGGATAAGATCATTTTCACTTAAACACAATAGCACATGTAACATGACATTCTCCTTTATAAAGGTTATCAAAAGACTTACTCAAGTAAATCAAGAAGAGAATGTCCATAATTGACCTCTTCAAGATTACCTAAGTAATCCTTGAGACTACCTAAGTTTGGATCATGTCTACTTAATCAACCAACTCCCCTAACTAGCGTCATTATTAAGACTCATCTAGGTAAGATACGAAGTGACCATTCCTATGCCCCCTTCACACCTTAACTAGACAACCCTTAACTACTCTAGATAAGCACTTATTCGTTTAACATGCTTTCTTAACTTAAGTCATTACATTCCTTATTTCATTTAAGAGACATTCATCACATAAGCACATTCAAGTAATGGTCTTGGAGAAGATCTAGGGACTCTCACTAACATCTTCAAAGCCTATTGTGCAATGTCTAGATAGGGTCCCATACCGCCACCTAAACTTCACAGAACTTCTCCAATACTAGTAGGTATCCCATAGGATGAGAATAGACAATAACCGACATAGACCATGGTAGCAAAACATGGAATTCGGAGTTGTAACCTACTCCGATGGAGGGTGTTCTACTTGCCAATGGTAGAACTTGGACACTTCCCATGTAGGCACATGGTTCGGGAATATGAAGGGATTACTTTGTACTCTAGCCTCATCCTTTAACCAGAGCTACTTACCTTACCATACTCACTTGGTGCTAGCCTTTGTTCTCATTGAGTAATTGACATTAAAGGTTCATACAAAGGGGTTCCATATCAAGTTCATAACCCAATCACATTTACCCTACCAAAGAGGTCCCCTAGGGCTGCCTTACAATGAACACAACATAGCTCATAATTACTTTAATAAGTATGATATGATGTTGTTCCATCCAACCAACCTTAAGTCCACCATTCATTACAAGAAGGATACCATTACGGCTTTTGACTTCAACGTTCATAACCTTACCACTAGGTTCAAGGTTTCACATAAAGAACCCTCTTAGAAACATTCAAGGTCTCATACCATTCATACATACAAGACTAAGAGTCTTTAGCATCCTAAGTCAAGACATCTCATATTCACATATCATACATGCATCAATTAAGGGACACAAGTCTACCACACAAGACACACTAAGACTTCACTTTATCACGTATAACATACATACTAGAAGCACATAGGAATAACCATTATCATCTTTAAGTCATCTTATACACTACTATAACATCATCAATATAACCATCATAGACTCACATAGCCAAGTAGGAATAATTATACATCAACTCTAAGACTACACACATAAGGACATAGTCATAGTCTAACATGATCACCTAATATCAATAGAAGAACACATACTTTCACATTACTTAGCATATATGTTTATATGATCATACTTCACATAAATCACTACACAAAGCATCATAGTATATCAAGTAAGTGCCAACAAGGCCATGATCATCATAATACATAAAGTAACGCCGACAAGGCCACATCATTCACATAGCACTGCCACCATAAGTGGACCATACCAATCACAACATAATTCAAGAGATATATTACATAAAATAAAGAGAATTAGGGCAGCGTACCACCAATCCATTCTCTCCCCTTCAATCCTTAGCTAAATTATCCAATTCAATACCAATAGGCCCTTATCCATGGCCATGATCATCAATTCAATACAAAAACCATAATACTCAATGAAACTAGGTCCATTAAATATAGATTTATCAATCTAAGATATCCTATACATCAATTGGATACAATTATTACATCATTCAATAGCCCATAGAAAACTATACTAGAATTCATAAGCATTAAGTCAATATCAATTAACCCATAAAGTAGTCAAAATCTAGGGTTCATGAATTACATGGGTTAATAGGTTAATTGAGTTAAAATCATCTAATTAACATCAATATAATCAATCTATAATGATTCAAAACCTTTAATGCAAGAACTCATGGATAGATCATAAAATTGGACAAGTTCATCTTTGAAAACTTTAGAAATCTCTTTGAATTTTGGGCTCCTTGATGAATAGAATTTCAAGGATAAAAAACCATACCTCAATGATTTTAATCCACCAATTTTGTGAAGAATCACCACTCAAATCTCCAATCCAAGCTCTTCCTTGAGTCTTGGCTCCAATTGAGTTCCAGAGAATTTGTAAAATATTTTGGGTTTTGATTTTGAAGAATGAATTCTCCTAAGTGTTTAAGGCTTATAAACATGTTTAAAATACCCAAAGTACCCCTAAGTAACCGCCCAAAGTCTAATTTGGACATGGGGCGAATTTACCAATTCACTCCTAGACATTACAATGAACTGCGCAGAAACACAACTCACAGACGGCTTGCCAAACGACGGGGCGTTAGTCCACAAACGGACCGTCCTGTCCTCCGTCGATGAGTTCAGAGACTAGACATTGGGAGCTTGATTTCCCTAGGTTAAGTCTTGACCCACTCCTCCCATCGACGGGGTGTCAACTGGCCAACGAGCCATTGTTTGCCTCAGTCGATTGGGCTGGTCCAAAATAGCCTTTGGCTCAAATGAAAGTCCTTCCTCAAGGACCCTTGGTTGGTCCTTGGGGATGTTTGCCTAGACTTTTCAAACCCGAATATGATCGTATATGAGTTTAGGATCTACCACATGAATTTCATCCAACACGAACACGTAAAACTCGATGTAACATGCTTAGACACACAAGGTTATTTCAAGGCGAACCTTTCAAACGTCATAAATGTTCTTGGACGTTTGACCTCCAAACTTCATGAAACTTGATACACTGCCTATAAACACTATAATAACTCATGTAAGGACCTCATAAGCTCATGAAACACACATATACACGTAAAACACATATGAGGCACATAGATGACTTAGTCGTCGAACGTCTTAGTCGTCCCTTGACGTTTGACTTCCAATGTACCTAAACTCTTAGACATTGCCTCAATACCACATTATAGACCAATTTAGAACCTTATACCATCATGACAACCATGTTAGGCTCTAGATTCACCTAAGTCATTTTCGAGGTACTACAACAACTATGGGCTATTGAACCCTTCTACAAGAGGGACAACTTGGTGGACATGAATAAGATTTTTAGTCACCCCACAAGGATGAAATTTTTTCTTGCCACTGTAGGGATAGAAGATTGGTTCATGTACCTAAGATATATTGATGAAATTTTTTCTTGCCACTGTAGGGATAGAAGATTGGTTCATGTACCTAAGAGATATTGATGACACTCAAATACTAAGGAAATATCAGTGGTTAAGGCCTCTTCATACTATGGTTAGAAGGCATGAGCTCTATCTCATCACTCTTATTGGCTTAAATGGGGTTCAACCATATGCACCACTTCGAGTCCCTCGCAAATTCGGGAAAGTCCAAATGATACCCTTACGATCTCATATGAGCTACAATGGGTATAACTTTGTATAAGAGATTCCACAATTGGACACCATACTACAAAGGTGGGAAGTAGTGTTAACTATCGATATACGAGGCAACGACCCTACTGCACACCCGAATATTTGAATTGTATTAATGTGTGTAATATATAATATTTTTTTGCAATTTATGTTATTTAAAAATTTAGAATAAAATATAATTTTATAGTAAATAAAGAATTTGAAAAGAATAAAGTTTTATATTACATGAAAATTATATAAGGTGATTATTTGGAAAAAAAGAGAAAGAGATTTATATTGCTCTATGAAATAAGAAAATAAAAATAAAATATAAATAATAAGAAAAAAATATTCTTTTTTAGAGGATAAAATAGCGAATTGAATTGACATTAATTTTTTGAAAAATAAAAAACTCTATATCATATATTTATATTAAAGAGAAACCTAGGCCCGCCTACGTGGCACAATCACAAGAAAAAATTTCTTTTAAATTTATGTAATTCCAAAACTAGCCTTCATCTTTTATGAAAAGATGTGACTTTTATGAAAAGTTGTGACTTTAATGAAGAGTTGTGACTTTTATCAAAAGTTGTGACTTTAATGCGAGTTGCGACTTTAATGAAGAGTTGCAATTTTACGAAAAGTTGCGACTTTTATGAAAGGTTGTGAACTTTTCGAATGGTTGTAACTTTTCCAAATAATTGTAACCTTTCTAACAAGGCACAATAAATATTTGTTCACACTATCCTTTGTTGTCTATAAATAGTAGAATTTCCTGTCATTTTAAAACAACAAAAATTCTGATCTTCTTCTTCTACTTTCGCAAAATTAAATATTCGTGTACCTTGCTTCTGTTGAGTGACTTTCTAACACCATTATTTTTGTATCAATAAGTTGGTGAATAAAATCGTTCCATCTTGAGAGAATGTAATTCTTTAAACCTCTTGTATTGGAGGGGAATAGTTTTCTTAAGGTGACATTGTGCATTAAGTGAACTCGATTTTTCCCTTCTATTTCATTCTATTTACATATCCTGATATGTTTTTTACACTCATTAATTTATGCTTATGATATTAATTGTTGTTTTTGAGTACATATTTTAAACTCTTTTGTTTATGTTTCTGCAAAGTTATTGTCTCCGGTTATATTGAACATATACACATATAGTACGTATATTTATTGTGTAGAAAATAATTATTGTACTCAGTTTTAAGAATTCATGTTTTGATATTCTATATTAAATTCTATAACTTAAAAATACTATATATAAGCTTACATATTATCTATTTTTACATAGACATGAAATTCTCACTTATGCAAGTTCAAAAGTTATAATTGCTTTCATTTCAAGCGTAATATCCTTTTTGAATATGTTAACAAATTTTTGAATATGTTAACAAATTTTTGAATTTTATCCTAAGATATATATCACAATTGTATAATCTATGCAACTCAAGTGTTTCTTTTTCTTATGAAATGTCTTTGTATATATATTCTTATTTTCTTCTTTATTTTCCTTTTAGGGTGTGTTTGGTATGAAGGAAAATGTTTTCCCGGAAAACAAGTAGATTTATGACTTATTTTTTCATGTTTTGTTAGTGAGTAGAAAATATTTTTAGAAAATGATTTTTAGTATTTGATTTATGAATGAAAAATATTTTTTATTTTTACTAGAGTAGAAAGTAATTTTTGAAATTGAAAATATTTTTAAAAAAAATTATGTTTTTTGGGGTGGTGGTGGGTGGGTGGGTGGGTGGGTGGGGGTAGGGAGTGAAAAATAAAAATTTAAAGTTGAAAATGTTTTTTAAAAATAAAATTATTTTTTTGGGTGGGGTGGTAAGGGGGTGGGGGTGAAATAACAAAATTTAAAGTTAAAAATATTTTTTAAAAATAGAATGAAAATTTATTTTGGGAGGTGGGGTGGGATGGGGTTGAGTGTTGTGGGCGGGGGTCGAGGTAAGGGGTGAAAAAATAAAATTTTGAAGTCGAAAATATCTTTTAAAAACAAACTTTAATTTGTTTTGGGGTGGGGTGGGGTGGAGTTGGGGGGATGGATGGGAGGAGGAGTATGAGTGAAAAAAATAAAAATTTGAAGTTAGAAAATATTTTTGTAAAGATAATTTTTTTTTTTTTTTGTGTGTTTGTGTGTGTGTGGGGGGGGGGCTGCTGGGGTGGTAGGGGGCTTGGGGGTGGAGGCTAAGTATGAAAAAATAAAAAATTGAAGTTGAAAATATTTTTTAAAAACAAACTGAAAATTTATTTAGGGAGGTGGGGTGGGGGGGGGTCGAGAGTGCGGGGTGGGGGTCGAGGGTAGGGGTGAAAAATGAAATTTGAAGTTGAAAATATTTTTTTAAAAATAAACTTAATTTATTTTTGGGGTGGGGGTGGGGGGGTCGAGGGTGGGGGAAGAGATTAAATTTTGAAGTTGAAAATATTTTTTAAAAACAAAATCTATTTTTTTGGGAGAGGGGTGGTTGCCGGGGGTGGGGGATCCGGGATCGGGTGAAAAAATAAATTTTGAAATTGAAAAATATATTTTAGAGAACAAATTTAATTTTTTTGGAGGGGAATGGAAGGATGATCGGGTTCGGGGGAGGACGGAGTGAAAATATAAAATTTTGAAATTGAAAATATTTTTTAGAAATCGATGTTGTTTTTAAAAAAAAATGTAATTTGAAGTTGGATGAAAGTTTTGGAAAATGTTTTCTTAACTTTTGAGGGAAGTCATTTTCCTTAATTTTGATGTTAATGAGTTGATTTTGAAAAACATTTTAAAACTTTTGTCTCAACCAAACATGAGAAAATTGAAAAACATTTTTAAATTTTTTTTTTTCATACCAAACACACTCTTAATGTTGATTAAAGAACCAATGCTTTATTATTTCGTGAATAATTCAATCATTAGAGATTTTGAGTCATGTGATAATCATAAATAATCAAATTTATGTTGAAAAATTTCTAAAAGTTTTTTAAGAACCAATTTTTCTATTATTTTTATTGTATGATATTATAAAAAATTATTTACATATCTAATACAATTATTATTGATAACCGCGTGAAACCCGAACAAATCACCTAGTTTAAAGAATAAAACAAAAATTAGGATTAGGTCGGACGACGCCAAAAGGAATGAGGGCGAAAAATGCAGATGTTGTGGCGGGAGAGAATAAGCGCGCTTTCACTAAAATTTCAAATAATTCCCTCTTTCCCCCTCAAAAATATAGAACACCTTCGCTGCTAACATTTACTATTATTCACATCTCACTCACTATTCAGCTTCTCTCACAAGTCACAGTTCTTTGTAAATTACGAAGAAATCCCGGATTTATTGGGGAAAAATGGCAGATATTTCGCACCTTGAAAGAATGGGAAGAGAGCTCAAATGCCCCATCTGGTACACTTCATCGTTTGTATTTTTTTTTCTTTTTCATTTTAAATTTTTGATTTTGTATAATCTTAATGTTTCTTTTTCGTTTTGGTCTATGTTCACAGCTTGAGTCTGTTCAATTGTGCTGTTTCACTTACATGTAATCATGTATTTTGCAAGTAAGTGAAGTCCATGACAAAATGTTTATTTATTTTTTTTTTTTTTTTTTTTGATTGGGAATTTGATTTTCCCTTTTTTGCAGTTTATGTATTCAAACTAGTATGAAATCTGGATCCAATTGTCCGGTGTGCAAAGTTCCATTTCATCGCAGAGGTTTTTTTTTTCTTACCGCTTTATCAAATTTTGGTAATTTAGGGTTTGAATTTACAGAAGCATTTGTGTTACAATCAATAAAATTGCCTAAACATTGAAGACTGTATATTGCAATAATGGTAATCAGGTCAGCAGTTGTATGGTATGATGAGTGTTTATATATACTTTACAGAATAATCAATGTTGAGGTGCTAGTAGGGGTGATCAATCAGTAGTGCTGCTCTTTTCAACTAAAGAACATTCTAATTTAGCTCATAATGTGTGATTGAAAAGCCAGTTTCCCCGTTTTGCATGTTCGTTTAGATTTCCATGTGCTCTTGGAGTCATTACAGTTCTATTTGCTTAAACTTATATGTCCAGTTCAACAAAAACTTAATTCAAGAGTAATGTTTTCCTTGTTGCTTTTACTGTGCAGATTATTTTTAACTCTTTCTTCTTTCCTTGTTTAACTTCTATAATATTTTGTGCTACAGAAATCCGACCTGCTCTGCACATGGATAACTTGGTGAGCATCTATAAGAACATGGAAATTGCTTCAGGAGTCCATATGTTTCTCACTCAATCCAATCCTTCAACAAAATTACCAGGTAATATTCAAATAGTTGTCATTCCTCAATCTTGTGAAGCATTGTATGTATAAATATTCCTACTATCATCATGGGCAGTTGTTCAACAAGGGTGTTTGGAATAGATAGTTTGATGTGCTAATCCATGCTTGAACAGGCGTGTCTTTCATGTGAAAACTTGCATGCTTTTGCTGTATTTCCAATTGAAACAAGTGACATTCAGGAGTTTTTAGTTAGTTCTCATCAAGTTAATTTTATGTTGTCAATAATCAACCTCATTAAAGACATCATATATGTAATTCATGTAGAGCATTAGATGATATGGATGCCAGTGGCTCTGCTTTGCATCTGATCTTCATTGTTTAGTTTTTGAAAATAATACAAATGTATTTGTTTTGATCAAAATTATGGTTCTGGAGAAGCTAAATTGGCTTGGCCAATGGCCATAGTTATTATCACTTCTGAAAATAATTTTGGTGTGGGGCATCTTTATCTTTTATACAGGGGAAGACACTCAATCTAATGGCGAAAAAGTTTGTGGATTCCAAGAGACACCTAAAACTGTAACAGAAGCTCCAGCGACAGACAATCAGAAAAGAAAAAGAGGGAAAGGATCAAAAAAATCTTCAGGGTGCAACAAAAAAATTTCGGCATCAAATCTTATTAGACCTTCTTTTCCGACAAAGAAGAGAGTACAGGTGCCACAATATCCACCTTCAGAGACTCCACCACCTACAAAGTTAGTTGGTGGAAATGGTAAATCCATCACCGATGAAGTTCAGAAACCATTGGTAATTGAGAGAGACAGGTCTATGCTAAATGAAAAAGGAGAACCTGTACTATCTCCATTCTTCTGGCTGAGAGAAGAGGATGTAGAAAGATCAAGTCAGCAAACAGATGGGGACATTATCATGGATACACCTCCAGCTGTTCCATCCTTCAGCGATATGAAAGACTTGGATGATGAGGTTCACTGCGAAATGTCTCCAAAAGTAAGTACCATAGTATCCAACTTATAACTGCTTCCCCTCCAGAATGAAGTAACCCTTAAACTGGAAAATTGGCAAGACTTGATTGTTTGGCCTGATGTGTTGGCAGGATAGGCTTCTATTCTACAGTTTGATTTTCTGAGTCCTCCTATATTGCTTTTTTGATCTTTTTTTATCCATTTTCTGTTGGATGAGGGAGACAGGTTGCTTCCCAGTCTGCATGCTTCGTATCATTTGGTATTTATTTTTCGAACTTCCTTACTGTACATAAAATATTACTATAGAAACCCTTTAATCAGGTTTTTGGTTATTCTCCTTTCCTACCCTTCCACTTAGCTTTCATGTTTTATGATCCAGAGTCAAGCTTATTGTTGATCTTATTCATGTTGACACTTTCTGTATGTATTTGATTTGAAGAAATTTCATTGATTTTCCCAATTTTTTGCTATACAGAGTGGACCCTATGATGCAGCAAATGGAGCAGATCTTTTTGACAGTGAGATGTTTGACTGGACACAAAGAGCTTGCTCCCCTGAACTTTGTTCTAGTCCCTTTAAGATGAAGGTACTTCTGTGGTATAATTATTGCCTATGGAGTCAAAACTGTTTTCTTCTATCTCATTTCCAGACTTGTTTAGTCTCTAATTTCTCTCTTATATGGTTTAGCTTAAGGATACTATTGATTCTACTGGAGCTCAGGAAAAGACTCAAGCTCACTCAGTTGAGGAAAGTGGCATTAATGCATCAGCAACTGAAAACAGAACAGCTGTGGAAAATGAAAAGGGTACTGATAAAGGACAGCTGAGTTCACCCGCGATATTTCCTCCTGAAAATAAAACCACTAGTAGAAAAGACGTTTGTAAGTCTAGCAGGAGTAAGGCATTGAGAAGTAGCCAGAAGAAACAAGGAAAAAACATAATTGGAGAATTATCAGAAGTTTATAATGCTTCACCAAAAGCAGCTGAAAAAACTATGAAGAACAATCAGGATAATGCCAATGTATTTATCTCGAATAAGAAGGATTTGAAAAACAAGAAAAAGGGTAGATCCTCTAGAAATGTCACTGGGTCAGTAGTAGAAGACATTTCCACTTCATGTGGTGCTAAAAGACTTCGCAAGGGCAATAACTCAAAGTCCTTCAACTTGTCTACTCTTGTGAATAAGGAAAAACATAGTGAAGGAAGCGTTGGGACACTTGACTTGAAGACACATAATATACTCCGCAAGGGATCATTACGTGAACAAAATAAAAACTGTTTTGGACCAAAAGGCGGACAGAAAATTGCTGCATGTAACATTCCACAAACTCAAGATGAAGCTTTGCCTTTTGAATCAGCAAATAGATTGATTCCCATGGATAACAGGAAACCTACTCCTAGTACAAAACTGAAGAAATGTGAGCTTGGTAGTGACAACAAGCTTCATGGGAAGAAAAAAGTGAAGTTTTCTGATGATGGGCAGCTTGCTGACAAGGATAATATTACGCTTCAAAAGATTCAGAATAGAATGCTCAATTCATTGGAAACAGAGAAATCTGTTTTGAACTCGACTGATTCAGTTTTGCAGAAGTGTAAGGCAAGCCAAAACAAAATACAATGTGCTTTCTGCCGTTCAGCAGAGGAATCTGAGGTAGAAGCCATTGATTTTTGTGTTTTCTTTTTCTGGTTCCCCCTTCTATTTATTCTAAGTTCTTCAAATCTGCCTTTTGATTGTATATTAATTGTATACCATTTTTCTGTTACAAAATTTCAGGTTTCAGGAGTCATGGTACGCTACCTTAATGGAAACCCTGTCAAAGAAGATGTCAATGGAGCACCAGGTGTTATACATGTTCACAAATATTGTGCAGAATGGTAATTACTCTTCAGAAGGTCCTCTTATCTTTCCTTCATATATGTGGCAATGGTAATATATAAAAATTATCTGCAATAATAACAGAAACTTCTTGTCTTTATAGATAATTTCATCAAAAGTGTCACAAATGTCTTGTTTAATCAAGTCAATTTCGTATTTTTAAAAGAGAAGTGTAAATCTTTTATCTGCATCTAATGTGTTCAAGGTACAGTAATTTTTCCTTGTCAAAACATTTTCGAATCTGTTGCTAGTCAAATTGTTTCTAGTGTAAAAAGCAGAAATGCACATCTACAGGGCCCCTAATGTATATTTTGGAGATGATGATGTGGTCAACCTTGATTCTGAACTGAAGAGGAGTCGAAGGATCACTTGTTTTTTCTGTGGAGTAAAGGGGGCAGCTCTTGGGTGTTATGAGACGAGTTGTCGCAAAAGCTTTCATGTTCCTTGTGCCAAATTGACACCAGAGTGTAGATGGGATTCTGTACGTCTTAATTTCAATCCCCCAGAACTATATATCATAAAAGATTCAACGCCACTTACTCCATTTTCCTTATTGTAGGATAACTTTGTTATGTTATGCCCTTTGCATGCTAACTCTAAGTTGCCATCCGAGATCCCAGGAGAACAGACAAAGATTGGAGATAGTATTAAAAGGTTGGACTAACAGATTCTTAGAACTGTTGTTAGCTGAAAGTTTTACATTTTGGCTCCAAGTACTTATTCCCTTTCTTTTTGCCTCTAATATGCAGAAATTCTCGTATCCACCAACCCAAAGTCTCAGCAACACCTGATAATGCTGCTACTTTGCAGTGGAAGTCTCAGAAGAAGAATAAGAACTTAGTGCTCTGTTGTTCAGCTCTAGCCGCTGATGAAAAAGTAAGCAAACATGATAATTTTCATGGATCTTAGTTATTTGAGACAAATGAGGTTCATTAACTGGTGATAACTTAAATCCTCATCTTACAGGAGCTTGTTTCTACATTAAAGAGGTTGTCTGGCGTGACAGTAGTCAAGAACTGGGACCTAAGTGTCACCCATGTCATTGCTTCTACAGATGAGAAAGGAGCATGCCGAAGAACTCTCAAATATTTGATGGGTGTCTTGGCTGGGAAATGGATAATGAGCATCAACTGTCAGTAACCTTGTTTTCTTAACTGCAAATTAATATGTTAGAGTAACAAATGTGTTCTCTACAACCAGAGTTTAGTTTCTGTTTTTGTCCATCTTAACTTTTTTATGCCTGCAGGGATTATTGCTAGCTTGGAAGCCACAGAATTTATTGATGAGCAACAATATGAGATTAAAATAGATACTCATGGCATTGTGGATGGGCCTAAGCTTGGAAGATTGAGGATTTTAAACAAGGTTACATCTTTCTCCAGATTTATCGTCAAACAATAAACTAATCAAGTGCATTTCAATTTGTTTGGGTAACAGTTGTTACTATTGTAATTGTTTTAGTGGAGTGGTGGCGGTTAGAGTAACGTTTAAGTCCTTTTGTGTATAAAACACTCTTTTAGGTTGTATGCATTCCCAAATAGATTCCTATTCCATAAAGAGAATGGAACTTTAACTAGAATGTTTGGAGCATTAAGGTTGTCATTTCCATTGATTCATTGACCCCCACCTCACCCCCTAAATTAATCTACCAAGTAGAAGTTGATGTTCAGTTGGAATGATTGCTTATAGGTCTCAGTGCATTTTCATCTTCTGCTAGCTGCAGTTTCATCATTTGTGAAGGTCCTGTTATGCATTCATTAAATATCAAAATTCGCGTTTTGCAGCAACCAAAGCTTTTCAATGGATACAAGTTCTTTTTTATGGGCGACTTTTTACCTTCATACAAGAGCTACCTACATGACCTTGTTATTGCTGCTGGAGGTGTTGTCCTTAACAGGAAGCCTATAGCACTAGATCAGGAAATTCTTTCACCCGGATGCCCTCTACCTTTTGTAATTTATAGTCACGAACAACTTGATCAGTGTGACGGAAGTGAAAAGATTTCAATTATAGCGCGCAGAAGATCTGATGCAGAAGTTTTGGCTAGTTCAACTGGAGCTGTAGCTGCCAGCAACTCATGGATTCTAAACTGCATTGCTGGCTCTAGGTTGTTGGAGCTGGAATAGTGTAAAATTTCTACCCATGCTTTTCACATCATGCAACAAGACTTGGTCTTTTTCATCTGTCATTGTATAAAACTAAATATTTCCCAAATGACTGTTCATGTCTTTGATCATTCAGTTAATTGTACCCCAAAAAGTCATGTTTTTTTCTTCTGTTGATGTATAAGTTAAAACTTAAATGAAAATCCAGTTCAGTTAGTGTTTTGTATAGTTTGAAAGGTTTGATCAAATCTGCAGAGTCAATCCTTAACTGCATGCCATCCACCCACTCCGTCCTTAAAAAAAGTAGATTCAGGATTCTGCTCTTCATTATAATTCCATAAAGAGCACTTCAAGGTCTTGTAAAAAGGGTTACATTGCAAGTTAGGACAATGAGGTAAAATTAAAAATGAACTGAAGACAAAATGGATGCCTGTAACTTGCAGATGAATAAATAAACAACATTACTAGTTATTTCGTGTTACATACCATATACTTGACTCCTTTATTACATTGACTCCACAACAGAAGAATGGGTTAATGTTTCTCCATTTTCAGTGGAACACCATGATCCTGGACCATGCCAAAGAAAACCTTGAGAACCATCTTGTGTTTTAACGCTTGTTTCTAAGTTACTCATGCAAAAACTGTTGGCTTGCAAGCACTAATATCTACTTTTGGTTTGACACATTCCCCTTCTTTTGGACCGTGTTCTGCCACCTGCATTTTAAAGCATTCAAACATATGCTCTAATTCAACAATCTCCTCTTGGATATTTGTCGAGGGCACACTTTCAGAGGCAATTCGTTCTTTAAAGCTGTGGATTCTGGCAAGTCCAGCACCAATTTTTGCTGTCATTTCATCCATGGTTGCATGCATCGCCATGTTTTCTGCTTGTGCATCCTTCCATTTCCTCTTAATGGACTTATACCCATCCAATGATTTTAGGAGGTTCTCCGAAAGTGCCTTATTTCTCTCTTGGAGGGCAATGTATCCTTGTAATTCTCCTCCATCACTGCTATGCCTCCTTTCTTTTTGCTTGGTGGCACGTTCATGTAACCTTTCCACTAAATTCTCATTTTGTTCTTTGAGATCATTGATGAGGTCCTCCATTTCATTCAACTCGTGGACTTTCTTCGAGAGCTCTGCTGCCATAATCTCTTTTTCTTTTCCTAAGCTTGAACACATGACTTCAAGGCTCTTTCGTGCTACCAAGCTTGCATTTAGCTGTTTCCTCAGCTTTTCTTTCTCATCAATCATCACCTCGTGGTGCTTCTTGTCTATGGAACATGACTAGTAGATTCAGCTTCTGATGGTGATTTGTTACCAAAAGATTGACATTTCTGAATTCTCGTCCTAACACTATCCAGAATGGTCATCATGGTTGCCACCCTCAACATTCTCCGCCCATCGTTCTTCTCTTTGTTACAAGCATTTTTGTGCTCTTGAATCAACTTTAGCAATAACTTAATGTTGGCTGCAACCCCTGAAAATACAGATATTTGCAACATAAAATAAAAATTCAGAACATGAATATCTCATTGTTCTTTTTATCATGAATGAATCAAGAAAACTTAATAATATCCCCAAAACAAAACAAAACATAAAATGATCAAACATTACCTTCTAAAGCAGAATCATCATAGCATTGTTCAAACGTTGAATTAGACATTAAATCAGGAGATGAATTTACGCGGAGTCTACTCATGATCAATATTATAGAAAAGAAAAATGAAGAGGAATTCGTCAAGAAAGATATTTATGAGGAATGAAATATATAGAGAAATACAAATGAATTGGGATATTGCTGAATTAAGAAGAAAAGGGTAGTTTCTAAAGTATATATTTATAATATAAAGATTGTACTAATTAGATAATAAAATTATAATATGATTTTGAGAGATCCAAAGAAGGAGAGATTGCTTTGCAAACCCTCTTTCTTTTTTCTCTTCTTTCCTTCTATTCTCTCATTATCTGAGAAATTTTATTATAATCAAGTAGAATGAGGAAGAGGGAAAAAAATTAATTTTTTTTTCTTCAACTTGTCTTGTATTTCTACAATATTCAATGTTTTTGTTGGAAGTTAGCTTGTCAGAGAAAAATGGTTGGCTCATGGAAGTTATTTTATGCGTAATTATTGGCAATTGATTGATTGGCTCTTACCTGTTATTGACTTTTTTAGACACAACAGTTGGCTTCATGTGATCACTCCATACCTTATTCACTTATCACTATTTTTTCAAATTTTAGTTCTATATAACTATTGTGGATTTAATTAAAAATAATAATGAGGGCATCACCATTGATCTAGAATGTAAAAATTGGAAGAGAAGATCAGGCATTTAACCACAAGGGTGAAATAATTTTTGTAAGTGAGGAAGTTAGTTATTATTGTGATCAATTAGAAATGAGCTTAACAATAAATTTTGTACAAATACTGATTTTGTGACTAAGGAGAATAATTCTCTCTACTGATTCATGAATGTTGATTACAATCATTTGTTGTATTTTTCGCCATCAAATTATATCAATATTTCAACTCACAGTATGATATAGATCAGTGCGTATAGCCCGGAATAAGCTTGGTATAATTGATTGTACCTACGTAGTTGCAATGAAGAGAAAATCTTTCACAGCTGGCTAATTACTAGGAACAAGTCTCCGTAAGAAAAAAAACTATATGGCAAGAAATCTTTGCTACAACAGTTCAGGGTTATGTATAGGATGTTTATGCTTTGGCAAGACAATATCTACTTGAAGAAGGTTCAACATCTCAACTAGCAAAAACATTTCTAGAAATTCAGGATCAAGTAGCTCTTCAGAACGATAACCACTTGACGTCATTGAATAATAACAACAATGACTGCATCCATTAGCTAACACTAGAAAATATGATAGTGAATTTGTTTCTCCCAACATATATGACACACTTTTTAAATATACATCTTAATGAGAATCTATCACTAACATATAAAGCTTACTTGTCAGCCTTCTCGACTCACTGGCTCACATATGAAGAGGCCGTGTTAGACCCGACAAGTGTAGATGCTGTCAAGGATGAAATAGAGGCATTACAACATAATCATACTTGAGATATAGTGTCATGGGATAGTTGGCAAACTTGCCACTTTGAAAACTTAATTGGACATTTAGTCACAAGTGTTGAGAAATTTGGTATATACCCACTATTAATGACATCACTCATGTGACCTACTTTCAACATGCAAAAGCAACTCCTAAGTTTATATATATACACTTTGGTCCCCCTTTCCTTTCCAACAAATATGGAATAATATGTGTATTTTCATTTATTAAAATTTTATTTGAAAAAGAAAACTCTCCAACAAAAAATAAAAAAATGCTTGTTTTTGCTATTGATTTTGTCGATTCTGGCAAATTTTCCGACGATGTTATCTATTTCACAAATAATACCATCATCATCCTACTCATCTTTCATTTTTACTCCATTTTCTTTCAAAAATCAAACTTCAAAATTATTTTTCCGCCATTTTAGAAGCTTGAGAAATCTTCCATAATCACTTGATAACTCATTAGTAGATACATTTCAGTAGTTTAGAAGCATTGAAAATATGTTTCTCCATTGCAGAAGCTCAGTTTTAAACCCGATCACATTCAGTCATGTTTTTGTACGGATTTCGTATTACAACGATCATTAAAGACTGATACTGTAATATCTATCTTGGTAGTCTATAATGATAGTAGTTGAATCTGTTGTTGCTAGTTGTGATTATATGGGAGTATGGGAGGAGACTCCCAAAAGCTTGAATCAGAAATCTTTTAGTAAGATGACAGTGCCCATTACGCTGCATTGCAATTATTCATATGACGATATGATTGCAAGAATAATTGAGGCTGGTTAGTTAGCCTACATGCCAAATGAGTTGGTGATTAGCTAACAAATAAACGGGAGGAAAAAACTACATCCCACATTCATAAAAAAAGATAGTCAATTGAGCTTGTACATGTTAGATATTTGTATTGATGTCTCTAGGCATACATTGAGGATGAATGTGAATGCGAGGCCTGTAATTGAACCAACGAATTCATTTAACGATGACAAGATTCAATTGGAAATGAAAGCTTGGGTGATCATTCAAAAGAGAAATTGGGTGATTATTCAAAGGAGAGTTCAAAAAGAGAGCTTGAGTGATCATTCAATGAATATACATGATTATCCAATGAATGTTGAAAATCTGCCACTAGATGCGAAAAATCCCAAACCCGAATGTTGTGAATAAATACAAGGAGAACATGAGTGAGATCACAATCCAACCATTCCTTCTCCGATGGAATTAATTTATGCATAAAACAAACTTTCATTAGCAAGAATGAGTTGCATTTCTTATTAACCGAAGAGGCGGTAAAGAAGTCTTTTGATTTTGCTACTGTAAAGAGTTGTACTAAATACTTAAAGGTGGATTATATATCTCACAACTGTGCATGGATGTTGCGGGCAGGGAAACATGAGTGTTCGGACAAATTTCATATCTACAAGTACATTGATGAGTACGATTGTGGCATCTAACATGCCAATAGTAGCCATAGAAAAATCTCAATTAAAGTCATTACTTCACTTTGTGTAAATATGTATCGTGATGGCAAAAGTCCAAATGTTAAAGAGATTCAAAGGTCTATGTTTAGTTCTTCTTGTTGTAGTCCAAGCTATTGAAAATGTTGGAAGGGAGGTGTGGTTGCCAAGAAAATGGTCCGAGGGAAAGTGGAGAATGGATATGCATGCTTACTGCCTTTTTCCTACGTTACCAAAACTCTTAATGTTGGTTCTAGCTATAGTATTATGGTAAACTGTGATAGTCATAGTTTCATGTATTAATTCATGGCCTTCGCTGCTTGCATTAGGGGATTTTTCTACATGAGAAAGGTAATTGTCGTCGATGACACTCATTTACATGGTACAACGAGGGCTTGATATTGAGCGTTGCACAAGATGATTTAAGTACATGATGATTAAGTGGCCCATAAGATGTCAAATGAAAGGCCATGAAATCCTCTTTTCAACGCCACCAAGTTTTCTAATTTTGGAGCGTGTATGAGGGATGTCCCCGTTTGAAGTCGGACTTTCTAGTTAAGGAAAGTTATTCGGACTTAAGAGGGGTATTTTTGGGATTTTCCTTACCCAATCAGATTAAAATGAAATTCGGTAATATTTAGGGGTCTAAATTGATTTGTTTCAGTTTTACAAATCCTAAAATACGCTAGGGTTTTGAGAGGCAATTAAGAAGAGGAGAAAAGAGGAGAAATTCAAATGTTCGTCAAGTTATTGAGGTTTTTGTAGCATATTTCGCCAAGGGTTTGATTCCTAAGATGATGTGAGTTATCATAGTGTTGGGTTCGCTCATCCACATGCTTATCATGTTAATTTCAGCGAAGTTTCGTCCTTGAAGTTGAAGAATTGGAGTCCTTGATTTGTATCCTAAAGTAATGTTTCCATTCTTGTATTAGGATGGGTTCGATGAGTTCTTGAGATAAAAGTTAGTGAACTGAGGATGGTTTGCAGTAGATTATCGTGTAAATAAGTTGAGTATTCAAATTTAAGTGATTGGAGAAGAAATCATTCGATTCAAGACGAATTAGGGTGTAAAAACGAGTAAGGAAATTCGTCGGAAAGTTCTGGACTGGGGCTGGCGCATCGCGCCAGAAGATGGGTTCTCCATTCTTTGGATCTGGGGCACGGCACCACTCAGTGCGCCCCAACTTCCCTTATGTAGTTCAGGGTTTGCACCCTGCGTCACTCAGTGCGCCAGGGTCGCCAAGTCCTCTACCCTTTCTCACTTCTTTCCATATAAGTTCCCTCGAATCGTACCTATGTTTTTAGTTGATCTATACACTCTAAGGTACATCTAAACATAGAGATATTTTCCATAAAATGAGATCATAACCCTTGAATACATAATTCAAATTCAAGTTAGAGTTGAGAGTCAAATCTTGAGAGTTCTTCGAGTCATTTTAAGAGGTATTTTACAATTGTTTTACAATTTGTTTTAAATGAATTGAACACATAGTAGATGAAGATTAGAGTGAGTTCATTTTGTTTAAAATGATATAAGGGAACTAAGTATTTCCAAGAGCAAATGCTTTTACATTTAAGATGAGAGAAAATACTGATTTCCAAAAGAGTTTTCACGAGCAGTTCTGAGTAACCTCTCTTTTAAGAGATTTTTTTTGAATAATAATCTCATAACACAAAAGGATCTATATATTTTAAAAAAAAATATGAGCTAGTATACTTTTGGAGTAGTATTGAGCACCGATATGGCAGAGAGTTCATACAACTCACAACATCTATAAACCATGTAGCGAACGTGGGTAGAAAGGGTAATACTTTAGATGATTCCTTAATACTTTTTAGCATAGACTAGTGGATCCACTTAGTAGTAGCTTCTATACCTCGACAAAGTATAGGAGAATTCTAGCAGTGTGAGCGAGGCGCTGCATCATCATATCACTCATAGTGATTGTTGTTGGTTAGAGAATCTCCTACAGAGTTATTTTGTATCTTTATATGTACAAACAAAGTTTACATTGTATTTTATAACACTGAGTTGTTATATACTGTTCAAAACTTTTATTTATACTGCATCTTTGTTACTTCTTTATATTGAAATGAGTTGTGTAGAGTTGAGAGGAGGTAAGTGTTTCTTTCAGTTCTAGTTCAAGCTTATATGTTGTTTTAGATTTCCCCTAACATGCTCGTAAAATCCATCTAATGATGCCATTTGGCCTGAATCTATATGATGCAGATAAAGGTAACCAGGATCAACATCCAGCGCTTTATTGATCCTGCCGAGTTCCAGAGTCATTGGTGAGCGTCCTTGCTTTCTGGAGGATCCCTTTATTGTGTTCTGTTATTCAATTATGTTAGGATAATCAGGGGTCTTGTCTTGACATCCCTCATAGTATTTAGAGGCTCCATAGATTGATAGACATAGATAACGAGTCTTTTCATTTTCCATTAGTTTATGTTGAGACTTGAGTTGCCACTTTGGCTAGTTGAATGTTTTACTTTTGAGACAATTGAGTAAAGTTTGAATTTTATTTATGTTATTGATGCTTAAGTCTTCTGATGAGAGTCTCGCCACGCCAAGGGTTCGCTTGGGGCCAGTAATGATTCTTGAGTGTGTAACACCCAAGAAATTTTTTGAACTAGGACTCGAACCATTCTTCATAGTGATGATATTTTACAATGGAATTTAAAATTTCTTAAGTATTAAGGTCAGGTCACTAGATGTAGCACCTTGAGTTCTAAAAAGAACTTAATTGGAAATAGCGAAATCTGAAGTTTTGCAAGTTAAGCTAAGTATGAGTTTTGGGTCAAATTTGAATGACCATAACTCCTACCACAGAATGATTTAGGTGCTCTACAAGATACTTTAGGAAATATCATTGAATTATCTTTCCAATTTCACCGATTTTGCTATGTTTCGAGTTCAAATGAGTGAGATATGGACTTTTGAAGTTGACTATCCATTTAAGGAAAGTTAGCCGAAAATCGTGAAGGATATTTTGGCCTGTTCCTTACCCAATTAGATTTAATTCATTGTTAGTAATATTTTAAGGGTGTAATCCTATTGGGTTCAGTTTTATAATCATAATATATGCCTAGGGTTTTAGTTGAGAGTTCAAGAAGAGAAAAGAGGAGAGGATCAAGCGTTCGTCAAGATTCTTGTTGTCATATCCCGGGAGCACCCCCTAGAAGTAACATGGAGTACTTGAACTCTCGAAGGTCTTATACAAGCCCATAGTTATCATTCATCGCATTGTCATAGTAAATTTAGCGGAAAACTTTAAAACTTTTCATACCACATCATATGCTAGAAACATCACCTCATATATATATAAAATATAAGTCATAATACATATTTAGACCTTAAGTATCTTTGCCATATTAGACTCAACAACATAAGAGTACATTAGGAACACGGCCCATATAACATAATACATAAGTAAACTTATACATTACTTTACAGTAAAGACTTAACATAGGAATCCTTGGACTTAAGGATCCCTTTCCTTGAGCTTGGGAATCACATATCAAGCCCTTCACCTTAGAGACATTCTTTAAGCATCCATAACCTACACTTTGTGTAAAAAGTAGAGAAGAATTGGATTAGTACAAGAATGCACTAAGTATGTAACCCATGCAAAAACATGCATTTAAAGGGGATATTTTGTTGAAATCATACTTCATGCCTTTTTGAGTAAATCTTCATAAAACCTTTATACAATAGCATTCATATCATTCACATACTTCATATAGACATATTCAAAGTTCAAACATTATATAAAATCACAAATAGAATTTAAGCCATATTTGAGGTCACTTTACAGTGAGCTCATTCTTCTTTACAGTAAACTCCTTCTTTTAACTCTTTAACCTCCCAAGTAACCCTCTAGTGATACTTGGTGCAATGCATCACTTTAGGACCACAAGGAAAGCATACATACAATCTACATAAGTCAACACATACCATCGTAGAAGCATAATACATCATATTATATTCCATATACATATTACACTTTCATATACATAAGCTTAACATGCATAGTAGTAGACCCTAGTGAATATGAGACACCATGACCTATACTACTTGTACGCATGCATGAAGTGTATGTGTGTATACATTGGTCAACATGATCACATAATGGCTATCAACAACACATTGAGGCAGACACCCGCTTCAGACCATATTACACTTTCAAGCATAGACCACACAACACACAATAGCATAGGAGGCAAGCTAACTTCATATTATACTTTAAGACTCCTAACTTTGGCTATTCATGTATTCACATAGGGGTACATAGGTAAGGGATTCTTAACCATTTTAAATCATCAATAGTAGCACCTAAACTTTACCCTAACATAGATATACACATGCTTATACAATAACCATACAACCTAGATCACAACTAGAATAGGAAAGTAGGCATAAGTTTCACATAATATGATCATCATAACCACACACTCATATATTCATCAACTTGCCTTCAAGACCATAATAAAAAAATATATAGATTGACAAGAAGTAAACACCGCCACCATAAGTGGACCATATCACACAATGCCATACAAGGCTTCAACAACTATCAATACTATAAGAAAAGTAGAGAGGAAGAGCCATTCTTACCACTTCATTATCCTTTGATCATCATTGATCAATACATCCTTTCCATCATCAATACATATATAGGGCAGTAGATGTATGTGCATTTAATCATGAAGAAACCATGTACAAGTTGCTACAAAATCATGCTACCATCTAATACACTATATCACATATATGGTAGAAGGTAGAGAGTTATAGATCATCAAGTAACTTCCATCGTTTTACTCATCAATCATCATGTATCAATAATATATATTTAGTGCAGTATATAAAGAGATAGGAAATCATACTAAATCATGCTTCGCCCGCCCTAGAATATAAACCACAACATATACACTACTCTATCAATGTCTATACGCTAGAAGGACTTAAATCAATCTTTACCAATTTAATTGTTATAAATTCATATTGAATCAATTATACTTAATGATCATCATGTTACACATATAGGCAGTAGCTAAGGCAATTCACCATAATCGAATCACATAACAACCATCCTAACGTCAAGATCACAAGTTACTACTTGATAGCTTAGAAGCACCTAGATCAATTAATACCAAACCTTCTTTACTTTTATCATACCATATTTATATTCACAATTCAACCAAATTATCAACCTAAGGCAGTAGCTACAAAAACCACAACATAATCGAATTCACTTTTATTCATTAAAAGGTTCATATTACAGTGATCACATAAAGGCTTATGCTAGTCATGTTCAAATCTTAATACATTGATCCACATGCATCCTTCATCCTCAATTTATCATTAATTCACGTAAATAACAGTAGGTATAAGCAATTCAACGTAAGATAATCACAATTTAACCAATACCAAGCCATGATCACAATGCCCATGCAAGGGCTTAATCGATTTTGGGAAGGGACATGGGTTCATAATGCAATTGGATTGAAATAACGTTAAAACCAATACATTATCATCAATTCATCATGATTTAGTCATTAAACACATTTTTAGAAAGAACCCATGACTAGATTGAAGAAGAAGAAGTTTGATCATGAAATCTCTTTCGAAACTTTGAGATTAACTCTCCAAGTGAAAGGTTACTTAGAGATGAAGTATCACCATAACTTTGTCTAGTTGAAAACCTCTAAAACTTGATGAATAATCCATAGTAATCCAAGCTCCAAGATGTTCTTGAGCTTCACCAACAATGGAGGTTTCTAGGGAGAATTAGTTTTGGAGGGAAAGTTTATTTGGTGTGAATTGGATTGGGAATGGGTTGGTCACGTTTTAGATCACTTATATACACACAAAAATATCTAAATAAATCAATTAGGGTAAGGTTAGGACTTGGGGTGAATTTCGCATTCACCCCTTAATAAAACAGTGCACAGGGCAGCAGTTGTAGGCCACTATCGACGGCCACTAGGTCCATCGACGGGCCGTCTGTGGTTTCAGTCGATTGGACCTTAGGCCGTTATTGGTCTCAGACTTGAACAGGATAAGTGTCCATCTATTACAAGTCACCAACGGGCCATTGGTCAACCAACCGGGCGTCGTTTGGTTCAGTCGATTGACACTGCCAAGGCAGTGTCTCGACAACCCTTGGGTCCTTCTTGTGGGCCCTTTTTTGCGAGGCCCTTGGGAAGTCGTACCCGGGCATTTCCAACGTAAATACAAACCTTAACAAGTTTTAGACCTTCCAAATCAGTTTCACACAAAACAATTACACGTAACACGTATAAATATGCTAGGCCCCATCAAGACACACACATGCATGTCTCAAGGCTATCTTTCGAACATCTTAGACGTTCTTGGACGTTTGACCTCCAAACTTCATGAAACTACATATAATGACTATAAACATCATTATAACTCATTTTAAGACTTCATAATCTCATGAAATACAAATATAATCACGTATAGACACATGAGGCACATAGGTGACTAGTCGTTAAACCTCTTGGTCGTCCCTTGACGTTTTACTTCCAATTCACCTCAAACTTTACTCACTGCCTCAATACCATATTATAATCCATTTTAGGACCTTAGACCCTTATGACTAAATTAGGTTCTAGACACCCTAACTCATTTTGGAGGTCTTACAATATCCCCCACTTGGGAACATTCGTCCTCGAATGACACTCAAAACACTTAATCACCACAAAGACTTCAATGCATCATAAAGAATTTCATCACATTCATAACATAATCACATAGAATTTAATGCACCAAACTTACAAGGAACACCCCTTCAAATCATTCTAGCACTCAATGCACACAAGCAAGCAAAACTTTTATTCACTCACTCTTTAATGCATCAAACACAAAGGGTCTTATCATGTTCATAGGAGGAACATCCTTTTCCTAATCATAACATGGTCATTACACTTCCTTTTATTTAAGAGCTCATCATGTAAGGCCACACATAGGTAGATTACAACAATACTCAAAAGTCATTTAAGCACTCATACTTCAATGCACATAGACTTGAGTTAATTGAATCAACAAATATCTTTATTATTTAGACCTAGTGCTATGAGGGTCATACTCAACCATACCATGCTTAGTTGTGTCCATGGAGGAAGTTCCTTCTCCTCAACACACTTACATGTATCATGAGCTCACACCCAAGCAAAAGTACAAGGTTAAATCCCTTTTAAAATGAGAAATTCTCAACTTTTAAACCAAAGCATGCTCATGTTTCCTCCATTGTGAAGTCTAAATGGTAAGTCACACCAAGTACATCACAACAATTAGGAAGCCATTTCACAAAATGTCAATTTCTAACATAGTACTCACTTTCACAGTAAGCATCATTTGGGAAAAACAATACAAATCATAGGTACACCCATGCATACTTAGCTAAACATGCTTTCACTTTTCAAGAGTGAGCCTACAATCATGCTTTCCAAACCATACAAGTCACATAGTTTTCAAGAGACTCTACACTTTTCATTTAAAAGAGACTCAAATTTCCATTATAATGCTAAACATTACACCTCACAAGTGACTACAACCATGTTTCTTATCTTATCTCATGAAGTCAAATGCACATCTAGCATGTTAAGATGCACAATGCACATGAGAAAACATGGATTTTATCAAAATTTTCCATTCATACACTTTGTAATCTTCCCAATATCCTGAAGGTAATGTCAATCAATACATACCAAATATATAAAGTTCATGTAATTCATACTTTATGCAAAACTCTATTCATGAACAAACTTACTAAGAATTCATTAGTTTCAAGTTCAAGCAAAAATAGAAGTACAAGGTAGAAAATATCTACAACCTTACTATTCCATCACCATCCCCCACTTAGGGTAAACCCAATTAAGAGCAACTCAACCCAATTTTCAAGAGGATCTTAGTTATCAATCAATAAAAGAATTACAGTAACTTACCACAAGGGCTTCAAAGGCATTCTAAACTTTATCACCTATGCAAATTATCCCCTAACTTTCAAGTTAAGTCATGTTATTCAACCACATAAGGTTTTTAACAATACAATAGACACTAAGGTCATACAACATTAGGGGAAAACAACAAGGAGACTTAGCCACAAAAATGTTTCTTTTTATTTGGTCATTACAGTAAGGTGACTTCTAGGTCACTAAACCCGCATCATCAACCTACCAAGACAAGCATACTACCTTCACACTTAGGATCAAGTCTATACAAAGGACTCCAATCCATACTAGGCAACTTATCAAGGACCACATATATACAAAAGGAAACATTGAACACTTTAAGCACATATTCTTAGGGTAGCATGCTTTCATAGGTAGTCACCAAGAATTTCAAGCTCAAATCATAATATTAGATTACCATCATATAAAACCATGTAGCAACACCTCATTCCAAAAAGAAACTCATTTTAACCATAATAACTTTTAACATGCTTTAACTATATCATGACATACATTTCTCAACACAACATGCTATTTCACATAAGTCTCATACTTAGCCATAAATAGAATCACATCATCAAAACATGACAATAATTCACCTTCACACATGCTCATCAAACCATAAAACCGATATTGGCATTAACTCACCTTTTCTCCCTCAAACATATAAGATACCATCTCATCCAAGCAATCACATCTAAAAGACCACCGGACAAGAAACCATAAGAGAGAGATCTTGTAGAGTTAAGTTCTATGGCACGATAGGAGAATGATGAATAAGGGAAACTCTATCGTCTTATAGCCTCTCATATCATTTGATGATATTGCGACTCACCACCAATGAACACGAGACTCTATTAGACGTGGCAATATGAGACTTAAGAACCTAAAACAAATTTATAAACCTCATGCTCTGATACCACATTTTTCACATCCGGGGAGCACCCTCTATAAGTAACATGGCGTACTTGACCTCTCGGAGGTCTTATACAAGCCCATAGTTGACACACCCTCAAAATGAACCAAGGTATATAGAGACTCACATGAGCCTAAAAAGGTTAATAACATGTTAATAAAGTGTTTTATATCTTGTATAATTTATTTGAAGAGGTTTGAAGGTCAAACATCCAAGAACGTCCAAGACGTTCGAAAGTTGGTCTTTAGACGTGCTAGCGAGTCATTGTATGTTTGCCCTATTTTTATGTGTTTTTTGGAGTTGAGAAGCAGTGTAGTTGACCCAAGTACCTTAATAGACATGTAAAGGGTCAAAACGTCCGGGTACGACTCCCCGGGGACCACCCGAAGGGCCCCAAAGGAGGACGCAAACCTTGGACAAGAGGCTGCCCAAGGCAGCGTGCATTAGCAAGAATAAGACCTTGCCCTCGCAAAGCGCACCTATAATGCACCTAACTGCCTCAAATTTTATTTGGGGTAGAACTGGGAGTCTTCTCCATGACGCGCAGCCCACTCCCAGATCCGGTTGCGTCGTTTTTAAGTCAATTTGTACATGTCTAAGAGCCCCAATTCGTGTGGGGGTGTTTTGGTAACTTGGGGGACGTTTTATTAACTAATTTAGAACCTTTTAAACCTTTTCACAAGCCAAAACCCCAACATCCATTAAGAAATCAAATTCTCAAAGTCTCTTCTCTTCCAAAACCCCCAAAACCCCCATTAAAGACCAAAATCAAGAACAAGCTATGGAGTTAGATTCTTGGAGCTTTCTTCTCAGATTTTCATGTTTTTTTTGTTAATGTATAAGGTATGGTAAACCTTCATCCATAGATAACCATTTATCTATGGAGTCCTTTCAAAGGTTTTCTAAACATGAATTCTAAGTCAGAAATCCTATTTTTCAATCTAGCCATGGGTTCATTCTCAAATTGATTTCAAAAGCATTCTAATGATGAATATATGTTTATATACTGATATTATGATGAATTTATATACAATTTTATGAAGAACCCACGATCCTTCTAATTTTTCAAATTAGCCTATAATGTGGGTCTTGTGATCTTGACTTGATATTTATAGAATTGTGATTAGATTGTATTGAGTTGCTTATTGATATTACTTTCTATATGAATTGAATATGAATTGTGGAGGAATGATCAAAGATGATCATTAGCTTGGAGATTTGGTAAGTTGACTTATTTCTTCTAATTAGCCTAGAATGTACATTGAATTGTGTTGATTGGTATGGTCCACCTATGGTGGCGGTGTTTACATTCTTGTACATATTTATGTGTTATGATCATGGCCTTGAAGTAATTAGATGCAATATGAATTGATATGATGATTTCTATGTTAGGAAGTTGAAGGATTTAGCCTTGATTCTAATATCATGTCTAAGTGAATTGATGTTATGTGAAGTTATGTGTATAGTCTTCTACACCACTTGCTTAATCTAGGTGTGGGGATAATGTTATATGTGTATGTGTGATGATCTTGTTAGGGTTAGGTACGGTCTATATGGCTAATGATAATGAATATCCTTGTAGCATGACCCCTACCCATATGAACCCTATATGAACGTGTGATCAAAGTATGCTAGGAGTCTTATATTCTATTGCTGAATATGTACTTGCCTTCTATGATGTAGTGTGAGTGTGTGTAGTCTATAGTCCTTAATACTCTATATGTTTGTATGACTTTGAGACTTGAAGAATGTTGTACATGTGTTGTAATCTTTAGAGGGTGGCTTCCTCAATACTATGTGATAGCCATTATGTGATCATGTTGACCAATGTACACACACTTCATGCATATCTATGAGTAGGATAGATTTATGATGACTAAGGAAAGGATAGTTATCCTATGCATCATTACCTATTTCTATGCATGTAAAGTATATGATTAATGAAGTTATGAACATGTGTTTCTAAAGGTGTTTATGTGAAGGTATATCTCACATATATGTACACACACATGCATGTATTAATATGATATGATTATGTGAAAGTACATTCTCACATAATGTAGGTTCTATGATGAATGTAGAATTCTCATCCTAGATACCTTTGAGCTATATAATGTATGAGGGAGTAAGTCCCTAAGGCCTAATCTATATTAATTAATGTACTAAATTCTTAAATATGTTTAAAAGGGAGTTAGATCCTAGCACCGAGTGAACATGACAAATGAGAGTGGGAGCTTCACGTTAGTAAGTCCGGCTTCCCACAAAGAGAAACTTCACGTTTAGCAAGTCCGGGTTCCCAACATAGATGTTATCTCATAAGATGGAAACCTCCACGTTAGAAAGTCAATATTTCTATAAGCAATCTCCATGTTCCATAACTACGTGCCCCCGTAGGTTATAGCTTGTGGTTTCCACCTAGAATAGCTATGTACGAATGGTTGTACCTTCGTCAAGTGTTAACCCTGTATTTTCGATGTGGGAGTGGAACACCGGATTCCATGTAGCTCACATGGTCTATGTCAGTTATATGTCTCCTGAAGGTTAATAAATTAACTAAGATAAGAATATGAACTCTAATCTAAATTCCTTGAGAAGTGTACTTGGTATGGGAGGACTATGGACCCTACCTATGCATTGCACTAGATGACTTTAAGAAAGGATAGGATTGGAGACCCTTATGAAGTAAAGACTTATGTTATGTATGAATTGTATGAATACATGTTAAGTGACCTTGTTATGTTAAGATACGAATTATGACTATGCATGTGGATTACACTTATGGCTTCTAAATGGTTTACTTAGTATATGTGGGGGTATGAGACTCCATGTGTACATTGCACAAGTAATCTTGTAAAGGGGTTATGAGGGTGGTTTGCCTATGATATGAACTAAGTCTATGACTAAAGTGTATGAAGTATGATGAGTCTTCCTATGATGTTATATGAAGTATAATCAATCCTTATATGATGCTATGAAGTATGTGGCCTAATGTCTAGTGGTAAATAAAAGTGTTATGACTTGTTGAACATGTTGTGACTTGTTGAATATGTTATTCCTAGTCTAGGGTGACATCTTAGGTACACTTCGTGGAAGTAGTATTATGGGAAGGTACCTACACATTGCACTAGTGTGACTTAGGAGTTGTCTTAGGTGATGGTCTTAATGTGAAGTTGATGTCTTTGATGTGATTATTACTTGTGAATATATGTGGTTGTGTTTATGAAGCATATTATGAAAGACTATTGTAAGGTGACCTCAAAGTGATACATTGTACTAGGTGCACTTGAGGGTTACTTAAGAAAAGTAGTAAAATAAAATAGAGCTAATGTATGTTATGTATTGAATATGGTTCAAATATAATAAATAACTTTATGTGCTATTATGAGTATTATCCATGTCTATAATATGTACGTGAACTATATTGAGCTTATATGTGCCTATGATCATGAAGTTACTAAAAAGACATGTTGCATGGTTTCAAATGAAATGTCCTCTTAAAATGCATGTTTTTGCATGGTTGCCATACTTAGTGCATTCTTGTACTAATACCATTCTTCTTCATCTTTTCACACAAAGTGTACGTGGTGATGTCTAGAGGATGTCTCCTAAGTGAAGAGCTTGGATAGATCTCCCAAGTTCAAGTAAAGGAGACCTTATGATTCAAGGGTTGCCTATGTCAGGATGTTTCTTTAAGTTGATGTAATTATAGCTTAGATTTATATTATATGTTGTTAAGGGCAGTGTTCCTATTCTATTTTATTGAGTTGTATCTTAAGATGGAAAAGAGACATTAGAGTCTAACTATGTATTATGATATTTTTTATATATTTGTATCTGAAGCAATGTTCTAGCATATGATGTGCTATGAAAAGTTTTATATTTTTCGCTATTTTTATGATTATACAATGAAGGTATGCTAAGAGTCTTGTCTTAGACCTCTGAGAGGTCGACGACGCCGTGTTAAGATTTGAGAATACCATAACTTCTAGGGTATACCCTAGGGTCGTAACAAACTTGGTATCAGAGCATAAGGTTTTGTGTTTTTCCTTAGGTTTCAAAGTCTCGTGTTGTCACGTCTAGTAGAGTCTCGTATCATTGGTGGTGAGTCGCGACACATCAAATGATACGGGAGGCTATAGGACGATAGAGTTTCCCTTCTTCACTATTCTCATGCCGTGCCATAGAATTGAACGCTATAAAATCTCTCTCTTATGTTTCCTTGTCCGGTGGTCTTTTAGATGTGATTGCCTGGAAGGGATGATTTCTCAATGCTTGAGGGAGGAAAGGTGAGTTTTTTTATACTTACTTTGGTTTATGGTTTGGTGAGTATATGTGAAGGTGAATTTAGTATATGTGGGTGTGGTGCCATTTATGGCTATAGGTGACTTATGGGCAATGAGATGTTATATTAAGAAGTTATATTAAGATATGGTTATAGCTTATTAATAGTTGTTATGGTTAAATAAAGTTCCCCATGGAATGATAGAATGCCTTATGATTATGTAGGATGGTAGCATGATGTTATAGTGTAGGCTTGAAAAGTCTTGGAGAATGTGGTAAATACTGAGAAAGATGAATGTTGCCTTGATACATAAAAAATGCTTCACAGTTGTCCTTTTGTGGATTGGGACCTTTTGTATAGGCTTGCTCCTAAGGAGGGGCGATAGTGTGTGAGCCTTGTAAGGTGATTGTGAAGTGTTCTAGTTAATGGTAGAAACCTTATGACTAGTAAATGATTCTCTTAATGAACCTATTTTAAGAGTGGGAAAAAGGGTTTTATTCCATAAGTGGGAAGTATGATTACCCTAAGGTGACTTAGGGGGATGTATGGTAAGTACCCTATAGCTCTTCAAAAGAAGGAGAGAATTGAGGTTGACCTACTTTGAAGTGGTTATGTAACAACCCTGAAAATGGATAAGATAAGAAATGCTTAGTGTGTCAAGAATGCCTATGATTAGACCAGGGTTCACACGGATTGATGCGCGTAGAACCAGACCTCGGAACCCTTGCTACAACCAAGCCAACTAACTTGGGGAGTTAATTGAGCTTGGAAAGCTTGGGACCAACCATGTAGGGCTCTCGAATACGAAGATATACTCGAATGAGTCTTTACCGGACTTAAAGAGAGGAAAGCTTAAGTTTTGAGGGTCTAGGGGTAAAATGGTCTTTTGCCAGGCTAAGGGTAATATCGTAATTACCCTAAATACATATGTAATTATTTAATTAATAAAGTGGAGGGGCAATTTGGGGAGAGAGAGCCGAAATTGAGCTCTTGAAGTGAAGTCTTGCTCCACCCGGTTTCGAACCTAGGTGGAAGCAATGATTTGACTTGTTTTTAATTAAATGGATAAATTAATTTAATTAATTAATAAATATTAGCTGATTTAAGGAAAAAGAAATCAGATTTTTATTAATTTTGATTAATTATTGAGTTGACTAATTCAAACCCACAAAGTCCTACTTTTACTAGACTTCTATCTCCCATTTCCCCCACTCTCTCTTGCACGATTCTCTCTCTCTTTCACTCTCTTTTCTTGGCTGAAAACGTGAGAAAACAATCAGCAAAAGAAAAATAAAGTCAAGGCAAAAGTTCATCAAGAACTTGAAAGATAGAAACTCAACGAGAAAACAATCCGGTAACGTTAAGCAGAACTACTACGCTAGTCGGGTGAGGTGTGAGTGTGGGTGTTTGGACTGATTTTTGGAGAGGTTCTTGGGCAGCATTCTGGACATTTAACAAGAAAACAAGGTATGGGTCTTCTTACTCTTGGTCCCTTTCCCAAGAGACCCTTAGGACTCAGATAATTCTATTTCGAAACTAGGATTGTGCCCCTTTTCATGCTCCCTGTCATTAGCTCCCAACGAATGTAGGTTGGTATGAATGCTGGTAGACTTAGGATTATGTGATGTTTGTGTTGAATGTAATGTATTGGATGTATGTTAATTCATGAAAAGACAACTATGTATGTGTGTTCGAATTAAGAAAAGAAAAATGTATGGCATGTTGAGTCTCGGCCTAGAGGCTTAATTTTGTTAATGTTTTGTTTGTTGTTTTATGTACACTAATTGAAGTAAAATGTGATGTTCATGTGACATGAAGTGTGGCTGAATTGAGGAGTAAACATTTTGGTTAAGAATTCGTGAAAGAAATTGAATTAAAGAACGTACCAAACGAACTATGTATTGTCCTATAAATTTACTAACAAATGAAGATAAAACAAAAATGAGTAAAGGAGTTACTTGACTTTCCAGCAATTGGTTGATATATCATTGCCAAATTAAGATGTTTAGAATGCCAAGAAAAATAAAGAAAATTAGGTGAGGTCATTGAGGGTTGAACCCGAGACCTCACCCCTTTAAAATCAAAAGAAAAGTTTAATTAAAGAAGAGGAAAATTCGTGTGGTGAGGGGGATTCGAACTTGTCTTGGTTGAGAAATAAGGGTGAAGAAAAGAAAATAAGAAATGAGAGGGGTGGGGTTCGAACCCACACCCTCTCGGTTAGGAACTAAGGAAAAGGAAAAATAAAGAAAAATTTTGAGAGGCATGGGATTCGAACCCACGACCTCTATGCGGATGAGGGAGATAAATATAAAAATAAAATGAGGCGGTGGGCATTCGACCCCACAACCTCACAGTCAACTCAAATAAGTCAACTTTCAAGAAGGAGAATAAATTAAAGAGGTTGTGGGGGTTCGAACCCACAACCTCTCAGCCTTAAGCGAATGGAAGGGAAAGGAAAATAAAGGAGAATTGTAGTGTGGCTGAGGGGACTCGACCTCGGGTCCCAAAGTCTCCCATAGGCCGAAACTAATAAAAGAAAAACGAAATGGGGTTGTGGGGGCTTGAACCCACAACCCATCGGCCAATGCAAGAGAGATTGTAATTAGAAAAGTAAGCCTTTAATGTAAATATTGTGATTTGACTTAGAGTTAAAATGTTATGAATATTAGAATGAAATCAATTAATAATGTAAATGACATTCAATTGATTCAAAACTTGGGTTTCCTTGCCCAAACTTCCGTATTGATACATAAGTCACGTGAACAAATGTACAAGAATAATGCCACCCACTTTGATCAAATTCAAGATCTTGGCATAAATACAAGATACATAAGTCTTGTACTACGTAATCTTAGGAATGTAATAATCACTTAACAAACTACGAATGAAGCCTCATGGCTTGTATGTATAGACACATAAGTCTAACATACGTTCAAAGTAAGTGAACCTAAGATATATGAAATGAAATGATGAACCCTAGAAGGGTTAAGTATGAGTGTAAATACACTAAAAGGCCAAGTGCATTGGCATATGATGAGATGAACAATGAAATAATTAAATGAACAGTGAAATAATTAAACCCTAGAAGGGTTAAGTAAGGGTGTGAAACACACCAAATGGCCAAGTGCATTGGCATATGATGAAGTGAACATTCACGTAAAAAGGGTGAGTAATTATGAAGAGCAAATGTGCTAATGTTAATGAATGTGGTGACAACATGATGTGAGGCTAATGTAAATGATGAGAGCAATCTCAAATGAGCCTAAGTAAATGTTACCAATATGTACTCACCTATGAGAGTGTAAGATAATGAAGAGACCAGTCTCTATGAACACTCTAATGAGAGTATTGAGCTTAACACACTCAATACGAATGATGAGATGAGAAATCATCTAATGAGCTATGATGTCCTCATACTAGAAGCCAGCTTCCATGACGTATGAGATGAATGTAATGGAACTTTATACTGAGCACCGATAGACTAGCTATGAGCGGTGATGCCTTCTTTCGGGAAGGGCGGAGGTTCACGTAACTCTCATGAGATGAGACTGTCCGGCTTGCCGGGTATGGGTCTCCTGATATCTCCTAGTCTTCGAACCTATACTGCCAATATAGGGATCTGGCGGGGTTAAATTCCCATGTACGCTAGCATGTTATTGGGTCACTTTGGCCGGTGATTCCACCTCTTTTCGGTGTGGGGGAGACACTGGATTTCATGATGCTCACATGATCTATGTCGGTTAAAGTTAAAGTTCCCAATGAATGAATGAGGCCAGCCTCAAATGATGCACATAATGAAATGAATGATACCAAAGGTGTTAGTATAGGATAATCAAAAGGTGAGTTAGATTCAAGTAATGACATTAGGTCATTCTTGGTCATTGCACAACGAACCTAATGAAAGTCTTAAACTACATCCTAGGTATAACTGGTGTTTACACTGGTCTATGAATGAAATGAAATGGAGTACGTATGAATGAACGAAGCAGACTCTGTGTTTGCTAATGAAGACTCCCTAGTTGAGGTCCCATATGTTGAGCCCTCATTTTGGAAAGTCTTAATGTCAAGTCCATGATTCCAAGGTCTCATGGCATATGAATGAATGATATGAAAGAAGTTATGTGCTACATGTGAAATGTATTGTATGCTCTATGATGAGTGCTATGTGTAAATGTTATGTGCTGTTGCAAATGTGAAAAGTATGATGATGTATGTTATTCTCATGGCATAACTTTCCTATTCCAAATCTGGAAAGCTCACTGACTTTCCTAATCCAAATTTGGAAAATCATTTACTTTCCTAATCCAAATTTGGAAACTTTCCTAATCTCAATTTGGCAAGTCCACTGACTTGACTTCCAAAAATCATGTTGTTAGGAAAGAGCTATTCTTTCTCATGCATGTCCTTGGTGTGTGCTTGCATATACCCATACTTAGTACAAGTGTGTACTAACCCATACAAACTCTACTATTTTAGGTGCAGGCACAGGTGGACGGTAAGCTAAGGATCATCGCTGCAGTTATCCGGACGTTCAACATTCATCCGGCTTTGGTAGGTCCTCATGTTCGAGGATGCTACTATTTTATGTTCTAGCTTAGTTTAGGAGTTGAGCTAGTGGAGTATGTTTCACTAGCGTTTCTTTCTTATTTCTTTCAGACTATGTATTGGGCCATTTTGGCGATTATACAATTATGTTTAATGAACTATTTCCTTTCATTTGATTATCTCTTAATGTTTAGATGGTTGATGTTGAACAAATTACGAATGTATTAGAAATATTTAGTAAGCAACGTTTTGAAACAAAAAGTTTCAAATTTTCCGCTAAAAATTAACCTATGTAAAGTAAGAATGACGTAAGTAGGCTTGTCTGCGACCTCTGAGAGGTCAATGACGCCGGTCTCGTCTGGGGTCTAGATTCCGGTCGTGACAAAGTTGGTATCAGAGCGCTAGGTTAAATTACAAAAATAATAAGTTCACATCAACCACATTGAGTAGTTTCTAAGTCATGGTAGTGAAGTGCACCACTATCCTGGATTAGAGACTGCATGATGCGTAGGAAAGTTTCCCTTCTTCTGTTCTTATCGTGCTTTTCCTAATGTCTGATTTTCTTGGTGTTATGAGCGTGTCTAACATCAACTCTTGAAGTTTCCAAAAGATGAATACAAGGAGAAAAGCAGGCGGAGATATTGGAGAAGCAGCCGCTGGGGTAATCCAAGTTTTCCCCCAGGATCCAGCTGCTGGATAGAGATGCATGTTAACCCAGATGGGTTGACAGATGATGAAGTAAGAACAACATTGGTATAAATGGCCCGAGCTAGCACTTTACAAGCTCAGGCTGTTGGGTTTGATTGATGTGAAGAAGTCTGAGTTAACATCCTACCAGCTAAAGGATGTAGCTCAATCCTGGTATAAGGTGTGACAGGATAGCAAGGCCTTAGGAGGAGGTCCTATTACTTGGAATCTTTTCAAGATGGCTACTCTAGAGCAGTTCTTTCCCAGATAAATGAAGGACACTAAGGTTGAGGAATTCATCAACCTTAAGCAGGGCTCGATATCAGTCAAGGATTACTCCCTGAAGTTCGTAAGACTTTACAGCCCAGGAGAGGCCACCTAATAGGAAGTGTGGCATAATGCATGGAGGATAATGTATGATGGACCCTAATGATGTTATAGTTGTGGCAAATCGGGTCACATTATGAAGGATTGTCCGAACGGGAGGAAATGTAAGAGCTGATAGAGTATACAAGGAGATTGCCACAGTGAAGGTATTGTGGAGGAATCATCTTGTAGAGGGTGATACGTGGGAGGCCGAGGCCGACATGAGATCCCGCTACCCTCATCTATTCAGCCCTTGAGGTTAGACTTTCTATTCTTAAGTCTAAGGTTCCTTATCTCTCCATTCTTTGTTGCTATTGCTTGATTGTGTATAGTAACTATGTTATGATCTGACTGGCATTACGCTAGATAGTTAATAGTGTCATTCGGGGACGAATGTTCCTAAGGGGGGGATAATGTAACAACCCTAAAAATGGATAAGATAAGAAATGCTTAGTGTGTCAAGAATGCCTATGATTAGACCAGGGTTTACACGGATTGATGCGCGTAGAACCAGACCTCGGAACCCTTGCTACAACCAAGCCAACTAACTTGGGGAGTTAATTGAGCTTGGAAAGCTTGGGACCAACCATGTAGGGCTCTCGAATACGAAGATATACTCGAATGAGTCTTTACCGGACTTAAAGAGAGGAAAGCTTAAGTTTTGAGGGTCTAGGGGTAAAATGGTCTTTTGCCAGGCTAAGGGTAATATCGTAATTACCCTAAATACATATGTAATTATTTAATTAATAAAGTGGAGGGGCAATTTGGGGAGAGAGAGCCGAAATTGAGCTCTTGAAGTGAAGTCTTGCTCCACCCGGTTCGAACCTAGGTGGAAGCAATGATTTAACTTGTTTTTAATTAAATGGATAAATTAATTTAATTAATTAATAAATATTAGCTGATTTAAGGAAAAAGAAATCAGATTTTTATTAATTTTGATTAATTATTGAGTTGACTAATTCAAACCCACAAAGTCCTACTTTACTAGACTTCTATCTCTCATTTCCCCCACTCTCTCTTGCACGATTCTCTCTCTTTCACTCTCTTTTCTTGGCTGAAAACGTGAGAAAACAATCAGCAAAAGAAAAATAAAGTCAAGGCAAAAGTTCATCAAGAACTTGAAAGATAGAAACTCAACGAGAAAACAATCCGGTAACGTTAAGCAGAACTACTACGCTAGTCGGGTGAGGTGTGAGTGTGGGTGTTTGGACTGATTTTTGGAGAGGTTCTTGGGCAGCATTCTGGACATTTAACAAGAAAACAAGGTATGGGTCTTCTTACTCTTGGTCCCTTTCCCAAGAGACCCTTAGGACTCAGATAATTCTATTTCGAAACTAGGATTGTGCCCCTTTTCATGCTCCCTGTCATTAGCTCCCAACGAATGTAGGTTGGTATGAATGCTGGTAGACTTAGGATTATGTGATGTTTGTGTTGAATGTAATGTATTGGATGTATGTTAATTCATGAAAAGACAACTATGTATGTGTGTTCGAATTAAGAAAAGAAAAATGTATGGCATGTTGAGTCTCGGCCTAGAGGCTTAATTTTGTTAATGTTTTGTTTGTTGTTTTATGTACACTAATTGAAGTAAAATGTGATGTTCATGTGACATGAAGTGTGGCTGAATTGAGGAGTAAACATTTTGGTTAAGAATTCGTGAAAGAAATTGAATTAAAGAACGTACCAAACGAACTATGTATTGTCCTATAAATTTACTAACAAATGAAGATAAAAAAAAATGAGTAAAGGAGTTACTTGAATTTCCAGCAATTGGTTGATATATCATTGCCAAATTAAGATGTTTAGAATGCCAAGAAAAATAAAGAAAATTAGGTGAGGTCATTGAGGGTTGAACCCGAGACCTCACCCCTTTAAAATCAAAAGAAAAGTTTAATTAAAGAAGAGGAAAATTCGTGTGGTGAGGGGGATTCGAACTTGTCTTGGTTGAGAAATAAGGGTGAAGAAAAGAAAATAAGAAATGAGAGGGGTGGGGTTCGAACCCACACCCTCTCGGTTAGGAACTAAGGAAAAGGAAAAATAAAGAAAATTTTTGAGAGGCATGGGATTCGAACCCACGACCTCTATGCGGATGAGGGAGATAAATATAAAATAAAATGAGGCGGTGGGGATTCGACCCCACAACCTCACAGTCAACTCAAATAAGTCAACTTTCAAGAAGGAGAATAAATTAAAGAGGTTGTGGGGGTTCGAACCCACAACCTCTCAGCCTTAAGCGAATGGAAGGGAAAGGAAAATAAAGGAGAATTGTAGTGTGGCTGAGGGGACTCGACCTCGGGTCCCAAAGTCTCCCATAGGCCGAAACTAATAAAAGAAAAACGAAATGGGGTTGTGGGGGCTTGAACCCACAACCCATCGGCCAATGCAAGAGAGATTGTAATTAGAAAAGTAAGCCTTTAATGTAAATATTGTGATTTGACTTAGAGTTAAAATGTTATGAATATTAGAATGAAATCAATTAATAATGTAAATGACATTCAATTGATTCAAAACTTGGGTTTCCTTGCCCAAACTTCCGTATTGATACATAAGTCACGTGAACAAATGTACAAGAATAATGCCACCCACTTTGATCAAATTCAAGATCTTGGCATAAATACAAGATACATAAGTCTTGTACTACGTAATCTTAGGAATGTAATAATCACTTAACAAACTACGAATGAAGCCTCATGGCTTGTATGTATAGACACATAAGTCTAACATACGTTCAAAGTAAGTGAACCTAAGATATATGAAATGAAATGATGAACCCTAGAAGGGTTAAGTATGAGTGTAAATACACTAAACGGCCAAGTGCATTGGCATATGATGAGATGAACAATGAAATGATGAAATGAACAATGAAATAATGAAACCCTAGAAGGGTTAAGTAAGGGTGTGAAACACACCAAATGGCCAAGTGCATTGGCATATGATGAAGTGAACATTCACGTAAAAAGGGGTGAGTAATTATGAAGAGCAAATGTGCTAATGTTAATGAATGTGGTGACAACATGATGTGAGGCTAATGTAAATGATGAGAGCAATCTCAAATGAGCCTAAGTAAATGTTACCAATATGTACTCACCTATGAGAGTGTAAGATAATGAAGAGACCAGTCTCTATGAACACTCTAATGAGAGTATTGAGCTTAACACACTCAATACGAATGATGAGATGAGAAATCATCTAATGAGCTATGATGTCCTCATACTAGAAGCCAGCTTCCATGACGTATGAGATGAATGTAATGGAACTTTATACTGAGCACCGATAGACTAGCTATGAGCGGTGATGCCTTCTTTCGGAAGGGCGGAGGTTCACGTAACTCTCATGAGATGAGACTGTCCGGCTTGCGGGTATGGGTCTCCTGATATCTCCTAGTCTTCGAACCTATACTGCCAATATAGGGATCTGGCGGGGTTAAATTCCCATGTACGCAAGCATGTTTTTGGGTCACTTTGGCCGGTGATTCCACCTCTTTTCGTGTGGGGGAGACACTGGATTTCATGATGCTCACATGATCTATGTTGGTTAAAGTTAAAATTCCCAATGAAAGAATGAGGCCAGCCTCAAATGATGCACATAATGAAATGAATGATACCAAAGGTGTTAGTATAGGATAATCAAAAGGTGAGTTAGATTCAAGTAATGACATTAGGTCATTTTTGGTCATTGCACAACGAACCTAATGAAAGTCTTAAACTACATCCTAGGTATAACTGGTGTTTACACTAGCCTATGAATGAAATGAAATGGAGTACGTATGAATGAACGAAGCAGACTCTGTGTTTGCTAATGAAGACTCCCTAGTTGAGGTCCCATATGTTGAGCCCTCATTTTGGAAAGTCTTAATGTCAAGTCCATGATTCCAAGGTCTCATGGCATATGAATGAATGATATGAAAGAAGTTATGTGCTACATGTGAAATGTATTGTATGCTCTATGATGAGTGCTATGTGTAAATGTTATGTGCTGTGTGCAAATGTGAAAAGTATGATGATGTATGTTATTCTCATGGCATAACTTTCCTATTCCAAATCTGGAAAGCTCACTGACTTTCCTAATCCAAATTTGGAAAAATCATTTACTTTCCTAATCCAAATTTGGAAACTTTCCTAATCTCAATTTGGCAAGTCCACTGACTTGGCTTCCAAAAATCATGTTGTTAGGAAAGAGCTATTATTTGTCATGCATGTCCTTGGTGTGTGCTTGCATATACCCATACTTAGTACAAGTGTGTACTAACCCCATACAAACTCTACTATTTTAGGTGCAGGCACAGGTGGACGGTAAAGCTAAAGGATCATCGGTGCAGTTATCCGGACGTTCAACATTCATCCGGCTTTGGTAGGTCCTCATGCTTTCGAGGATGCTACTATTTTATGTTCTAGCTTAGTTTAGGAGTTGAGCTAGTGGAGTATGTTCCACTAGCGTTTCTTTCTTATTTCTTTCAGACTATGTATTGGGCCATTTTGGCCATTATACAATTATGTTTAATGAACTATTTCCTTTCATTTGATTATCTCTTAATCTTTACATGGTTGATGTTGAACAAATTACGAATGTATTAGAAATGTTTAGTAAGCAACATTTTGAAACAAAAAGTTTCAAATTTTCCGCTAAAAATTAACCTATGTAAAGTAAGAATGACGTAAGTAGGCTTGTCTGCGACCTCTGAGAGGTCAATGACGCCGGTCTCGTCTGGGGTCTAGATTCCGGCCGTGATAGGTTAGTTGTCTTTTAAGGTTGAATTTAAATATGGTCAATTGAGGAAGTGCTTAGATTGTACCTAGGCATGGTTGGTTGAAAAGTTCCACCAAAAGTGATAACTCTTGTAGGTTTGTCTTGACTTGCCTCGACCTTTGTGTTTAAGGGCATGATGTGATTAGGCTTACCCTAAGTGGGGATAATGTGCATAGATGGTAAGATTTTAAGTGCCCTTGATGTCCCTATGTTGAGTTCCGTTGAAGTTCTCTAGGTTGAAAAACACTTCGTAGTGATGGTAAGAAGGGTGTTCATAATCTTAGATCCCAAAAGAGGAGGATGTGCTTTGTTAATAGGGTTTGTAGGCTATGATTCCCCTAGAGTTGAGATGAGTTGCCCTTAAATGGGTTTTATCTTAAGTGGGGAAGGATGATTTGAGTAGTAAGGGTTTAGATATTCCTATCTTTTCTTTTTATTTTTACTCAAGCTTGAAACCAAAGTGTTCCTAAGTAGCTTGCTCATGATAGGAGTCTTGCATAAGCTGATAAGTTGCATGTTCTCCATATGTTATGAATGTATTAAATGACACTATGTTATGCATATTATGAAAGGTCATTATTGCATTAAAAAGAATTTTTATAAATTTGCATGTTGCTCATGTTGTTGTGCATCCCTATATGAAAAATGTGCAATTTTATTTCATGAGATATCTTAATGAGCATGCTTGATGTCACTTTATGTGTGGTGTTTGGCCCCACAATGAGAAATTGGTCTCCTTTAAGTGAGATAAGATGAGTCTCTTTGAAAAATGGGTGACTTTTGAGATTTGGAAGTGTTATTATAGTCTCACCTTTGAGAAGTGAATGTTGGTCTAGACTATGTTTATTGGTGTGCCTAGAATTGTGATAAATTTCCCTAAATGATGTATGCTTATGAAATCTAGTGATGTGCTAGAAATAGAAAGCTGTAAATTTACTTCCTAACATTGTGATGTGCTTGGTGTGATCTACCATGTTGATTTCATAAGTAAGGGAGTATAAGCATCATGTGGTTTGGAGTAAGGAAATCCTCCTTAATATGAATTAACCTCTATGCATTGCTTTTAGGTTAACTCTATGATGCCATGTGTGTATGTTGTGACTAGGAGAAAGTAGTTCCTCCTTGAACAAACCTAAGCATGGTAATGTCATATACGACCTTGATGGTATTATGTCTAGTTTATATGATTGTAGTTGATCTACTTTATTTATGATTCTTGTGCAACTATATGAAATGTTCAAATTTTTGCATGAGTTGAAGTGTAGATTATGCCTAAGTGTGCAATTGGAATCCATAGTATGTTTACCTTTGTGATGAAATATTGAACATGCCTAAAGTTGGAGAAGGTAGTTACTCCAAATGGCAATGAATATGAAGAA